>OX463756.1:94377085-94748939 GCA_949824845.1 Rhingia rostrata | reverse complement strand
CGATTTCTATGTTATTGAAGATCCTCAGGACAAAGTGGAGGCAGTGGGGGCTGTCTTTCACGAAGTATATAAGGTGAATGATAGCATTCGCCCGAACCGCGTACTGGAAAACATTGCCCTGCTCCATCATTTCTATCTCCGAAACGACATAACGCAATGGCGATCTGAGAACCGTGGTTTCACCCGGTTTGATGACGAAAACTTGGCAAACGCCATAGTCGCCGAGCGAAGTGGGTCTAGTCCCCTGTTAATCTCGAAGGTGGAACTCCAGATCATCTTCGATTCCATAAAGAAAAAGAAGTCAGCGGGAGTCGATGGTATATCCAACATTGTACTGCAACACTTACCGCCTGAAGCTGTGGACATTTACGACACGCTGTTCAACAACGCGCTGAATAATGCATATTATCCAGTACGTTGGAAGACGGCGGTGGTTCATCCTCTCATGAAAAAGGGAAAGGACAACTCCAATCCGGCGAATTTCCGGTCGATAAGTCTCCTTCCGAGTATCAGCAAGGTTTTCGAAAAGATTCTCAATCGAGCATTGTTCAAGTGGTCTGAGGACAATAATACAATACCAGAGAGCCAGTTTGGTTTCAAGGCTGGACATGACTGTATTCATGCCGCCTCCAAACTCGTCTCTGATATACAATGGAACAAAGCCAAAAAACAGTACACGGGTGCATGTCTGGTTGATTTAGAGAAGGCTTTTGACACCGTATGGTTTGAGGGCCTCTATCTAAAGCTGACCAGGCTTGGCATAAGTAAACCACTGCTATATATCCTTCATGACATGCTGACTGGTAGAATGTTTGTTGTCAAAAGTGGCAAAGTAAGTTCTACCACAGAATTTTTCATTAAGAATGGTCTGCAACAGGGAGCGGTAAACTCGCCGATTCTCTTCAGCATTTACACCAGTGATATGATAGGTAGTCTTACTCAGGCAATTGCGTATGCGGACGATCTTATCGCGTACAGAACAGCCTCATTCGAACACTTTTTCAGCGGGACTTCGACAAGATCTAGAGATATTTTGTTGACTGGAAGTTGAAAATCAACTTTCAGAAATCAGAAACTATCCTGTTTAGGACACCGTTGTCTAGGGCCTCTAGGGATACGAGAAAGAACTGGCGAAAGCTGGTGATCGTGGGACCAAACGGACAGCCACTGGCGAGTAAAAGTGTAGTAAAGTACCTTGGCATCTGTTTAGATCAGTATCTATATTTCGGGAGACATGTAGATGCTGCTCTGGCTAGAGCTAGGGGAGCATTTGCCCTGACAAGACGATTGTTTTATAGCAGTCGTCTTGACAGCAGGGTGAAGGTGATTTGCTACATGGCCCTCATTAGGCCAATGATTGCCTATGGGTGCCCGGTGTGGTTCAACGTTGCCCCATCTCAAATGGAAAAGATACGGGTGTTTGAGAGGCAGTGTCTGAGGAGCTGCCTTGGACTTCACAGAACACCAGTATCTGACTACACAAAATACTATTCCAACCAGGTCCTATACAACGGGGCCAACATAAACCGAATAGACAATTTTCTGGTGAAACTCATTCGGTTTCACGCTGCAAGAGCGATGGCTTCGAACAATAGTCTCATCTTTGGGGCCTTCTATCCCAATGATGAATATTTTGAGAGTGCGCGTTTAAGCGGCTTTATTCCACCCGAAGCGTTCCTATATTTGGATAGTCGAGGGCTGATACAGGATAGATCGGCGGTTCCACTAATCTACCACGTCTTCCGACGAACTGTGGATAGGCGGCTCCTATACGACCGAGACGTCGTCGCTCAGGGCGGAGGAGAGCGCCTGCGGTTCAGCAGGAGTGTGTCCGATTGGGACCTTCGGAGTAGGTCACAACAGGAGAACCTGTGGTGGTTGAATGATAGATAAGGACAGTTGACTTAAAATTGTTATTTTATGGCCGACTTACATAGTTTTAGTCTTAGGTTTAGGTGCAAAGCAGCCATGGTGGCACAAAAAAAAAAGCGCTTGCTAGTTATTTTTAGGTAGTTTTAATTAATTTTAAGTAGATTAAGTTAGTCGATAAGTAGTTTTAATTAGTATGTACGTTTAAATAAAATAAAAAAAGACGAGGAACTAAGTTTTTCAAAGTTTTCTTTGTAAAAATGTTGTTACTTTATATTTTTATATATTAGATAATTGGCCGAAAGTCATTAGAATTAAGTTATCGTATAATTTAGGGCGCCCGCATAGAGCAAGTAAGTTAGTTAAGAAGTTGATAAGTAGGCTAGTTTTTTCATGAATTTTTGTCTAGCATTTAAGTTAGTTTTTAAGAAAAACAAAATAAAAATAAATTAAAAAAAAAAAAAAAAACGACCGAGACAGTTATATGGGGAATCGCAACATAGAGTTGGATTTATTGACTATAACGTTAATGTGTTTATTAAACTCCATTTTAGGATCTAGGTTCAGATTCCAACCGTATTTCAGACACCATGTGGTAAAACTGTTTGAAGTGAAGGAGAATCGTTTACGCAATTTTTTTTACAATTTTCATGTCAACAGCATATATCAATATTTTCCTACCTCGAATACAAGCTTTTATATCGTTAATTGTAAGTATGAACAGAATTGGTCGTAAATGACTTCCTTGAGTTACTCCAGACTGATCAACAAAGGGGTTCGACTTGGAATCTCTAAACATTTCTTGGTAAGTTTCCGATGAGAGAGATGATTGAACCCTGGAAAGAATAAATATGCTTTTAGCTTAAAAATGATGATGTTATGTGATAACTGGTCAAATGCTTTGGAGACTTCAGTATATATATCGCCTTTTTTTAGAGCTATAGAACTTCGAATAGAAATAAAAAAAAGAATATCGTTTAAATATCTATTATTTTTGGCATTATTTGAAGGACAATTTTATTCCATTAATCCATTAAATATGATTTTGGGCTGATTCGAATAAAGCCAACTCTAGACGTCCAATTTCCAACCACTTTTTCGAGCATTTGGGGCCGAATGTCGGGAATATCTAATGTTGGTCATTCGGGTCCTCTTCAACACTTTGCTCTATATATATATATATATATATATTCTATACATATATATAAAACGATCCATGGTTAACCGAATTAATTGCTCGGATGGACGATTATGTCGCCCATAAAATGGACGGACCTCGCGAAATGAACCATTGTTTTCGAAATAAATTTGCAAGATTTGCAGGCGTTGTTCATTTGTAAACCTGTTCATGATAAAATTGCAAACCAAATTCTTAAAAAAAACATAATATATCGAAGAATTGTTTACGTTACCAAAACCAATTATTTGCATAAAATTTTTTTTTTTTTAATTTTTTTAAATTCAACCGAAAAATGTTTTTTTTACTAAAAACGCCCCAAAAAGTGGGCGGGGCAAAAAACTTTGTACAAGAAAAATAGGCATAATTATTGTCTAGATATCTTGTTCAGACTCTTTATCAAAATTTTAAACGGTTTGTCCTAAAATCCATCATCCTTGGTACACAACGAGCTTAGATCTCTGCGTAACAGACGCAACCGGACTTGTAAGAACTTTGTAAACAACCTGAAATATTATGACTATCATGATAACTTGACATATTTTAATGAATTCTCTGCGATGTCTAATAGTTTATATAATGACTACAAAGTCAATATGGAGAACGCTTTTAAAAATCTTTTGGAGATTTGTGAATTCGAAGGGCAAAGTGGAAGGATACCCGGTCAACTTCTTTTAGAATAATTAAAAAATATCGAGTTCTCAATTTTTATCGAAATTATTCGCAGACAATTTCAGCAAATCATTAATTGATACCCCTCTAGTCTTAGACGAACATTATTTCAATTATCTTAATGACTATCCTCAAGTAAGTTTCAGCAAAATTAGATTTGACGATGAGACACTATTAAATTTATTTTCTTATTAAATAATGACTGTTCCGACCGTAAAAAAGACAAACGTTGTTTCTTAATATACTTTATTTCGGCAGAAAATAATTTGGAACAACGTGTTTCAAATTTGATGTTGCCTTCATCTTTCTTTTTATCTTTTTAGTTGGCTGAAATGGTTGGCTGGCATTGTTGATTTGTAGGGTTGGCTGCCGTGGTTGTCATCTTGCGGCTTTGTTCGTTTGGTACGTTACGTCATGATCACATCCACATTCCACCCCTCGTGAAAACCTAAAGGGATTCACTGAACTTCAAGGCGGCTTGCTTAATGGCAGGTCGGCGTAGTACTCCCCTGGAAGTACGAACTTCTGCAGTGCGAACTTGGCCATCCGGTGCTTTAAAAATATTCGTAATAATGCCTTTCTGCCATTGACTTCTTGGCTGAGTATTATCACATATGATGACCAGCTAATTTTTCCGTGGTGGAGCTACTTCTTGATTCCATTTTGAGCTATTTAGCAAGCGAGGTAAATATTCCACTGTCCATCTTTTCCAAAGTCTGTCCTTGAGATTTTGTGCGATTCTCCACTGCTTTCGCAAACAAACTCGATTGTCTTGCATCCCTGGTGTTTGCGTTGAACTAAGACACCCAAGCAAAAAGTGATTCGGCGTCAATGGTTCGTCTTCCTCAGAAGTCAGCGGTAGGTCTGTCAGTGGTCGGCTGTTTATGATGTTCTCGGTATCAAACAAAACACTTCGCAATGTCTCCAACCTTGGCGCTTCTTCCCTCAGAACTCTATCCAATAAACGTTTGACACACTGAATTAGACGTTCCCAGCAGCCACCAGCACTTGGGTTCGCTGGACAGTTGAACATCCATTCGATGTTGTCTTTTGAAATACTCTGCTGAACACGATTCAGATCAAAAAGTTGATGTTCCTTTCGTATTTCCTTTTGGGCACCTATGAACTTGGTGCCATTATCACTTCGAATTTTGACAGGGGTTCCACGACGGTTGACAAAATTCCTCAGATACAACAGAAAGGCGTCTGTAGACAATTCCTCAGAAACTTCTAAGTGCACTGCTCGGGTTGTGAGGCACGTGAATAAAGCAACCCAACACTTTTCTCTTCTTCTTCCGATAGCTACTATGAATGGTCCACAGTAGTCCACCCCAGTGTAACTAAATGGACGGACATATGGAGTAAGACGGTCTGAAGGAAGTTGACCCATCAACGGCTCGGTTGGCTTGGCTTTATGGATGATGCAAACAGGACACTTCTTCTTCACTGATTTCAAAACAGCGCGTGCATGTGGCAACCAAAACTTTTGTCGCAACTCATTGATTGTTAACAGATCATTCTGGTGATGACGCTTATGATGATAGTAATACATTATAATCTGCGATACTAAGTGAGCTTGGGGAATTATTATTGGGCGACGTGCAGAAATGGGAAGACAATAGGCTGCGTCAAGTCTTCCTTTTACTCTTAACAGTCCTTCTTCGTCCAGGTATGGTGTAAGTTGGTAGATATTACTGGATATCTTAACTGTTTTTGTAGCACGCAGGCTGGTAATCTCACTCGCGAAGACTTCTTCTTGGAATTGACGACAAACAAATTTTTCTGCAGTGGAGAGCTCGGAAGCTGTAAGTTCACCTTTCTGAAAATCCTGATGTTCTCTCCTCCGAGCGCAGTTAACAAATCGTAAGGTCCATGCCACTGCGATGGAACTGAGCTGGTAAGAATTTCGGATATTATGCAGGCAACAAATTGCTGGTATCTTCTGGTTGTTGAGCGAATCCAAAGTACAGTTGTTTTTGAATCGCTCTAAAATATTATGCGGCTGAGTCGAAAATCATGACAGTTCTCAATCGATATAGCAAGACGGCTATATCCCACAATACACCCGACTGGTGCTTGCAGCTCAAAATGTGGGATTGTCATACCCTTTTGTGGAGCACACCTCGTCTTAGCAGCGACAAATGCTATATGAATTTGACTTCCACTCTTGATTCGGAAGTAGCCTACTGCTGCATACGCGGATGAACTAGAATCGACGAACATATGCAACTGTATCTCATCAGCTGTCGGCAAAATGGTGAATAACATCGTTGAACAGCAAAATTCTTGACTTCCTGGAACTCTTTCCACCAGGCATTCAAATGAATACACAGCTGATGAGGCAAATTATCATCCCAACCAATTTGTTGTTTCCAAGTTGCTTGCAGCAACTAGCAATTCTCTTTTCGTTGGAGGTCGTTTCGTTTCGATAACATCTTTTGCGATTTTGTGGAATTTGAACTGGAACTCGAATGTGTCATTATTAGTATTCCAAAATATACCCAATATCTTGTCTGTATTACTCTGACGTTCCATATTCACCTTTTCTTCTTTTGATGTGTTATCTGTGTTCAATTTCATTTGTAGTTGTTTGCAATTTGAAACAAAGTTGCGTAGTCGAAAACCTAATCTTAACTGCTTCCAAAGTGACTTCTTCTGCTTCCACCTTAGAATCAAAGCTTAAAACAAGATCGTCGACATAGGTGTTTTCGATGACGAGGAATGTTCGATGGCATTGATATTCTTCACATATTCTGCGCAGCAAGGAGCGCAGATCGTCCCAAACATCATGGAAGTCATTGAATAAACTTGGATTGCATTTCTAGAGTCCCCATCCCTCCACAAGAAGCGTTGCGAATTCTGGTCAGGAGCTATAATTCGTACCTGAGAGAACATCTCATGCATATCCCCTTCAACAGCGATAATACCCTGGCGGAATTTATAAATGATGACAAGAAGAGGCTGTGCTTGTTCCGGCCCTTTCAAAAGATTTGAATTTAACGAGACGTTAGAGAGACGTTCATCTACAGACGTTCATCTACAGCTTCTTGAGGCGAAAGGAGCTTGGCATAACCTTTGGAGATGTATTTGTTTATTTCCGTTTTGTACATTGTGGCATACCTTTCATTCTTGGATATCTTTGCTTCAATATTTAACAGGCGTTGTTTAGCCATAGTGAAACTCGAAGAAGTCGGTAAAATGGCGTTATCTTTACGCCATACAAAACCAGTTTCATAGCGTTTCCCAATTTTCTTGGTGGTTTCAAAAAAATTTTCCTTGAACGAATATCGTCATCGGATTCCAAAATTGTATTAGAACTTCTCACACCAAAGTTTTCTATCAGAAAATATTCTTCGATGAGTTTCTCAGTTCTATTCAATGTTTTGGAAGACAAATATGAAGCACTCTTGGCGGACAAACATATCCAGCTAAATTCAATGGTCCTTATGCAACCCAACCTAACCTTGAATGGGTAAATTTAAATTTGCAACTGTGCGGACGTTCTTCAAAGCATAATTTTCGATGTTGTTGTTTTGTCCCTTAATGTAAAATGAAACTTTCTTGGATGCTTCTGTGGTTGTTTTGTCGTCATACCATGTCGTGGAAGGCTGTGTCCTTTAAGCCCCAGTGCAGTAGCGACATTTTCTTCTAGCAACGTAACGGACGACCCCTCATCAAACATAGCATATGCATCAACACTCCCAAGAGGTCCTGGTAGAATCTTGAACAACTGGCTACAATGGGAATCCGGACGGCAGTTCAGAACTTATGGTTGTGTTCAGGCTCAATTGTTGTTTGTCTTAGTTCTTGGTGCAATGTCTGGTGGTGATATCGATTACATGTATTAATACCACATGGTTTTCTGCGAAGACAATTGGTCAGATTATGGCCTTTTTGAAGGCATGAGAAGCATAAACGATGTTGTTTGACTTGATTCCATTTACTATTGGTATCAAGAGCGTTAAAGTGTTGGCATTCGCTTAGCCTATGTTGTTGACCACACTGAATACAAGCAGTTCTTATTTGTTCTAGCTCAGTACTATGAAGAACACGACGGGATTCAGATGATGAAGTTTGATGCCTGTTTCTTACATTAGCGTGCTGACGAAAATGTGCTGTCGTTGACGGACTGGCTATCACACTATCGGTGGCCCTAACAGGCATTAGACTCACTACTCTGGCGAGAGTTTTTCTCCATTCTGCAAACGTTTCTAGTGATGGGTATGGCAAAATGTTGGCAGCGTGTTTTGGCCACTCATACTGTTTTAAGGGCGGCAATTTGTTAATGAGTTCACGCAGTAAAGTCGGATTTGCTAATTGATGTGCACAGTTAGCCGACTTGAAAAAGGCCACCATGTTACGGACGCGATTTGACAATGGCAGAATATTTTCTAGGTGGCTTTCACTTATTGCTGGGAATTGTTGCACTTTGAATAGCTGTGCATCCACCAACAAGTCGGAACGCCCAAAGTTAAACTGAAGTTCCTCTATAATATTGGGCAAGCTATCTGCATAAAGGAGCATGGATGAAACTGATGACTTTGCATCACCCTTTAAAGCCCTTTGCAACCGCATGATGTTTTGGCGATCACTATATCCAAATTCAATAGTGGTATCATGATAATTGGCAAAGAACAGCGGCCATTCTTCGGGATCACCACTGAATGTTGGCAAAGGATACAGATTGGCGGCGAGATCGTCGACAAATATCGTAACTCGTCTGGCAATTGAGGATGTTGGCTCGGGTGTATTGTGGGTTGTTTCAAAAGGTTTTGGTGGCAATGGTGACGTGGTTTTGGCGTGTTGAAGGAACGGTTCGGAAGAGGAGGTACTTGGGTGCTGCTGGAGGATTGTTGGGGGTATAAATGATGACGAGGATGGCGGAACGAATTCGAGCAGTCTAGGCTGGGACTGATTTGTAAATTGTGAAGGCTTCGGTGGCAAAGGTGAAGATATCATGTTGCATATTGGCGACTGTACGGCAGAGGTGGTAGAAGGCAGTGGCTGGCAATTCGGATGTGTCCATTTGGGTATCAACTTTGATATTAGCGTCTACTTGGGCTTAAAGTTGTTTAAGTTCGTTTTGGCTTCGCGATGATTCTTTGCGTAACTCTTCCACAGAATCACGCAATGTATTTATGCCTGCGATAAGAGAGTTTAGCTGTTCAGAGGAAAAAGATACCTGTGTTTGAGATTGTGTTTCTAGTTCAACCACAGTTTTGTCCATCTCGTCGTCTGAGCTTTCTATTGGTTTCTCTTTAACAGCTGTTTTCTTGTCCATTTTATTGCGGCTTCTTAAAATCATACAAAGGATATCTTAGGTATGTATTACACAAAATGGCGGCAGTGGCGTCTCTTTAATTGCAAGCGACAATTCTGTAAATTGCTTTCGTGAAGTGAATAAAGGCAACAAATTTTAAAACTGTTCCGACCGTAAAAAAAGACAAACTTTGTTTTTTAATATACTTTATTTCGGCAGAAAATAATTTGGAATAACGTGTTCCAAATTTGATGTTGCCTTCATCTTTCTTTTTATTTTTTTAGTTGGCTGACATGGTTGGCTGCCGTGGTTGTCATCTTGCTTGGTACGTTTGGTACGTTACGTCATGATCACATCCACAATGACTATTCTGCCGGGCCTGATGGTATCCCACCAATAGTCGTAAAACAATGCGCATATGCGCATCTTTTGCCATATCTTAAGTATATGTTTAAAAGCTCTATTGCCATATGTGTATTCCCAACTCAGTGGAAAAATGCTTTTATTACACCAGGTCTTAAAACAAGTGAGCGAAGGGAAATTTCTTGTCATGGACCTATCTCAAAACTATTTTGTGTTCCTAAACTATTTGAACACATTATTTGTGATGAATTGCTTTTCCTTTGTCGTAACATTATCTATAAAGACTAGCAGGGTTTTGTAAATAATTGATCCACTGTCACAAATCTCTTACCTTTTATGCATCACATGACAATAAAAAAGAATTCGATTGTATATACACCTACTTTTCCATAGCTGTTGACCAGTTATCACATAACATCATAATGTTTAAACTAAAGGCATATGGATTCCCTCCAGGCTGCTTAAACTTGGTTCAATCATATCTGTCATTGAGAACTTATCAGTTAAAATTAAGACGTTCAAAATCCAACAATTTTACTGTCCAATCTGGATTAACCCAAAGTAGTCATTTAGGCCCTTTCTTATTTATACTTGCTATTAAGGATGTAAGAGCTTGAATTCAAGAAAGCAAATTATTGATTTATTAACAAGTGGGCGTGGCAAAAAACTTTATACACGAAAAATATAGATAAAAGGATTGTCTAGATATCTTGTTCAGACACTTTCTCAAAATTTTAAACGGTTTGGCCTTTAATTAGTTTTTACTGAAAAGAGGGCATGGCTGTGGGCGGATTTTAAAATTGTTCATACTTGTTCGAACAGCACGTACAAGGATCACATGTACCAAATTTCATTATCATAGCTTTTAACTTAAGGCCCAAAAACCGGTTACCTACAAACGGACGGACGAACAGACAGACATTGCTTAATCGACTCAGCTAGCGATTCTGAGTCGATCCATATAAGTTGAGGTATACCTAGCTTAATTATTTCACTATATTGCAAACTATATATCAAAAATTATATACCCCAATGAGATAGGGTATGAAAATAACGATGCAATTGAACTGCATGTAAAAAAAATATTTAAAGAACATTCTTCGAAACTGTTTGCTAGAGCCGTAATAAGTGTATGCAAATTTCGTTTCTTGTTTAATAAATATATATACTACTTCACTTTATCGAATTTCATTGATTATTGATTTTGTTAGTGATATCAAACTTAATGACTTTCATGTTCCGTTAAGTTCCACTAACAAAAGCACTAAATGTTGAGGCTGTGTGTGCATGTTATATGCTGTGGCAAATCTCTGCTCGTTGACGCTGCTTGCATTAAGCTCGCTTCGACACAGATCTGATAGTGTTAAAACTAAAATACCAACATCCAATTTGATTTCATAAGCGAAAACGTTTTGGGTCCCCTCATGTTTAATTTAATTCTTGTACAAATGACTAACGATCGCGTTGTAAAACATAGTATGAGAAGGCTACAGTCCGCTGTCTGATCGTTTAACAACTTATCCAATCCCATCTTTAAAATTAATATCCCTAAAATTTGGGCTTTATGTGGATGAAATATAGAAAATGTCATTGTCGCAGCATATTGTTTAGACAGTATATCCTTTTTTTTATGATTCCAAAAAAGAACTAATTGTCAAACCACGTTTTTTAGTTGGTTGTGCTATGGGGAAGGGTATACAAATGGTTTTACTATAAAAACACGTGCGCGTGGTTAAAATGATATTGGGACGAATGTTCATACTATCATAACCAATGATTTTGTATCAATAAATTTTTTCGAATTTTTTTTAAATTTTACCGAAAAAGTTTTTTTTAATGAATAATACCCAAAAATTGGGCCTGGCAAAGAACTTTGTAGAGACGAAATATGGAAATTAGGATTGTCTGTACATGTTGTTCATACACTTTTTAAATTTTTTTAACGGTTTAGTTAAAACTACGTTTTCCTAAAAGAGGGGCGTGGCAGTTGTTGGATTTCAAAGATATTTACACTTGTTCTGCTGGGAGCAACAACGAACAGGTGTAATAAGTTTCATCATTAGCTCAAAGTTTAAGGGCCAAAAACTGGTGACGTTCAGACGGACGTACGGATATGGCTAAATCGACTTAGTTATCGGTTCTGAGTCGATCCATATACTTAAAGCTATATTTAGCTAATTATTTCTCTATGTTACAAACGATGTATCAAAACTAATGTATCCATATGTTATATAAACAAATGAGTGTAGAACGAAATTTCCAAAATATCTCCGTAAAGGTCTATGTTTTGGACTTCCTTAATTAATGAATTAAATAATTTTGCTTCTGAAAATTGAATAAAAGCAGAAAACATAAGAAATATATAAAGGCTAATTGAAAAAAAAATGCCAAGAAATTTTACACAATTGTTTGAAAAGATGAGAGTACGTTTAGCCCATCAGGTGCTGCTATATAAAAACGGCTCGTCAGTTTAATTGCTTACAATATACCTTAGAGCTAGCTCAAGCAACACAAATGCTTACCATCAAAATTGATAGTGGTTAAAAATACGATAAAAATATTTCGAACCGTGGAATGAATGTTAGAAATGTTGGGTTGACACGCTTTCAAGCTGCAATTGACTTAAGAACAAGAGCCTCTTGACCATTTCAAGCGTCATCAATGGTCAGAATGGTGGCGAGGAATGGCAACAGTGGGTGATCAATTTTCGACTAAAATCATCTTCAGTGATGAGGCACATTTTCAAATCAGTGGATTCGTCAATAAGGAGAATTGTCGAATTTGGGCGAATGATAATCCGAGAGTGACTGTCGAAAAACCAATGCACAATGCAAGAGTGACTGATTGGTGCGGTTTATGGGCTGGCGGCATCATCCGGCCGTATTTTTTCCAAAATGAGGCCGGTCAGGCAGTTACTGTGAATGGTGTTTGCTATCGTGAGAAATAACAATTTTTTTATGAGCCGAATTGGAAGATATGTATGTGGACGATAAGTGGTTTCAACAGAACGGAGCCACTTCCCACACAGCTAACGGAACAATTGCTCTTTTGCGCGACAAATTCAATGGCCGTATTATCTCACGTGGTGGCGATGTCAAATGGCCACCAAGATCTTGTGATTTGACACCGTTGGTTTATTTGAAAAGGTATAAGTCGATAAGCCAGCAACAATTCAAGAGCTATAGGATGAGATAATTCGGCACATTTCCGGCATAAAACCTCAATTATGCCTCAGCGTCATCGAAAATTTGAGCTATCGGAAGGAGGTGTGCTGCCGAGGTCACAGCGGCCACTGTGTGTTTGTGTTTTATTCAAAATCAACATCGGCCCTTAAAAATTAACCAACCATTAGAAAATTGTACAAATATTTCAAAAAGTGCCTGAACAAGATATTTAGACAATTTTAATATCTATAATTTGTGCATGTTTTAATTTCTTTTGTTTCGTTAGTAATATTTGAATAAAATTCAACGCCCACTTTTGGTTCGCGTTTTATTAAAAAAAAACTTTTTTATTCATTACACCATAGCTCATATAATAGAAAGGCGTTGTTTTTTGTCAAACCCTAAAAGATTTTGATAAACCGTTTTAACAAAAGTATGTGATAACGCCTTTTTTTATATTTTTTGCCCAAAAAGATTTATTTCCTCCAACTTTTCGGAATACTTATTTTAAAGATTAAATGAGAAGGCATTGGGTATTAAACTTACGATTGTAGCCTTCTTATATTTTGTTTTATTAGTACTGCTGTTGCTGTATGCTATTTATGAAATCATTAGCTTTCTTTAAAGTTTTCGTATTCTCCTGCAGATTTGTCAATTTTTAGCCGGTAACTTGAGAACAGCTGCTAATCGCCATTCGTCTTTTGCATTAGATACCGGTATGGTATTAAGGTACATGTTCCCCAAAAGTCTAAGTAATCAGTTTGCACAGTACATGGGCTTTTTGCGGACTATTGAATTTCTTCATTTCTTCACCTTGGCTGCAACAATGGGTCCAGGTCGATGAATTCGAATTGTTAAAATTATTCAAAATACTGAACGCCTTGTAGATGCGTAGCTATTCATTATTCAACAAGCCCAATCGCAGCATATGCGTGAGAATAAAAGAAAGATACACCGAATAAGTTGCAAATTGTTGCCTGCTAATTCATAGAGGCTAACGCGCAGTAACCACATTACTTGTTGAAAAAACAATCAGCTCTTTTGTATCCATTACTTCTTTCAGAACTGTTACAATATCGACACAGTGTGTCTGAAACGGTCTTTACGAAGACGAAATTGACAAAATAATCATCAAAACTATTTCAAAAATATATCCAAAAATTTTTTTCGGTAGAAAAATGATGAACCTCATAATAATTTACCACAAAATAGTATCGTTAGCAACTTTCCCTATTATCCTTAATATATTAGCCCGTTCGAAAAATTAAACTACGCTAATTTAAAATAAGCACGTCCCTCTAAGAAATTCGCCTGATAATTACGTGACCAGATTATGGCACAGATTACGCCTCAAAACAAGTACGAGCATTTCATGCCACAGCAAGTGTTACCTTATCGCTTGTTAAACCTGATTTTAAGAAATACTTCAAACCATAGTAGCACACAGATGAACAGATATAGCGGGTAGTTGTGCAGTAAACTTTTCCTAACCAGAAATGCGAAAACGTTGCGCAATTTGTAATGATGGTAATGTCATGCCGTATTTATTTTTTTACATAGACATTCAACTTAAGTTGGTAGTGAGATTCGTAGTGCTCTTTTCCATTTCTATTTACATTCTTCCCATATAGCTCACATCTTTTCTGTGAATAAGTCCTAACTGAAATTGCATCATATTTTTGTGTGTAAGTTATTGTATTACATTAAAACTTAATGATCATTCAAGTCACAGGCAATGGCTACGATTTTATATCTTATTATACAATTATGCAGACTATGATCGGAATTGAACTTGTTACTAAATATTTTAAATATAAAAGTTTAACCTTGACCGTACACAATGTTAAGTATGTTGATATTGAGATGTAGTTACATTTTATAATAACACATACGACAACATGTATACACTAATACATTCCCTTGCGATTTATATGGTTCAATGCTCCCATTGATTAGTCACATTCCCATAGTACAAAACTATTTAAAATTTTGAAGAAATATTACAAAATGTAAGGACAGGACGCAAGTAAGTATAAACGAAACCCACCATAAAAGAGTAGTAAGACATGAAATAGAAAGGACTTATAAATTCACAGAAATTGTAATTACTTATATGAAAGCCGCAAGACAAATTGTTAAAGAAGACGCAAAAAAATCAATGGAAGTGAAAGTATGCTTATCAAATGACGTGCTTAAAACAACTTACAAGATGTACAAAGTGATAATCAGCTAATAATTCGGATATAAGCTACAACGCCAATTGATATAGGTACCAGCATTAGGTACATACCAATGACTAAATGCTTAAACGTATATATTTCAATCAGACAGAAGTTGATTGCGCTTATATTGGCCTGCAACATAATTACATATATTTGACTGATTACTATATATTAATAGAAAGCCGTGACAACGCTTCTCTACACGAATAAAACTTGCATTACGAATAAATTTAAACACAATATCTTTACAACACCTCCACATACTATAGCTGAAATACTTTTCAAGTATTTAAAGGTGGCGAATTGTATTACCAACTCATTCATGTTCAATTAAAAATTAACACGACACGAATACTGCAGTGTAACACTTATATGTTCGGCATATACTTTAAAAACTATTATTTTTATACCCTTTCCCATAGTTTTGATACATAGAGAAATAATCTAGCTGGTAATAGCTTAAAGTATATGGGTACACACATAACCGATAGCTGAGTCGATTTAGCCATGTCTGTCGTCACCAGTTTTCAGGCTTGAAAATTTGAGCTAGAATTGTTGCTTCCAACAAAACAAGTGTAAACATTTTTGAAATTCGCCCACTGCCACGCCATTTCTTGAGAAAAACCTTGTTTTATGCCAAACCGTTAGAGATTTTGAAAAAGCGCCTAAACAACATAATCTAAACAATTCTAATGTCTATATATTGTCGATATAAAGTTTTTCGCCAAGTGCACTTTTTGTGGCGTTTCGGCCAAATTTTAAACATCTCGAAAAACATTTTTGATGCAAAATCAATGGTTATGGTACTTTTTGGAGGCGTTTTCACACAAAAACCATTTCTTTACACTTTCTCATAGCATAAACAGGCGAAAAACCATAAAAGATATTAATAAACTGTCTGAACAAAAGCCGACATTTTGGGGATATATATTTTACGGATGGGATGGGATAGGGTAAAAAACGATCCGCACAGCGGTTTGTAGCCTTCTCATATGTTTATAAACTTAAGTGGCACTACAGACCTATCAAATTGTAAAATAGCATATTGTTATCTGCTGTGCGGATCGTTTAGTACCCTATACCATCCCATCCGTAACATATATATCACCAAAATGTAGGCGTTTTGGCGATGAAATATAGATATCGTCATTGTCATACAACATATTGTTCAGGCAGTTTATCAAAAACTTTTATGGTTCGACATAAAACAAAGTTTTTCGCCTGGTTATGCTGTGAGGTAGTGTATACATATGGTTTTTGTATTAAAAAGTCTCTAAAAAGTGGGAGTAGCAAAAAAACTGTATGGAAGAAATATAGGCATGAAGATTGTCTAGATGTGTTGTTCACTCACTTTTTTAAAATTTCTAAATTTCTAAAAAAACAAGGAGCGTGGCAGTAGGCGGATTTCGAAAGATTTTACACTCGTTCTGCTAGGAGCAACAACAAACGCATGTACTAAATTTCATTTGAGGCCCTAAAACTAATGACATACGAACGGACAGACATGGTTTAATCGACTCAGCTATCGACTCTGAGTCGATCCACATAATTAAAGCTATAACTAGCTAAATTATTTCTCTCTGTTATAAACTGTGAATCAAAACTAATATATCCCTATGGGATATTTTATAAACATATGAGAAGGCTACAATCCGCTTTGTGTATCGTTAAATACCCTATCCCATCTCTTCCATAAAAAAAAATATCCCCAAAATGTCGGCATTATGGCTATGAAATATGAAATAAAATATATATGGTTTAAAATCTAAAAATTTTTTTTTATAGATCGACAAAAAACAAAGTCTTTCGCCTGATTAGGCTATCTGGTAGGATATACAAATGGTTTTTGTATGAAAGCGCCTCTAAAAAATGTGCGCTGGTTAAAATGATATATAGACGGAATATTTACATTACCATTTCAAAGGATTTTGCATCAAAACTTTTGTCGAAAATTTTAAAATTTTACCGAAAAATGTTTTTACGGAAAACACCCCCAAAAAGGGTGCGTGGCATTAGGCTTTGTATATCATGTTTACAAACAATTTCTAAATTCCATGCCGTTCTATATATATATTTATTTTTTTTATATCTTTATAATATTGGAAAAAAGCCAAACTAAAAAATTTCGCTTTATTTCTTGAAATGACTCTCTATTTCATTTGGCGCTATTTAACGTCATCCTAATTAGAGATAATTCAAAACAATTTTTATTTAAAATAAATTTAAAATAATTCACTAGTTTTACATGTTCAAGATCGTTGTTTTCTTACTAAAATACCACACGTACTTTATACTTTCTGTTGGAAACAATCATGACAAGCTGGTTATCAAGTTGACATATAGATTTCAGCTTACCATAATCGCATGTATATAAGTAAACCCTTTTTTACTTATTTTCTTCTTGGATTAAAAATCTTCTTGCTATGAGATATAATTAAGTAATCTATTGAATTTGATACTGCGTTTATTCTTCCTTTTTTAACAGGTTATGGCACCAGTCCAAAAAGCGAATTAATTGAATAAACCGTATGTTTCACTGTAAGTGGGTAGACGCGGTGTAGTGGTAATGTGTTCGCCTGTTGAAAGGAAGGTTGCGCGTTCGATCCCAGCCAAAATCCATTTAACTTTTATTTAAAAAACAAATAAAAAATTTCCTATCACTCTCTTTCTTTCCCTTCTCCAACGCTCGTACTATGGTTACATATAAAGGGTATTCATAACCAGTAAATTATAAGACCATTTTTGACAATAAGAATTGTTTTGAGATGACATCCAGTTACTCAAGTTCCTCTTGCATGGTGTTGCTGTCCAAAGAGAACTATGATACATGGAGTATGCAGGTTGAGGTGCTTCTCACCAAAAAGGTTTTATGCGATTATGTTAATGGGTCGATTTTAATGCCTTCGTAAGTATTAGTGATGTTGGCAAAACATCGATGTTGACACCGATGTCAATATCGTTGGTTGAATATCGATGATTGATAATAATCAAACACATAGCATCGCTGTTCGTTATCATCGATGTTTTATAATGAATTTAAATAACGCCGATTAATGGGGTAAAAGGCAATATACATATTATTGAATCTTACATATTATTAATATATTGAATACATCTATTAGGTATCGTATTTCAATTTATTACTCAGAATGACGTTAGCAGTTGGTCGGATTCATAAATGGGCAATTGAACATAGCCACACCTGTGTCTATTCTCATCTCATACAATATTTATAAAGATACTTTTTTATTATCTCATAATATGTATTTATATGGCAAAATCCTCAATCAAAAGTAGGTTCTCTTTTGCCAACATCTAAAGCCGATGTTTTGTTCTTAACATCGATTATCCGATTCTTAATTACGTACATCGATGTTTTGTCAACATCGATGAACATCGCTCATCCCTATGCCTACGTGCGTCGCGTCGGTCGGACAATACGTTAAGAGTTGCATGGTTAAAGCAAGAAAGATTCGTGGATGTGTAGCATCGCAAGAGGTATGGCTTAAGCTGGATCCGATTTATGCTTCCAAGGAACCGACGGGGAAGGCAACATTGTTAAAGCAACTTATGCTCCAGAAGTTAGACGATGGTGATAACGTGAAATATCATATGGCAAACTTGTTTGATACCGTTGATAAACTTGAGGAGAGTTAAGCGCGAAAACAAGCGACTGGAAATTCTGTATGTATGTATACGCGATTAGGATGAAACAAGACAAATATTTAACCAAGAAGTGGAGAAATTAAGTTAGGTGGTGGGTATCGATTTGGACTTAATGGGGTTTTTCCGGAATCTGCTGAAGTGTGAAAATTTGATCGGTTGTGGAATTTTCTGGCCTAAGACCACACTGAAAAGGGCCGATAATGTTGTTGGTAAACGGTTTCAGGCGTTCACATATTAAGACAGATATGATCTTGTAGGCGATTTTGAGGAGACTTATGACTCTGTAGTTAGTGCAGTTTAGAGGGTATACTTTTGGGTGGATCGTCAAACGATGCTGCGGTTCCATTCTTCATGTATGCTCTCTTCCTTCCAGATTTGGCTTATGAGTTGGTGGATGTTACTTAACGCCGGCTTTCATGGCTCAGAAAAATGCGTAGTTGACTGCTAAGCCAAACGTTGAGGGTTCAAGCCCCAGCTTTGGCAGCATTTGTTTTCTACGAAAATTGCCAGCTTATCCGAGGCCACCTGTGCGATAATGTGAGATAATATAAATCTATGTCTCCTCCTCTGTGCCAAGTAGGTTTATATTATATGTCTTTGCTTCTTTGTATCTATCTGTCTCTCTCTCTGTTGTATTAATGTCTTGATCTGTCCCAGCCGATGGCCTCAGTCGCCAGTGCTGATACGTGTCTGTAGTTCGTTGCATTCATGTGCGAAGTACTGTGATATCAATGTCAATGTCAATAAAGCTTAGCTGGAAAGCCGTCATTTCCAGAAGCCTTATTAAGTTTGAGTTTACATATTGCTATCCTCACTTCATTCAGGTCGGGTGGTTGGCAATTTTCGCTCTTGTTGATACTAATGAATGGTTCGTTTTGCCTGACAACGGAATGTTGCTCGTCATTGCCGTTTAACAGTCTGCAGAAGCGGTTCTTCCATATCCTCAGCATCGACTGTCTCTCAACTACGATGTTTCCTTGTTCATCTCGACATTATTCTGTTCGAGCCCATTATCCTTCGCTTGACGTTTTACACTTTGGTCAAACTTGCAAACATCGTTCCTGGATTGGCACTCTCGATATGCTCGATCGCGCGCTTTATTTGCTGTTTTTTCTTCTTTTTGAAAAGCCGATGTTCTTTCCTTCTTCTCTGCCTATAAAGCTCAATACAAGCTCTCGTCTTCACCTGCAGCTAAGCCATGGAGGCCTCGTTCTTGGCTGCGAGCATAAGTCGGCAAACTTAGCACATCAGTTTCGACTGATTTAATGGCTTGTTGGCATCGTTGCCAGTGTTCATCGACATTCGATGCTGCGTCATATATATATTCTCTTCATACCTGTGCGTTAAAATCTCCCAGCACGATTTTAAAATCGCACTTCGGTAGTTGCTCAAAGGTTTTATCAATGAGCTCCTTAGCTATATCATATTTTTTCTCCGTTGGGGCGCGAGCGCTTATGTTGCCGAACTTGGCCTTGATGCGGATTGTTACATTGCGTTCGCTTATGTATTGGAAACATAAGACTTCTTGCCTAAGTGCGGCCCTTATAACAAACCCACATCCGAAAAGTCGCTGTTTCTGTTCACTATAACATGGTCCGCAGTAGTCCGTCCGTCTGTGTGTCACCAATCTTTGGGCCTCAAATTTTGAGCTAAAAAGTTGAGCTCTCTATCCGATGAAGCAGCACAAAAGTAAACATTTTTGAAATCCGCTTAATGCCACGCCCCCTTTTAAGAAAAACGTTGTTTTAAGCCAAACCATAAGAGAAAATCATCTGAACAAGTTATCTAGAAAATCTTAATGTCTATATTTCTTCTTCACAAAGGTTTTTGCCACTCTCACTTTTTTGGGCGTTTTCAGTAAAAAACGTTTTTCGGTAAAATTTTAAACATTTCGAAAAAATTTTTGATGCAAAATCATTGGTTATGATAATATAAATATTTATTTCACACGCTCACTTCTTGGAGGTGTTTTCATATACAAAAACTTTTGTATACACTACTTCATAGCATAACCAGGCGAAAATCATTTTTTTTTTGTTGAACCATGAAAGATTTTGATAAACTGTCTGAACAATATATTACGGCAATGATATTTTCTATATATCATCGCCATAGATCCGACATTTTGGGGATATTTGACTTAAGGATGGGGTGGGATAAGGTATAAAACAATCCACACTGTGGATTTTAGCCTTTTCATATGTTTTTATTTATACCGTATTACATAGGATTATATTAGTTTTGATACATAGTTGGTAACAAGTTGGTAACAAAGTATATGAATCGACTAAGAATCGCTAGCTGAGTCGATTAAGCCATGTCTGTCTGTCCATCCGTCCGTCCGTCAGTAGGTAACCGGTTTTTGGGCCTTAAATTTTGAGCTATGATTATGAAATTTGTTGCATGTGATCATTGTACGTGCCATTCGAACATGTGTAAACATTTTTGAAATTCGACAACTGCCACGCACTCTTTTTAGTAAAACCTAATTTTATTCCAAACCGTTTAAGATTTTGAGAAAGCGTCTGAACAAGATATCTAGACAATCTTTATGTTTAAATTTTTTTTAATGCAAAGTTTTTTGCCACGCCAACTTTTTGGCGTGTTTTTAGTAAATAACGTTTTTCGGTAAAACTTTAACAATTTTGAAAAAAAAAATTGATGCAAAATAATTGGTTTTGGTAATGTAAAAATTTCTTCCATATATCATTTTTACCCACGCCCACTTTTTGGAGACGTTTTCATACAAAAACCATTTGTATACCCTTCGCCATACCATATGCAGGAGAAAAACGTTGTTTTTGGTCGAACCATACAAGTTTTTGATAAACTGTATGTACAATATGTTGCTACAATTTCAATTTTTTTTTCTGTAAGTCCCACATTTAAGGGATATTAACTTAAAGGATGGGATGGGATAGGGTAGAAAACGATCCGCACAGTAGATTGCAGCCTTCTCATATGTTTTTAAAAAAAATTTTATTTCCAAAAAAAAATACCAAATCTTTGAGTCATGTCATTTTTATGACATAATAATTAAATTTTCTTAAGAACTAAGGAGTGGACTTAAAGACCGCAAAAGACCTGATGAGGTGTAGAAATACTTTCCTCATTTAGCCACCGAAATTCGGAGCTCTTAGTTGCTTTGCAGCAGTTTGTATTTTCGCCCATCCTGGATAACTAGATCCGTTTTATCTGGGCCATCAATACCCCTAATAAGCCTTTTGGATCAACTGGCGTGATTAATCCCTTAAAACTCCTATATGACTTGTTCTCCAAATTTGCCAAACAGCTTATGGAGGTTTTCTCTTTGCCAAGACTAAATGGGAATATATACGCCACCATTGATTAGTAGGGAACCGTTAGCTTCTTTCTGGGAACAAAACAATGTGTCATAGTGGAAGAACGCAGCAGTTGCTACCCGGACTTTACGGTCAATGTACAAGCAGCAAGTGAAAACCGCATTGGGGCTTAGAGTCGGAAGTAGTTGTGACTAGAATTCAAAAACTCTTATGTCTGTTATCAACCTTCATATTTCTAATACTAGTGATTCACTCTATATATGACTATTTTCTTAAACCATATCTGTAATCTTTAACTTATTGCAAGCTTGTTGCATATCACCTACTCTATTTCAAATACAGCACTACAAGAAAAGCTCTTGCAGTACACCAAAATACAGTCCAACATAATAGCAAATAAACAACGGGATACCAAAACGTTATTTGTTGCTTCATAACAATGTCTGAAAATGATACACTGCATGCTTTGTAAAATTGTAGATTTCTAGAATCTAAGTAAGTACTTATGTCCTTCAATTCAAAAATGTATCTACTTTTCGTATATGCAATCATCCACGATGGTAAAAAATGGAATATTATTAATATGATTTTAAATTCGGTGAAAAATTCTGTTTCAAGTTGAGCCTTTGGTTTCAAGCTTGTTTTAGGGATTAAACAATTTATGCTCTTTCCACTCAATTTCAGTTTCCATTATGTATGCTCTCGCTGGCACAATGGATGGATACCTAGGTAGTTAACTTTTAGATGTTTTGTATTATCTCTCTTTACTTCCTCAATGTTTTTTTTTCTGCGGTTTTTTTATTGTTTTTCTTGCTAAGGTTCGTGTCCATTGTTCTTCTTTTTTTGTCTTTCTCTGATTCCCATGGGTAAATACCACAGTGTGGAACTTTCTCGACATCTCTTGGCGCATATTGAAATTGAAAGTAAGTACTTCTTGTATATTTTTATTTTTGTACCAATCTTCATAACCGTATTGCTGTATTGGTGCACAAGTGCTGTAGTGCAGACGCGCAGTGGTGCTGTAATATCACGCCACGGAGGCTATAGGCTTCGCCATTGGAGGAGATCGGGTATTCGATATACCAATATACCATACGTTTGCTTGTCCGCTATTCTCCATTTGCTCATGCGTTTGTTTTCTTCTCTCAAGGTGACGAAGCGCTATTTGCGTTTTATTTTTGGTTAAGTGAGGGGTACAAGCATGATCATCACTGCGCTGACTACTGGGATTAAGCCAGTCTGCAGACGCTGCGCTTCGCTCCGTAACCCTGATGGCTGGTGGTGATGTGCGGTTTGTTAGAGTCTTCTTCTACATACAGATTGCAGAGAGCGGGCGAAATAAAATAAAATTGCGATTATGTGATGGTCCGTCCGTGGTGTCGTCTGCGGAGTTTCTCTGGCCAAAGCCAGTGATGTGTAGTAAAGTTTCGTGGGATCTTGATGCCCCACCACTGCAGGTGTAGCTCGAATTTCGGTGCATTTTGGAGTGGAGAATAAAAACGAAAGTGACATTTCTCATCGTTTGGCTGAACAGTTGGATGTTTTTCTGATACAGGAGTTTGATTTGTTTGTGTGTGAGTGGTTTCAGCTTCATCTTGAGCTTATCCCACACGATACATGGTAGGTCCCCCCAACAAGACCCGACTTTAAGCGATAATAACCTCTGGCGTTCATTGAGATAAGTGTACATTGGTGTACAGTATAGTGCCATTCGAATTCCATAATTGTTCATCTTTCATTGTTGTATGCATGCGATTTTCAGAGGTTTTTGATTTGGTATAAATGGGAGAAACCATTGGAGCAGATCGTCAGTAAACAACTCGGCTCAGTGTAAAAAACATATTCTATTCATCACTCCTAAGCAGGATCGGCCATCAAACTTTACCAGAGGATTATAAATTTCTTCCTTCAGTTTACCTTTAACCTTTATCGTCACAAAGAAATGCGAGCTTTTATTTTGATTTCCTGTTTGGCTTTTGCCGCGGCTAGGCCTGAAGCTGGGTACGCATATAATCGTCCTGGCGGCGGTGGCGGCAGTAGCTCCGGTGGATTTGGTGGTAGCTTTGGCGGTGGTTCCAGTGGCGGAGGTTTCGGTGGTGGATCAGGTGGAGGATTCGGTGGTGGATCGGGTGGCGGATTCGGTGGAGGAGCCGGTGGTGGTGGTGGATTCGGTGGAGGATCAGGTGCTGGTGGTGGATTCGGAGGAGGTTCAGGTGGAGGGTTCGGTGGTGGTTTCGGCGGTGGAGCTGGAGGTGGCGGTGGATTTGGTGGTATGTTATAAAACTATCAACAAAAGATAAAAGCGGACTAACATAACTAATTTCTGATCAATTTTCTAGGTGGAAGCATAGGAGGTTTCAGCGGTGGTGGCTCAACCATTGTGCAGAAACATATTTATGTTCACGTTCCCCCACCAGAGCAAGAAGAAGTCCGTCAAAGGCCCAATATTCCAATCCAGCAATCACAAAAACACTACAAGATCATTTTCATCAAGGCTCCATCACCTCCATCGTACCAAGCTCCTGTGATTCCAGTTCAAGCTCAAAACGAAGAAAAGACATTGGTTTACGTGTTGGTTAAGAAACCAGAAGAGCAACCCGATATCGTTATTCCGACTCCAGCTCCAACTCAACCCTCAAAACCAGAAGTATACTTCATTAAATACAAGACACAAAAGGACTCATCAGGAGCTGGTTATTCAACCGGAGGTGATGGTGGTTCTGGAATTGGCATCGGAGGAGGATCAGGAATTGGCATCGGTGGCGGATCAGGAATTGGCATTGGCGGGGGATCAGGAATCGGCATTGGAGGTGGTGGTGGAAGTGGATCTACTGGATTTGGTCTAGGAGATATTTCCGGGCCATCAACTTCTTACGGACCACCTGGAAAATCAGGACCATATTAAAATGGTGCTTGGCTAAAAATAGCTAGTCCTTTCCTTTATATATTTCATCCCTCATCCTTCTGTCAAAAAGTTTGTATATAAAATCTTTCCTATTGTCTGTGTGTAAATGTTCTTAGTTTTAAGGGATGCAGTGACAATTTTGTGTTAGTTCTAGTATTTTAATTATAAGATTTCTTTATGCAATAAAAAGTACGGTGACAAAATACGACAAAAAAATATTTTATTTTTATTTTTATTATTTAATTGTTAAACAATAATTTGTATGGTTCTCATTCAAAGATTTCTTAAGATTTAACATGACATTGCATGTTCAATCGTATTTTACAAAAAAAAATAATTTGTTTTGATGTAGGTAATTGCCGACTTGTAAAATAAAAATTATAACAAAACATATGAGAAGGCTAAAATCCACTATCTGGATCGTTTTATACCCTATCCCATCCCATCCTTTAAACAAATATCCTCAAAATGTCGGCTTTTTGGCGATGAAATATAGAAAATGTCATTGTCAGAACATATTGTACTGACAGTTTATCAAAATCTTGTATGGTTCGATCAAAAATAACATTTTTCGCTTGGTTATGGTATGAGGTAGTGTATATAAATGATTTTTGTATGAAAACGCCTCTAAAAAGTGGGCGTGGGTTAAAATATTATATAAAAGAAAATTTTATCTTACCAGAACAAAGAACTTTGTATCTAAAAATTTTTCAAAATTTTTATAATTTTACCAAAAAACGTTACTTAATAAAAACGCCCTTTCAAAGTGGACGTGGCAAAAAAACCTTATATAACAAAAATGTAGATATTCAGGTTGACTACATATACTCTTCAGAATTTTTTTTTTAAATTTCCCTACTGGTTGGCCAAAAATAACGTTTTTCTAAAAAGTGTGCGTGGCAGTCAGCGGATTTTAAAATGTTGTGCATTCGTTCTGCTTCGTCAGATAGAGAGTCTGTATACCAAATTTCAAAATTCTCTGCTAACGGTTGTCAGACTATACTCAGTATAAGATTAACTCTCTCCTAAAATGTGTTTCACTGCTGGGCTAATGAATCTGCATGATGGTACCGGTTGTTGTGATGTAATATGCGTACATCAGTATTATTATTGCCTTCGGCGAAACTATTACTGAATTAATAAGGCGTACTATAAGGAAGTTGTGGATAATGTTCCGGCAATAACTTCCACCGATGGAACAATGGCTTTGCTTTTGGTTACACTGACATGTCATAACCAAAAATTACTTCTTTGCGAAATGCTGTATTCAAAATCAATGGGGAATACATGTAATATGTACTGGTGTGTATTATGCGTGCATACTTGATTCTTACTCTTTTCCCTAATGAATAATGGTACCGTTTGGTGATGTGCGCTGGCAGCAGTATGGGTAGAAATGCACACATACGAATATCGTACACGTAAATTACACAAGCCATTCATTAATATAGCAATGTAAACATACTTTTGTAGAGCGTGGTATTTTTACACATGCCTTAACCATCCTCCAATTATTCATTTATATATGTATGATGAAAAAATTCTAAATGAAGGTTATATTAAGTTTGTTAGTGGGAAAATGACTAACTTGCATTGCGTAGATTAAGCACTAGGCTTCAATAAAACTATAATGAACACTATGACGCAATAAACAGAATAAAAACAACTTTCAAATATATTGACCTGTAAAAATGTGAGAGGCTTCAATAGTACATTCGTAGCATCTATGCTTTGTAAAATGCTTATAATTTGCGGTGGCTACTAACCCATATCACTTCCAATGATTTTTTTTTATTAATTTAAGGGGAGAGTACGATAAGTTTAGCGCCAAAAAATTTATAACGGTTTTTAGTAGGGGTGTTAAAACAAGCATTTTTTACTATGGCAGAGTAGTATTATGGAAAATGATGGATAAAGTGACTTTAAATGCAAAGGCCAGAAACCGGTTCTTTAATCCTCAATTCAAATTCAATTATTTATGTCAATAGTTTTTGAAAAATTCGCATGCAAACTCAAAATTATGCTAAAAACATATTAGAAGGCTACAATCCACTGTGTGGATCGTTTTGTACCCTATCCCATCCCATCCTTAAGACAAATATCCCCTAAATGTCGGATTTGTGGCGATGAAATATAGAAAATGTCTTTGTCATAACATATTGTTCAGACTGTTTATCAAAATCATTTATGGTTCGACAAAAAACACCGATTTTCGCGTGGTTATGCTAGGAGGTAGTGTATAGAAATGTTTTTTGTATGAAAACGCCTCCAAAAAGTGGGTGTGGCTGAAAAAGTTATATGGAAGAAATGTTTATATTAACAAGTTAAACCAATGAATTTGCATTCCGAAATTTTTTTTTTTTTTTTACCAAAAAGTGGGCGTGGCAAAAAACTTTATAAAAAACTATAGACAATATGATTGTCTAGATATGTTGTTCAGACACTTTTTCAGAATCCCTAACGGTTTGGCCTAAAACTTTATTTTTCTGAAAAGAGGGCGTGGCAGTAGGCGGATTTCAAAAATTTGTACACTTGTGCTGCTAGGAGCAACAGCAAGTACATGTTACAAGTTTCATCACTATAGCTCAAAATTTAAAGCCCAAAAACTGGTGACGTACGTACGGACGGACGGACGGTCAGACATGGCTAAATCGACTCAGATATCGATTCTGAGTCGATCCATATACTTTGAGGTATACCTAACTCAATTATTTCTCTATGTTACAAACTATGTATCAAAACTAATATACCGCTATGGGATAGGGTATAAAGAGTGGTGGGTGCACGACTGGGTCGCACGCAATTTTGACGTTTGTAATAGTTTGGCCAAATACACAATAATATTCATTTCGATTAATGATGCTAGAATGATATAAATAATGTCGAAATGAGATTATACGAATGTTTTTTCCGTAATTGAAAGTAATCGGGGTTCATGTGAATAATAATGATTTTCCGTTATTGGGCAAAACTGAAAATTGTGTTTGGGGTAATTGGGCCAAAACCAATTATGTGGAACTCATGAAACCAGTAATGTTAGTACACAAATTAAATATCATTCAATGTGGCAAAATAGTTTGCGAGAAATTGACAATTTTCTTTATATGGCCAAAATGCAACAATCCGTTTTATTATCTTGAAAAACCCGGGTATGCAGTTTTGTTGGAACTAATATGCGTATAGCATATACGAAGATTCATCAAAATGGTGGTTGGGTGTTGTAACCCGAGGTTAGACTCTGATTGGCTTTATCTTGGCAATTCCCAGTGTTGTAACTCTGACTAAACATCAAGTGCTTATTTTTTAACTCCAAGTGGTAACCATCGGGTACTGGTCTACTCCAACCAGCATCGAATGTCAAAGAACAAGGGCAACGATGCCAACAAGCCACTAGATCAGCCGCAACTGATGTGCTAGGTTTCTCGCTCCCAACAGCAGGAAACCCCTGGTTTGATGAGGGATGCCGACAGATGCTCGCAGCCAAGAAGCTGCAGGTGAAGACGAGAGCTGCCGTTGAGCTCTATAGGCGGAGAAGAAGGGAAGAACACCGGCTTTTTAGAAAGAAGAAAAAAGAGGAAGAAAAGCGTGCGATCGAGGATGTAGACAGGTGCCACTCCAGGAAAGATGTTCGCAAGTTTTACCAAAGTGTAAAACGTCAAAGCCAAGGATACAAGGCTCGAACAGAATCCTGTCGAGATGAACAAGGAAATATCGTAGTTGAGAAACAGTCGATGCTGAGGATATGGTAGAACCACTTCTGCAGACTATTAAACGGCGATGACGAACAACATTCCGCTGTCAGGCAGAACGAACCATTCAATATTGGCAACGACAGCGAAAAATGCCAACCACCCGACGGATGTAAAGTGAGGATAGCAATATCCTAACTGAAGCTTAATAAGGCTGCCGGAAATGACGGCCTTCCCGCCGAGCTTTATAAAGCCGGCGGAGATGACTTGGTCATTAACATCCACCAACTCATCAGCCGAATCTGGTCGGAAGAAAGTATTCCTGAAGAATGGAACCTCAGCATCGTTTGCCAGATCCACAAAAAAGGAGTCCCCCTAAACTGCGCCAACTACAGAGGCATAAGTCTCCTCAACTTCGCATACAAAATTCTATCTGCCGTAATATGTGAACGCCTGAAACCGTTTACCAACACTGATAAGGGCCGATCAGGTGCCCTTATCAGTTTGGTTTTAGGCCAGGAAAGTCCACAACCGATAAAATCTTAACACTTCGGCAGATCCTGGAAGAAAACCCAAGAAGTCCAAATCGATACCCACCACCTATTCATCGATTTCAAAGCCGCATACGACAGCGTTTATAGAGACGAACGATACAGAGCCATGTCTAGTTTTGGTATACCGCCCAAACTTGTCCGTTTGTGTAGGATGACGATGGAGAATTCTCGCTGCTCCATCAGGGTCGGAAACGACCTCACTGACACATTCGATACCAAAAAGGGATTTAGGCAAGGCGATGCGCTGTCATGTGACTTCTTCAATCTGATTCTTGAGAGGATTGTGCAAAACTCACGTCCCAACACCAGAGGCACAATTTTCCAAAAATCTGTACAACTACTAGCATACGCCGACGATATTGACATCATTGGTAGGACCCAACGTGCTAGTATAGAGAAGGAAGCGGGGTTTAGCAGTAAATGTGGGCAAGACGAAGTATATGCTGTCAACACGAAAGGACACACAACATCGACGAATTGGACAGAACGTCACCATTGACAGATATTACTTTGAGGTAGTACAGGACTTTATCTAACTCGGTTCCGCTATTAACTCTGACAACAACATCTCGTCAGTAATTAAACGAAGAATTACTCTTGCCAACCGCTGTTTCTTCGGGCTAAGAAGGCAATTCAGTAGTAAAGCCCTCACTCGAACTACTAAGGAGATCTTATATAAGACCCTGATCACCCCAGTCCTGCTCTACGACGCTGAAGCATGGACCGTCTCAAAAGCGGATGAAGAAATCCTTGGTCGATTTGAGAGGAAAATTCTTCGGTCCCGTTTGCGTTAACTTGCTATGGAGACGAAGATTCAACCACGAGCTATACGAGCTGTACAGCGACATGCCCCTGGTCAAAAAACCTCCGCATTGGACGTTTAAGATGGCTAGGACATGTAGAAAGAATGGACACCAATACTCCGGCTCGCAGAGTCTTCGATTCCCATCCAGAGAGAGTAGAGGAAAACCTCGCCTAAAGTGGCGCGCACAAGTAGAAACCGACCTCAACCAACTTGGAGTGCGCAACTGGAGGCAGTTAGCTAAGCACCGGGCTAATTGGAGAGGCAGGTTGGTTGAGGCCCAGGTTCATTCCGGACGGAATTCCGCCCGTCTGTGTGTCGGTTCGTCGGTTCGTCTGTCCGTACAATTCTCTCCAGCCTAAACGACTTGACTGATTTTCTTCAAACTTTGTCCCCAGCGTTTTTAGTGATAATTCTAGGCCATTTGTTTTGTTTGCTTTTAGCTGTGTTATTACTGGTACGTGTCATATAAAAATCATACATAACCTCAATTTGCTCAAAAACGGCTCTAACGATTTTGATTAAATTTCTTATATGCTATTAGCATATAAGTTTCCACAAAATTGCGTATCCAGTATTTTCGAGAAAATCCATATAGTTATAGTTATAGTTTAATAAAATGCCAGCATTAAAATTATCAATCACTCTTTATTTAAACGGATTATGCTATTAATATTATAATTGTTATTGATCCTCTGCATTTGAGGGAGATGTGTGAGCTGGAGGTGCTTATCTTTGGAGAACGCGGGAAATACTGACACAAACTAAAGGAAGGGTCACTTCGGCTAGTCATTAACTCTCTCTGCTTCGTCTTCTGTAGAACGCGGAGTTTAAGAGAAACTTCACTTACAACACGCGAATTTGTCTTGTTTGATAGAGTTCTTGATTGACAAGATAGTTCGTAAACAAGGCTCAGTACATCGCGTGGATGTACCTTGTTTACAGGAGTATAGTTCGTAAACAAGGTACAGTTCTTTGCAAAAGATAATCGGATATTCGATGCTGCGTTTGTTTACTATGATGCTTGTTAACAAGGAACCGTTGGATAATTTATATACAACACCTCCATCCCCATGTATTTTTGGTCTCAAGAAGTAATTTAACATTATTAACATTTTTATTTATATTTTATAATGTATTACAAATTTCATTTTGATTAATTTAATTCTATTATTATTTACATTTGTTTTATCGTCTATATATGAGTAACAAATATGTAAATAGCAAATATGATCTGCAAACTTATAATTCCATTTTCAAAATAATATGTTTACGTTTAAAATTTTTAATATAATTTACACTTGTTTACAAAATTGCTCATAATATTAATGATTTTGTTTAATTATAAATTATTTTCATCGAGAGAAATGAGGAACATTTAAAATACATTAAGAATTAAACTCAATAACGGAAATGAGAAAACAACGAGGAAACGCAACGGCAAATCTTTTAGGGTATTAGGGGGTTGAACAAATATAATTAATCCATTTAATAAATACTTAAGATTGATATTTGTATTTTCTTCTTAATTCTTTTTTATGATATTTTGTATTTCTGTTAGTAGATACATCTGTCATATAGTTATTATCTGTTATGTATGAATCAAGTTTTTTGTACTTTGGTTTGTTTTTGGCAATGGCTCTGTTTCGTACTATATTAGTGCATTTTTGCAACTGTGAGTCTGTCCCTATGTTAAGTTTATTAATTCTAGTCTCTTTACTTTTTTGAAAGATGTCTGAAAGTTTATTTATGTCCTCTTTAGTTAGGTTTTTTAAAATTAAATTGTTCATCGTTGCTTAGTGGTGGTGTGAATCGTGTTGTTGTAAATATTTGTTATTTCAAAGATTTTTCATCTAAGACTGAACCATCTTTTGCGACCCTTTTTAGGCGTAAATGCTCATTAAATGTACCATGAAGTCGTTTGATGTCAGCGTTACCAGTTTTTTGAGAATCTGTGGTTCTGTGGAACATGATGCAGTTCTCTTTCAAAAACTGTTCCACCACTGAATGAATTATACAACTATCACCGTCCGATATAAGATTATTTGGCTTACCCAAGAACTGAATACGTTGCTTTATTGCTGCTAAAATTGCGATCCAATTTCTGTTTTCCAATTTCTGAATGGTAGCATATTTTGAAAATTTATCGTCTGTCATCAGCAAGAATGCAAATGTCGCAATTATTGATGAACTTGTGGATTTCAGTTTGTAGGTTTGGATAGAAATACCTTGTTTTTTAGTTCCATAAACATTTCAATAATACCTCTACGATTCTTGCTAATATGCTCCTTTTTGATTATATTTAAAAGTTCGTTTCTATCTATAATGTCTATAAGTAAAATAATAATAATATACTTTAAATACTTTTAAAATTCAAGGAATAGGGATAGTTCAGAACAATATAATCCAAAATTTCCATTTTTTATTAGGGTGCGACTCATTACATCCAATAAAGTACTATTTTCTCTGTTCAATTGGATATGGTTTTGAATTTTCTTATGAACAATTTTTAAGAAACATTTTTCCTTAGTACCGTACGATAAATATATTTGATTTTTGAACATATTTATCGATTTTTCGGAAATATAAATTCGATTATAGGCACCATTAGATATAAAATCATCATTATTAGTTTCCGAATCATTCAGAAAAATAGCATCATCATACAACTCTAGTTCTTCCTGGTTTAACCTGCTTAAACCATCTGCGACAAAATTCTCTTTTCCTTTTAAATATACTACATCAAAGTCATACTCATTAAGACATTCTTCCATAAAGGTATGTTTTAAAATATTTTACTGACCACACCACTGCCAGAAGTTCTTTTTCTATCGTAGAGTATTTCTTTTCGTGGACATTTAACGTTCGCGAAGCAAAACAAATTGGGTGACCGTTTTGACTTAAACGGCACCGATGACAAAATTTGATGCATCTGTTGCATCTGGAATCTTAAGGACGGGATCAGAGATAAGAAGGGTTTTTAAATTATTAAAAGCCTGGATATAGTCAGGGTCAGAAATGTTAACTTTTCATTTCTTTAATTCTTTCAATTCTTTAAAATTCTTTAAAAATCGTACTAGCGGGTACGCCACTCTGGCATAGTCCTTAATAAATTTCCTATAATATCCCGTTATGCCAAGGAATTGTTTTATTCCTTTCTTATCACTTGGTATTTTTAAGGAAACTATAGACTTTATTTTACTTTCATCGGATTTTATACCGTTGCTAGTAATAATATGTCCTAAATAATTTGTTGAATGTTTAGCAAAGCTGCATTTATTTATTTGAATTTTCAAGTTGCATTCTTTAAGTTTTTGCAATATTTTCTTAAGCCAATCTAGATGTTCAGTAAAACTTGTTAAAAATATCAAGATATCATCTAGATACACAACGCAGATTTTGTTGATGAAATCCTTTAAAAGGGTGTTCATCAATCTCTGAAATGTCGCCGGTGCATATTTAAGACCGAAAGGCATTCTTTAAAACTCAAAGTCACCATTTTTGGTTGAAAATGCATTCTTTACTCTATCACTTAGATTAACTTCTATCTGATGGAAGCCTTTAGCCAAATAGATTGTAGAGAAGTAATTACATTTTCCTAACTTGTCGAAAAGCTCATCCATATTTGGCATGGGAAACCTAACCTCTATAGTCTATTCGTTAAGATTTCTGTAGTCAACCACGATACGCCACTGCTTCTGGCCATCTATGCCAGCTTTTTTGGGCACCACCCAAATCGGCGAATTGTATGGGCTACTACTGTATGTAATTATTTTTTGTCTCAACATGTCATCGATTTGTCTATCTACCTCCTCAGAGTGAATTTCAGGATATCAATAGAGTTTGCTAAAGTCTGGGACTTAATTCTTTGATTTGATACAATGCTTAATTTCACGGGTGAACGAAAGATTATCGCTTTCCTTGTAGAAAATAGACTTGAATGTATACAAAAGGGACTTTAGCTTCGATACATCCGAATTATCGAGATGTGTTACAAATACTTTATTTGCAATCTCATTATCGAAAAAGTCGTCGTAAACAATGTATACGCTCTTCGAACAATGGTCACTTTTAACATACACTTCTTCTTCCGGATCGAAATAGAATAATATATTACAGTTTTTTGTAAATAACGATTGACTTTAAAAATCAATATTAGGACTGAGTTTTAAAAGAATGTTAAAACATAAAAACCGTTTCATTGAATTCATCAAATAAAGCAATTTTGTACTTAACGCTAGCTTCAACACAGTTATTTGACTTAACACAGTTATTTGACTCATTCAGACTAATATCCATTGGTTCGTTAGTTTGTCTTGTCCAATAAGTCTGTCGAGATCGGTCACTTGAATTATTAACATTTTGGCGTCGTTGATCAATGCGTTCGTAAGTGTTATTAGATATATTTTGTCAATTCTGTAAATTGTTTGAACTGCTACTATTTTTCGTACTATTAAAATTATTGCTGTGGTCTGTATTGTTATTCCTAAAGCCGTTATTACAATTATTTTGGTTAGTATTGTTTTGCGGACTTTTGTTGTTTCGTCTGCTTTGGTTTTGAGTCATGTTATGGTTGTTTGTGTTGAACTTTGTTTTGAAAATTCTATGAGTGTTCTGTGTCTATTAAAATCAGTCGTGCATCTCTAAACGTCTTAGGATTTCGGGATTATAAAATTATTTTAGGTTCATTGGGAAGTTTTCTTATAAAAATTGTTAACGCAAAAATTGTTACTATTATACCATGATGGTATATCAACCGAGCCTATTCCACTTTTAATATTTAATTTTGTCACTAAACTTATTGCATTTTGAAAAAAACTGACTTAAAACAACCTTGTAATTTTAACAATTTAATTTCGTTTACTAAACTTTCAACACTTTCATCAATACAACAATTATTTTGCAAAATTAATTTTATTTCTGGCCACTCTGTTGGGTTCCCATTGTTATTTAAAACTGTATTGGCATTATCTTTAATTTTTTGTCTGATTTTTAATTAAAAAAAAACTTTTGAAAGTTCATCTAAATTAGACGAATGTGTATAAAGGAAGTCCAAATTTTTAATAAAACTATCTAGCTCTTCGGGCAGACCCGTATATTTATCTACTGAATTTATCAATTGGAACAAATTATTCGCTATTACTGATTATATACATATTTTTGTCTTATAAAAATTCGAATCAACGATCGGCTCGATGAAAGCAATAAGAATGATGATCTCGATGTTCTGTTGAATGATGGACCGCCTTCAATCAAATCAATTTGGATGAGTATGATCTGGTTAACGTTCTGATGAATTAATAACTGCGGCAATTCTCCAAAATGATAAATATTACCATACAGTACTATGCATTCACTGAAGTTGAATCACAATAATTGAACTTCGAAATTTAAAGAATCAATAAATGTTTAGCTTAATCAAACGTTGATATTTTATTATTCACTTTACTTCGAGTAATTCGTGTGTTGATATAGTTCAACAGCCATTGATGCGTTAGTCGTTGGAAAGTATTTAACACAATTCCTTATTTCTTTTTCACTCGCACTTTTTTTTTTTTAATTTTATTGTGGCCTTTTGTTCGAACTGCGCAAGTTATAATTTAATAAAACGACAGCATTAAATTTATCAATCACTCTTTATTTAAACGGGTTATGCTATTAATATTTTTATTGTTATCGGTCCTCTGCATTTGAGGGAGATGAGCTAGACGTGTCAATATTTGGAGAACTCGGGAAAGACTGACACAGACTTAAAAAAGGGTCATTTCGGCTAGTCATTAACTCTCTCTGCTTCGTCTTCTGTAGAAGACTGAGTTTGAGAGAAACTTCACTTACAACACTTGAATTTGCCTTGTTTGATAGAGTTCTTGATTGACAGGATAGTTCGTAAACAAGGCTCATTAAATCGCCTGGATGTACCTTGTTTACCGGAGTTTAGTTCGTAAACAAGGTACAGTTCTTTGCAAAAGATAAGCTACTATTCGATGCTGCGTTTGTTTACTTTGAAGCTTGTAAACAAGGAACCGTTGGATAATTTATATATAGCAATATAACTGATTTTTGCATATAGGCCATATAAAGGAAAATGTCAATTTCTCGCAAACTGTTTTGCCAAATTGAATGATATTTAATATTTATACCACTATTACTGTTTTCATGACTCCCATATAATTGGTTTTGGCCCAAGTATCCCCAAACGAAATTTTCAGTTTTGGTCAAAAGCAGAAAATCAGTATTATTCACATGAAAACCGATTTTATTCAATTACGGAATGATAGTTCGTATAATCCCATTTCGACATTATTTATATCATTCTAGCATTAATAATTGAAATAAATATTTTTGTGTATTTTTTCCAAATTGTTACAAACGGCAAATTAGCTTGCTGTGAAAGAGAAAGTTGCGTACGACCCAGTCGTGCACCCGCCACCCATTTCACTATAAGATCGGTGTCATAGCGAGCTTAATACAAACAGAATCTACGAGCAGACATTTGCCAAAGCATTTCATGTGTCCTGCCATGTCACTCTTAAGTCTGCACTAAGCCAAAGGCAACAGTTGCAGCAGTTCAATTGGATACATACACGGAGGAAATTTTCGTTGGACTGCCTCAATTCTATTTGAATATAGCCCACACTTGTGAGGCATACTTCGAATGAGGGCGAACGAGCAATTATAAACGTATTAGTGGAATAAAGGTGATTTAAGTTGAAAAGTAAACATCAACTACACATACACACAAGCAAAAAGAACGAACTATTATTCCAAACGCTAATAGTAACTCAGATAATAGATTTCATTCTGGTCATGGTTGGTTAAAAAGATGGCAAGGCGATTATGAAAGCTCTTTAGCGTTTTCCTACAAAAACCATTTCTATACACTATCTCATAGCATAACCAGGAGAAAACGTTGGTTTTTGTGGAACCATAAACGTTTTTGATAGACTGATATACTGATAAACTGATAAACTGAACAATATGTTGTGACAAGGAATAATTTTGTCTCGTTTTTGTATGCATTTACTCCATAGTGGGACGGACGAACAGACAGATTTGACTTAATCGGCTCAGCTAGTGATTCTGAGTCGATCCATATTATCTATGTTATATCTAGGAATACCTAGCTTAATTATTTCTCTCTGTTGCTATCTATGCAAAAAAAACTTATACATGTTGTTCAAACATTTTTCAAAAAATCTATCCTACCAATTGGCCAAAAACAACGTTTGTCTGAAAAATGGCATGAGTAAGAATCCTATATACCAAACTTCATTATCTCAGCTAAAAATTGAAGACCTAAAAATCGATGTCTGTGCGTCATCGATTTTTAGGTGTTTATGGACGCACGTGGACACACAGATAAGTTTTAATCGATTCAGCTGAGTCGATCATTGTACTTAAATTTATATCTACCTTAATGAGAGATACGATGTTAGATATATTGCTTAGGAAAAGAAAAATATTCCCACAGTCCTTTGTCAATAATTCAGTCAGTTTAATTATTTGAACAGTTAGCTTAAGCGCTTAAAAAAAAACAAAGGGCTATAAACCCAAGCTATTGTCCCACCCTCTCGGATATGAAGATTCGTTTAAAATCCGAGTTCTTTGAATAAATCGTTAAAAGAGAAGATACTACCATCCGCTCCATCTAAATCCAAACATTCACAAAACCAATAACTTCACAACTACCTCTATTTATCTGAACCAATTTCATTGCTTGTTTTTTGAATCCCTTTATCAACTTTGTAAAAATACAATCCTTTATGCAGATAAGTGAATTTTGTACAGTTTCTTCTCTTGAGAAATGAATTATTGCTTTCGGTTAGGTTAGCAAAATTGTTGCCTTAAGTCAATTGAACCGTTGGTACCGTTAATTTTGGACCTCTGGATAATGACACCAGATTCACATATACAAGGTGGCGCAAAAATAACCTTCCGATGTTTTTTGGCTGTAATTTAAAAAAAAAATTAAAAACTTTGATTCTTCATGTGGATTATTTTTATTTTGTCTTTTAATTTTTTTTACATCAAGTCAAGAATATGATGTTATGTAAATGGCCGCCGCCACAGTTGATTGTCATTTGAGCCCTTTTTATGGCATTTTCCATCACTTTGGCCAAACTTTCCGGCGATAGGTCCTCACATTCTTGACGGATATTGTCTTTAAGAGCTGCAAGAGTCTAAGGCTTGTTGACATAAGCCCCCGACTTCAAAAAGCCGCACAAAAAAAGTCTGGAGCGGTCAAATCAGGCGATCTTGCTGGCCAGTGCAAATCGCCAAAACGGGAGATTAGGCGCCCGGGAAATGAATCCTTCAGCATATCGGTTGTGGCACGTACAGTGTGTGTCGTTGCACCGTCCTGTTGGAACCACATGTTTTCCAATCCCAATTCATCAAGTTGCGGCAAAACGAACTCGTTGATCATTGCTCTGTAGCGCTCACCATTCACAGTAACCGTTTGGCCCGCGACGTCTTCGAAGAAAAAAGGTCCGATCACTCCTCCAGCGAAAACAACACACCATACAGTGACGCTAAGATGGAAATGGTCCTCATCACTCATGATTATTTTTGATGAAAAATCATCTTCCTCTTGGTGGTGATTAAGGATGGCTTGAGCGTATGTTAGACGCGATTGGCGGTCAGCAGCTAACAACTAATGCACCGTCTGGACTTTGTACGGAAACATCTTCAAATCTTGTACCAAAATTCGCTGTAAAGACCGTCGACTGATACCCATTTGCGTGGCACGTCGTCTGGTCGATGTCGACGGCGCTTCAATGACATCTTCGGCTACAGCAGCAATATTCTCTGCAGAACGGCTACTCCGGGGTCTGCCACGCCTGGCAGCAATTCGTGTTGTGCCAGTCTCTTCGAGGCGAGCGGCTAAACGTCGCAGTGTTTCACCAGTAGGCGTTGGACGGCTAGGAAATCTTCGACGAAATTCACGTTGGGCCAAAGTCACCGACCGATTATTGCTCAAATTAATAGTCACCAATATTCCGCGTTCTGGAGCAGCGTAGCGTAACATTGTTTATTAACGTGTATTTCGCATGTGTTTACTACACAAATGTCAAAACAGAACTGACATTAGGGGCCAATCGCAAAATTTATAGCATTTTCTGATAGGAGGATTACTTTTGCGCCACCTTGTATATAAAATTTAAAATAAATCCGTTTATCCGTTTAGCCTCAAGACCCACTTTTTCAGAGTTTGTGATAATATTGTTAGGTTTGATGAAAACCTCTAGTTTGAGTTTTTTTTCGCGAAAATAATGTTGTTTTCTTACAAAATGATAAAAACTCGTAGTGACTTGCATATTTAAATATTTAAAAAATCGAGGTAATTGATATCACTACAACCAACAACGTTATTTCTTCTTAATTAAGTGGAGCTACAGTCCGAAATGAACCTAGGCCTCAACCACCATCCATCTCCAATTAGCCCCGTCCTTAGCTAACTGCCTCCAGTTGCACACTCCAAGTTGGTTGAGGTCGGGTTCTACTTGTGCGCCACTTAAGACGAGATCTTCCTCTCCTGCGTCCGACGTCAGACTGGGAATCGAAGACTCTTCGAGCCGGAGTATTGGTGTCCATACGTTATACATGCCCTAGCCAACTTAAACGTGCAATGCGGAGGTTTTTGACCAGGGCTCGCCTCTGTACAGCTCGTATTGTTCTCGGTTGAATCTTCGTCTCCATAACCCGTCAACGCAGATGGTACCGAAGTTTTTTCGAAGAATTTTTCTCTCAAATCGACCAAGAATTTCTTCACCCGCTTTTGAGGCGGTCCGTGCTTCAGCGCCGTAGAGCAGGACTGGGATGATCAGGGTCTTATATGGGCTTTACTACTGAATTGCCTTATTAGCCCGAAGAAACAGCGGTTGTCAAGAGTAATTCTTCGTTTGATTTCTGACGAGATGTTGTTGTCAGAGTTAGTAGCTGAGCCGAGATAGACAAAGTTTCGTACTACCTCAAAGTTGTATCTGCCAATGGTGACGTTCTGCCCCATTCGTCGATGTCGTGTGTCCTTTCGTTTTGACAGCATATACAGCATAGGCAGCATTGTTGCTGTTTTTCGTCGTCTTATCAACACTCGCGCTTATGGTTTAGCAAACCAAATCCGGATGGATGAGACCAGTACTCGATAGTTACCACTTGGAGGTTAAAAATAAGCACTTGATGCGTAGTCAGAGCTACAACCACTGGGCATTGCCAAGTTAAAGCCAATCAGAGTCTACCCTCGTTATACAATACCCTACATACAACCACCAACGTTAACATAATATAATATCTTTTGTCTAGAGAATATGTAAATGGACAAAAAAAATTGTCAGTAGAAACGAGCATGATCTTATTTCTTTTATCCAAAGTGGGTACGTTATTTTAGCTCTTATTATATTCTTATTATGTGTGTGGTCTTCAGTCTGGCTAGAATTACCAAACATTACACAATAATTGATGTGCATATACAAATAAAGTTCAACGCAGGCTCTATACCGAAGGTATGAACGTAATATGTATTTACAAAGTTCATACATACCGACCTACGCTTTATTATTTAATATTTCCAAAATAAGTTTGTTGTATTTAAAACATGAAAGTACGTTTCGTGGATCCGTTAGACAAATTAATTAATTTTGATAGATAGATCGATAAACACAGATAGCCTTTGTAGTTTGTTGATATTGTATTCATGGCATGCGAACTTTTGTCGTCTTTGATGTAAAGTGTCTGCCATATCATGTAGCATAACATTTTTATAAACTCTTTCTGCATAGAAAGTACTAACACGGACTAGCTTTAGCTATGGTTAAGAAATAGGTTTCTTTAATTCCTATTCCAACCTGATTAAATTAAATTCATTAGTTTGTTATGCCCTATCCAATCTAAGTCGATTAAGCCAAGTCTGTCTGTCCGTCTGAAGGTAACCGGATTTTTGGGCCTTAACTCTTGAGCTAGGATAATATAATTTGGTACATGTAATCCAACCAAAAGCCTCGGAAAGAACTGATTTTATTGTTGACGACACGGCTAAACGAAAAAATTACAATGACGTTCGTATCTGCACCTGGAATGTGAGAACATTAAAAAGGAGAGATGCAGGCGAACAACTAGCGGAAGATAGACGCTACTGCCATCCAGAAATACAATGGGTTGGGCCGGGCAAAAAGACTAATGAAAAACTGTGACATCTACTACGGGTCATGTTACAGTGAGCAGAAACAGCGGCTATTCGGATGCGGATTTGTTATAAGTGCCAGACTTAGGCAAGAAGTCTTATGTTTCCAAGACAATAAAGAACGCATTGTAACAATCCGCATCAAGGCCAAGTTCGCCAACATAAGCCTTATATGCGCTCACGCCCCATAGGAGGATGAAATAGCTAAGGACTGCTTCTATGAGCTTCTTGACAAAACCTATGAGCGACTACCGAAGTACGATGTTAAAATCATCCTGGGAGATTTTAGCGCAATGGTAGGAAGAGAAGACAACTTTAGCAGTAGTGTCGGAAAACATAGCCTACACGACAACACGTCTGCTAACGGACTTAGGCTAATTGACTTTGCTACGGAACGAAATGTCACTATAGCCAGCACACGGTTTCTCACCTCGATATCCATAAGGGGAAATTGCGGCCTCCAGATCAACGAACGGTCAACCAAATTGATCACATAGCGATAGACAAGAGGCTATCGTGCAGTATTTTGGATATCCGAACATTCCGAGGAGCTATCATCGACTCGGACCACTACCTTGTTGCAGCCAAGGGTAGAATGCGGATATCCACCACGCCACAACAATCCAGAAATACTGTGAAAAAAATTAATGTCGAAAGACTGTAATCGCAAGAGACCGCCAGGAGCTTCGCGCAACGCGTATCCCTAAACCTCTCGATTAACACCATACCACCAGCATCGAATGTCGAAGAACAATGGCAACGATGCCAACAAGCCATTAGATCAGCCGCAACTGATGTGCTAGGTTTCTCGCTTCCAACAGCAAGAAACCCCTGGTTTGATGAGGAACGCCGACAGATGCTCGCAGTCTGCAATTTAGGCCTACAAGGCTAAATTGCAGGTGAAGACGAGAGCTGCCATTGAGCTCTATAGGCAGAGAAGAAGGGATGAACACCGGCTTTTCAAAAAGAAGAAAAAAGAGCAAGAAAAGCGCGCGATCGAGGATATAGAGAGGTGCCACTCCAGGAACGATGTTCGCAAGTTTTACCAAAGTGTAAAACGTCAAATCCAAGGATACAAGGCTCGAACAGAATCCTGTCGAGATGAACAATTAAATATCGTAGTTGAGACACAGTCGATGCTGAGTATATGGAAGAACCACTTCTGCAGACTGTTAAACGGCGATGACGAACAACATTCCGCTGGCAGGCAAAACGAACCATTCAATATCTGTTTATTCGACCCCTTACCACTGATGGGGGGAAGTCTAATAAAATATAATTGTGGTGTGTGGTTGAGCTTCTTAAATAAAACTGAACTAATTTATTTAGGAATATGAACTTATATACTAACAAAGTGCTTATCTTACAAATAATATTTACAAATGAGTTCGCGTGCAAGTGCATTCTTACTGCTGCCTGTGGTAGTTGTCTTCTGTGTTGGACGTGATGTTGTGTCAGGAGGAATAACACTGTAGCTATTATCAGATTGTAGTAACGGAGCCGAAGATGATGCATTTTTACCCAATAAGTGTTTGTTGGAACAGTGTGTGTTACACAAGTTGTAGACAAAATCTGCTTATGTTGAATAATATTCATCTCACAGGAACTGACTGTAGAGCTAGATGTAAACAACGGATGTTCAAGATTAAACCAAAACATATTTGAAGACCTCTGTCTGCATGATGAAAATTCGACCTTTGTCATTGGGTAAAAACGATCACCTTGAAGATTGACTAACACGTAGTCCGATGAAGGGACAATGAAGGTAAAATTTGTATTGTGCTGCGTTGGTATTGGAAGCACATTGAATACCTTAAAGTCTTCGTTGTATAATATAGGCAAAGTGATTTCAATTATCATGTTGCTGCCGGTAACCCTTGTCTTTGGGTGTAATTCCTTATAGAGTTGTAGAAGATATTCACGATGTATCTGAAGGATATTGTCGTGTATTCGGGTTAACTCGTATTTTAATTGATCAACTGTTAAAATAAGTGGATGTATTCTTCCGCTGTGACAACAATACGTCCAGCAAAATGCCCTAAGTATAGTATTAAGAGCTGTTTCAGTAAATTTGAGAAGAGTGTTGTGTTGATCCGTTTGACTAACTAGGTTGTTTAACAAATCTGTAAAAACCTGCAATTGGTTTTCATTCGATACATACTGCTTTTTGAATATATTTATTGTTGAATCAGTTATCGATGTTTGATTCTTGACATGATCCATTACATAATTTTGGTTATCGTAAACATTTTTTATCGTTTCTTTGTACTTGGCTGCAAACCGTTGATCTAGTATTACAAAGAGTTCGTTGCTTAATGTTCCAATGAAATCAAATGGCGACAGTTTTCTTCTGGAAGTTGGTTCATTACTGGCATGCAATAATATATCGTTGTTTAGCTCAATTTGATGCAGTTGTAGCATAAATTGATCCAATGTACTATTGCACAGTAGAGATTTTTGACTACAATTACAGAGCTCATTCATTTGTCTTACACGTTCTTTGTATGTATAGTATTCTATCCAGTAACTGGTTAAATTTATGAATAAAATAACCTTCCATGAACTTGTAATCAAATTCGCTTGACCAACGTCTTTAAAAAATTCCTGGTTAATGGTCGAATCTAGTAATTTCGACTTCGTTGTTGATTCGTGGAAAAGTTGACTTTGAATTGGTATTCCTGTGACTATCGAAACCAATAAAAAATACGATAGAAGGGTTGCTCCTAATAACCTTGTCTTAATTCTCTGCGATATACGTTTAGTGTTGGTCTTCATTGTTGGTTGAATTGATGGCTCCCGATCTTCCATTTGGTCTGCATTTGAATCAATAGGTAGAGGACATAATTTAGTAATCGGTCTCTTTACAAATTTTGTATTACTTAATACTGTAGCTGCTCGAACTTTACTGTCCTTTCTTGGATGTAACTCAGCAATTTTTCGTAACACCCACCTAGTTGGTGGCAACCGGTCATCCTTTATAAGTACAACATCTCCGACGTGAATATTTGGGTGTCTTAATTTCCACTTTGTGCGTTGCCGTAATTGTAACAAGTAATCCGTTGACCAAATTTTCCAAAAATCTTGTGACATTTTCTGTACTAATAACCAACGAGAAAGATAGCTTCGATGTTGATCCAACATAGGTTCAGTCAATGCATTCAGTGCGGATCCAATTTGGAAGTGACCTGGAGTTAACATATTATTATCATGTGTATCGTTACTTAATGCGTTCAGTGGTCGAGAGTTGAGGCACGCCTCTATTTGAGCTAGTAGTGTAGACATCTCTTCAAATGTAAGGCATGTGTCTCCGATTATCCTTTTTAAACTTCATTGACTTAACTCCTGCTTCCCTCAACCTTCCGAAATGTGGGTCAGCTGGTGGAATAAAATGCCACGTTACACCATCTGGTATTAGTTTATTAGCGACGTCACCTTCAGCCTGTTTAATACTTAGCTTTAGCATTTCTTGTATTTCCTTGTTTGCTACAATTACCCCTTCTTGAGACAAATCTTTTAACAGCTGCCAACAACGCTGCCGACGTAAGATCGCTAACTAGCTCAATATGAATTATTTTAGTAGCTAAACATATAAATATCGCTTTATATCGCTTTGTAGTGCGGTTTCCTCGTCCTTTTGAAACAAGCATTTGAATATGCCCAGCATAGTCGACTCCAGTATGTGTAAGGCAACCCTACTCATCGCTGTCATGGGCACGCACATAATCGCATCGCCTGCCCATGGCAATTTCCAGACACTTCTTACTCACTCGACGCTAAACCTTGGAAGCTAGTGGTTGTTCTTTTCGTGTGAATAAAATAAAGAGTATTACTGTAATAAACGTGTCGTTATTGTGTTTTTTTTTTGCGCAGCCGACAACATATGTGTGAATGGTTTTGATGGTGTGACTCTTGGAGTCGGCAACATACCCATTATTTGAGTTTTTGTGGTTGCGTTGAAACGATGACATCTCACACAATTACGAATTAATCTCACTACTTGCTTTGCTTGAAGTGCCCAGTATCTTTGACGCAATTTCGCCATTGTTAACTGTATTCCACCATGTAGTGTTTTCTTATGAGTATGTTCCACCACTAACTTTGTAACATGGTCATTTCTTGGTAATATATATGGGTGCCTTTGCCTTTCTGATAGCTTTGCGTTTTCCAATCTGCCTCCGACGACTTACAGATTAAATTCATCAAGGTGTGGGGCTAGTGATAACAGCCTGCTCGCCTTCGGAAGGTTAGAGTCCCTTAGTAAGAACGCAATATCGGCCGAGAAGTGCATTTGTTGTACTATTCGAATTACGGTCTTGTTGGCGGCTTCTAGTTCACACGCGCTTAACGCTTCTCTTTGGACATTAGTTTACTTGGCTAAATCGTTGACAATACGCTACTATTCTGATTAGTTTTTTGTATGATGAGAATCGGACCAGACCACCATAAAATGTGATCTTTTAATTGGTTTGGTGTTATACCTCTGGATGCACAGTCAACTGGATTATCGATCGATCTTATATGCCTCCAAGAATTTGGGTCAGTAACTTCCTGTATTTGGGACACTCTATTTGCCACGAAAGTTTTTCATTTGGATGGACATCCCTTAATCCACGACAAAGCAATTGTAGAGTCAGTCCAAGCAAAAATGCCATCTACTTGTGAACCAAAAATCCTCTTGAGTTCTTTTAGAATCTTTGACAGCAAATGAGCTCCGCAAAGTTAATTTTTCACGATTTCTGATGCAATGGGAAACGTTCGTGACCGTCAGTGGCTAGTTGTTGAAGTGTTTGCTGCATATTTTTATTTGACGGTACATTTTTTCGATATCTGCAGTAAATAAGTATTTAAGCTGTCTTCATCGCAGTATAATTGTTGTCAGATCTTTTTGGAGCCTGGGCCCCACTAACATAAACTTGTTTAGATTTATACCGGTTGACGTTCTTGCAGATGCATCAAATATGACTCGTAATTTTGTAGTTGTACTGTCAGGCTTGTGCACAGCATGATGAGACATATAATAAGCTTCGCATTGTCTTTTTTCATTGTGACATACTTCAACCATTTGTCCAAGATCGATAAACTCCTTTATAAAGTTGATGTATTCTTTTCTCAAAGTTTGATCGGCATTAAATCTTCTTTCAAGTTGAAGTAGTCTAGCTACAGCTCTATGCCTTGATTCCCCTATTTGACCTGTTGTTAATTCTTCTCTAAATTATATGTGAACAACATACCGTCCATCTGTATCTCGGATATGTGTTTCTTCATAGATCATTTACACCTCTGATTGTCTGGCGTTTGCAGATCTTGGACACTAACTTCTTCAAGCTCCCAAAACCGTTCGAGTTGTTTTTGAATTGTGGTCTGAACAATCATTCCTGGGAATTTGGTTTTATCGAAGCTCTTCACTGCAGGGGTACGACCTGTTATGAGCCAACCCAGCCTCGATTTCTGTGCTATGGGTGAGTTTTTATTACATTTCTAAATTCCATTTAAAATCATGTCACCATAAATTTCGGCTCCAATAATCATGTCGATCGGACCAGGGGCGTTGAACGTTGGATCTGCCAGCATTAAATTGTTAAATTGCTGCATTATAGTTTTATCAGTTTGTTTGGCCCTTTCAAACCTATCTACATGTAATAACGATTGGTGCCTTTTATTACAAAATTCGCAAGTTCTTTTGCTGATGCATTGGGTCAGTTTGTCATATCTTAAGCAGTTAATGCAGAGCTTAGACAATTTGGCCTGCTCGTATCGCTCCTTTGGTGTCAATGATAAGAATTTTAGACACGAATATATACTTTGGTCACTTTAGCAGAAAGACAATTTATTAGCTTTTGATGAGATGTACAAATTACGCAGGTTTTGCTTTATGTCATCTGCAGGCTTGATATGCTTTTGCTTACGTGGTGATAGCACCTCAAGTGATTGGTACCTTCTTTCTAAAAAGTTAAAGAATGTCTCCAACGTAGGCATTTTGTTTGGATGCTGCAATCCGTGCTCAAATAGGCTTCTGATTTCTTGGTCAAGTAACTTTGAGTTAAGGTGCACTATCAGGGGACCCTAGGACAGGGTATCTACGCCCATGTTGTTGGGCGTCGCCAATCCTTCTTCAAGCATTGCCTTTACTTGTGCCGCAGGCTGCTGGCTTGTGTGATTACCACCTTTAAGCATTTTATCCACATAGACATGGTTTTCCGCTCATTTTCATATCTTGACTATAAAGTTTTCCATGCGGTTTGATAGTTGTCACTTGAAATTGTCAAATGCTGGATCAGCTCTAAGGGTGGACCTTCTAGATGAGTTTTTAAATATTCTATCTTTTCTATGTAAATTAACAAGGGCTTATTGTGGATAATAGTGGAAAATATGTCGTAGAACGAACGCCATTGTAAATAATAGCCTCTAAATGTAGGGATTTTGATCGTAAGTAAACGTGTCTCTGATGTTTGCTGTTGTTCTCTTGCTGTTTTTAGCGACGATGCCTTAGAGGCCATCTTATAGAGACAACGATTTACTTTTTTTTTTTTGCATTTCGTCAAATCTCCCAGTATTTATGTTATCAACTTGCTCTTCTGATTTTGCGTTATCTGCCATGAATTGATCATGCAATTCTGTCAGACCTTCCCATTGTCCAATGAGTAACTTCTGCTAAAATTCGTGTACCTCTTTTGTACAAGAACTGAGCGTATTTTCGAATCCTTCTATGTTATTTTTGATTGCCTTTGTTTTAATTTCGATTTTTTGTTATCATTGATCTTGTTTAAGATTGCTACTTGTCTCAGCGGATATAGATGTAGATTTTTGGCATTTGTTATCATCTTCGAAAGTATTAGTTGCCAAAGAAATTTTAGGTTTGTCACCCTTTTCAACACTTTTTTCGGCTATACTGGCGGCAATACCTCCAAGGTTTAACCTTTTTCCTTCGTACATATCCTTCACCAACTGGTAGGTGTTTCTCTGCATGTATGGAGTATCATGCTTTACAAAGTTTTTTACCTTTCTCATCGAACTCTCTCCAGATTTCCTTTAAAATTGTTAGCCGTTCTTCTATATATTGGCCTGTTTTCCTAGTGGAACTGTCCTTGGCGATGTTTAGCGTGCATCTTCCCAACTCCTTGTACAGCGTCCGCTGTCGTGCCACAATGATGAGAGTATCATCTTGGTCCATACTGGTTTCGTTTTGTTAACTCGTTCGTTTTTCACTTAATCACTACCAGTGTTTATCGCCCTGGCAATATGTTAGTTATTACCAATGTTTGCCGTCTTGGTAACGCGAAGGTATATTATTTTTTAAGCTAATGTTTTTTGCTCGAAGGACCAATGTTTATTCGAACCCTTACCACTGATGGTGGGAAGTCTAATAAAATACGATTGATTGATTGATTGTGTATTGTTGAGCTTCTTAATTAAAACTGAACTAATTTATTTAGGAATATGAACTTATATACAAACAAAGTCCTTATCTTACAAATAATATTTACAAATGAGTTCACGTGCAAGTCATTTGACACTTAATAAATGCTTATTCTAAGAAACGCATTTCTCATAAAGCCACTGATCCTGTATGCATAAACAGATCAAAATATCTGGAATTAAGAGAAAAAGCTATGTCTGGAAAGCAAAGACTTTCTCCTCAGCCAGCAATTTATGCAAAATCGCAAGTGACTGCTAATCACAAAGAGCACGAGTTTTGAAATTTGATATGGCATACCTGTCGTAGAAGGCGACTAAAATCCACTTCCCGTATACCAAATGTAAGGAGTATACACAAACAAAAATGCAATGAATAAATCAAACAAATTTAATACCCCAAATGGAAAATTCAGTATCACTGGAAAATCCACCCTCTTCGGTGGTCGGCTCTACGGATTCTGGGGAGAGCCAATTATTGCTATTATGTAAGCCTTTCGGGAAAGCTCAAGGGTAACGAGGTCACCTACATCTCGATCTCAAAAAAATATATGTGTCTCAAGGAGCTTGACAACACCAGAAGTGTCAGCCCAAGAAAAGCGAGATTCAGTGAAAAATAAAAGCCTTCTTCGAACAAGGCTTAACAATGTCGAACTGCTATGCGAAGAGCTTCGTAAATAAATTCTCCATCTTAAGGAAGAAAATATGACTCTTAAGAGTACGTTAAAAACATTTAATGAGCTAAAATCATGTACAAACTGCCCCGTGAATTCCGTATATCATACGGATGAAGAAGAACTCACTTGCGAAACCGACTGGAATCTAAAAAAAAGACGGGTTAAAAAAAGAAAGCTGTATCATCTTCTGAAATTATAAGCCGATACAAAGAGATTGTTAGAAAAGCGAAACAGCTGAAACAACGGCCCCCACCGCCAAATAATGTGATCGGTATTGACGACTTTAACAAATTACATACCTTGATAAAATCGTTGGCATTGTCGGATTAACAAGTAATTTCGCTCAGAAAAAATACATGGAACGTCTGCGTAAAAGACCGGGAAAGCTACCGTCTGTTATCCCGGAATCAAAATACCGAAAAAATTGACAGGTATTCATTTGCAAATAAATCTGAAAGGCCTTTACGCGTTGTAGCTAGAGGTTAACATGCGTCGTGCTTAAAGGATGACTTTATTAACGATCTGAAAAGCAGGCATTATAAAGGTATAGATGTCGTTAACATTGTCAAGCGAGAAAAACAGCAAAAAAATGGCGAAGAAAATTTTATTGGACATTGGACATTGGACATCACAGTACTTCGCACATGAATGCAACGAACTACAGACACGTAACAGCACTGGCGACTGAGGCCATCGGCTGGGACAGATCAAGACATTAATACAACAGAGAGAGACAGATAGATACAAAGAAGGAAAGACATATAACATACACCTACGTGGCACAGAGGAGGAGACATAGATTTATATTGTCTCATATTATCGCACAGGTGGCCTCAGATAAGCTGGCGATTTTCGTAGAAAACAAATGCTGCCGAGGCTGGGGCTTGAACCCGCAGCGCTTGGCTTAGCAGTCAACTACGCATTCCTCTGAGCCATGGCCACCCGCAAGAAAATTTTATAAAACGAGGTCTTCCTTTATTTATACTCACTTTCGATAAAGAAGAAATTTTGAATAAAATTTATGAAATAAAAACAATACTTAATATTGTTGTAAAAATTGAACCCATACGTATAGATTCCAAATTAGTTCCCCATTTAATCATACGCAAACCTATTGTCAAAAAGAACGGAGGTGTGTAAAATTTGCCGCAAATCATATGGCAGTAGATTGCAGGTCAGATAAACTCCTCCTATCTGCATCAACTGTAAAGGCAATCATCCTGCAAATTATCGCGGCTGCGAAGTAGCTAAGGAGTTGCAAAAAAAGACGGGCAAAATTAATGAGTATTAATTCACAGAAATTGAATTTAAAAAGAAAATGCATAAAATTTCGAATAAAAAGGTGTCGAAGCCAAAGCAGGCTATAGTTGAAAAACTCACATTTTCGGAACCACACGGCCATCAGAAATCCGTTTGGAACCTGTACATCCAAAACCAAAGGTACAAACGTTTGCTAAGCTATGGTATCCGATAAAGATCAAAAAAATATCTCACCTGACCCAGTTACAAACGTATTTTCGATTATCCTTTCATAACTTGAGGAAAATAGTAAAACGAATAAACTTATTTTCGACAGGCTAGTTTAGCTCGAAAATAGTATTCGCAACAAACGTACCCCACCTTCGAAATTAGAAGATTTCTTCAGTCAACCCGGAGCTTTTGTCTGTGCATGACACCCACGTCTGACTTTCTTTCGCTTTAATATTTTTTGTTACGTGAATTTATCAAAATTTCTAAACGCGAGTATCACCCGATACCGAGGACAAACGCTTGTCCTCGGATAAAAAACAGTGTCTCAATATGAAGAATATTAATAGTAGCGCTCGTAAGAAGAACGATAGTAGTACGAATTACTACAGTCCTCTTCAATGTCATCCGGACAGTGATACATACACTCAAAAAAAGTGCATGTGCCACCAGTAAAACTATTGAAAAAATCAAGTGATTATATTCACAGTTTAATGAAGTCCTTAAATATTATCGACTATTTCATAAAAAATGTATCCATAGGAATTAAAATTATTTGTGAAACTATTGAATCGTATAATACTTTGATCGGTAAACTGAAACTTGAAAACTGTCACGACCTTAAAAGTGAGAAAGCTTTCAAAGTTATTTTGCACGGTATGGGTGAATTGGATGTAAATATTCTTAAAACTGAACTAATTAAAATCGGTCTAAAGTGCATTGATATAAAAAAGATCACTAAACAACTTGAGCATTATAGTGATACGTTTTATTTAATTGCACTAGAAAATGGATCTATTAAGTTATTTGATTTAAAAAAAAACGTTATCGCTCCATTTTCCATACGCAAATTAATTGGAGCTATCAGAGGAAACTAAAGGGTAAGCTGACTCAGTGTCACAACTATCAAATGTTCGGTCATGGGGAAAAGAATTGCCATGTTAAAACGTATTGTGCCATCTGCGCTGGTACACATAAGACTGTTGAGTGCGACAACAACGCGTCACCCAAATGTGCAAATTGCAAGGGTTCTCATAAAGCCACTGATCCTGTATGCATAAACAGATCAAAATATCTGGAATTAAGAGAAAAAGCTATGTCTGGAAAGCAAAGACTTTCTCCTCAGCCAACAATTTATGCAAAATCGCAAGTGACTGCTAATCACTCTGAGCAGAAACAGGTTTCCTTCGCTTCCCTCTCAGATTTTCCTGCACTGCCGCAACGACGTCGTCAGAAAATTACAAGCGATATGAGCAGTACCTTTAGTATCAGTGCTCAACCTCACTGTGTGGGATAATGTCTCTCGCGACACTTCCAATGTTAATCTAAGCTGTGGTTCCAGCAATACTGTTAACAATACTCCAAGCAACATTCCAGTCAACACTTATTGCTGCAACACTTCCAGTACACTTTTCTCAGCTGAAGAGCTTAATTCTTTGGCTATGGAAATGATCACAAAATTATCAACATGTAAAACAAAAATTTAAAAATTCAATGTTATCGCTCATTTAGCTACTAAGTTTTTATATGCAAATGCTCAGTAATTATGCCAGATAAACATATAAATATAATAACTTGGAATGCGAGAGGTGTTTGCAACAAAACTGTAGAATTCTTAAATTTTTTAAATACTAATAATATTCATATTGCATTAGTTACTGAGACTATGATAAAAAATGATTTGAATTTATCCTCACCTGTTTTCAAATGTTATCGAAATGATAGAATTGGTAGAAGGGGAGGAGGTGTTGCAATTTTAATAAGAAGATCAATTCAGCATTCGGTTTTGTCTATTGCTAGAACGCAATATGTTGAAAATATTGGTGTTGAGGTAATTTTAAGTAACCGAAAAAAAATCAAAATATTCTGTGTATATTTCCCGGGCGGGAATGCATCAGATGAGAAACGAATTGCATTTAAAAATGACCTTAGAAATTAATTTTCTGTTAGTGATGACTTTTTAGTTGGAGGAGATTTAAAATGCAGACACAGGGATTGCGGTTGTCTAAAAGCAAATTCTTGGGGAAATATTCTCTCTAGTCTAAATGTCGTAATGTCAATTTCTGTATTTTATTTCCACCTAGTCCTACCTTTGTCCCATGTAGTTCTCGTGTTAGTCCCTCTGTACTTGATCTGTTCGTGACTAATGTTTCTTGCCTTATAACACAACCTATAGCTATAAATGATCCGAGCTCACAATCCAGTTTTTTGTCAATTTCTTTTTTCGGGGGAAAAAAGAGTGCAATATGTTAAGGATTGGAAAACATTGGAACATTGTGAAAATAGTTAAATGTAAACAAAAACAAGTTCCCGTACTCAAGACCCCGGGAAACACTTTTTTCACTGATACTGAGAAGGCAAATGCATTTGCATTGAATTTTGCAAACAATCATATTGTTTCAGAGAACTTGGGTGATAATGAAACAACTAATTTAGTGAACACAACAATTCAAACATTTTTTTTAGAAAGTTCAAATCAACCAACTTCTGTTACTTACGTTACAGAAGAAGACATCGAATTCTATATCAATTCTTTACGACCACGAAAAGCTGGAGGTCTCGATCAAATAAAAAATATATATCTTAAGTATTTGCCAAAAGCTGGAATCAGGCATATAGCATACCTAATTAATGCTTGTCTGAAATTAGAATATTTCCCTGATGGTTGGAAACTAGCAAAGGTTGTGCCAATTATAAAAGTTGGTAAGCCTAGCGATAATCCTGAGAATTATAGACCTATCAGTTTACTTAGTAACCTAAGTAAAATTTACGAAAAAATACTAAAGGAGAAATTAACGAAATTTATATGTGATTATAACATTTATCCAATAGAGCAATTTGGATTTAGGAGATATCACAGTACTTCCCACCAAGTGCTTAGAATTTGTAACTATATTAAGGAAAATCGTACAGTTAGAAGATCGACTGGTATGATCTTACTTGATATAGAAGAGGCTTTTGATACTGGCATGCTGGTCTTATATACAAGATGATACGTTTCAGTTTTCCTTCGTATATCTGTAAAATAGTCCTAAGTTTCTTATCTTGTCGATGTTTTAAAGTTCATGTTAACAGTGGTGTATCTAATTTAGTATCGTTTTATTGTGGTGTTCCGCAAGGTTCTGTTCTTGGCCCAGTGTTGTATAATATTTTTACATCCGATTTTCCAAAATTACCTAATTGTAATGTTACAATATTTGCAGATGATACTGCCATATTTTCATCTCATGAGTTTTCTCTTTCAATTGAGAATAATTTAAATAATGCGTGAAAATAATTGAAAAATATTACAAAAAATGGAAAATAAAACTGTACGAGCGTAAAATTCAAGCCATTTTTTTCACGCGAAAAAGAAAAGCTTGTTTCCTACCTTATAACCCAATTCAGGTAAATGAAATATACATTCAATGGGAGCACTACGTTAGATATTAAGGTATAAACTTGGACTCAAAACTGACCTTTAATGATCATGTTACAAGAACTTTAAAGAAAATATCAATCGCTTCTAAAATTCTTTATAGATTCATCAATAAAAATACGATGCTTTTGAAAAGAAAATAAAATAATAATTTTTAAGGTAATTTTTCAAGCGATTTTACTTTATGAGTGCCAAGTATGGGGAGCCTGTGCAAAGTGTCATATAAAAAAACTGGAAATATCGCAAAATAAAATTTTGAAATTAATGTTAAATTTACCTTGGCACCACTCAACTAGAGATATACATAATAAAGCAAATGTTGATTTGATATTACATAGAATTACTAAACTCCATAGCACTTTTTTTGAACGTTGCGCTTTTGCTGATAGTCCTTTAATAAATGCTTTGAACACAAATTAATAAAGAACTAGATGTACATTTTTTTTATCTGTCCTTTATATAATTTTCTGTTTATTTTTTCTATTGTTGTTATTGTTTAACTTACTTAATTTATTTAATTGGCATTTGTTTCAGTTGTAATTTATTAAATTGTTATTTATTTAATTGTTATTTATTTAACTGTTTTTTCTTTTATGTTAAGTGTTATTTATTACATTGTTATTTATTATTTTTATTTATTAAATACTATTGAAGTTGTTTATTTATTTATTTAGTTATGTAGTTATTTATTTATTTATTTATTTACTTATTTATCTTTTTTTGTTATTTATTTATTTTTCAATTAATTAACTAATTTTATTTATTTAATATTGCTAGTCATAACATATTTTTACTTGAATTTTTAACTTTTTTTTTACCTTTATATTTCTACATTAAATTTGGAGTTTTTGTTTACATTTTTCTCCAAAAACAATTTTATATTTATCTCTCATAGTTATCTAATTATCTAATATGCAATGTTTTAGAAGAAAAGTACTTGTTATTAAATCTCTGTGTAAGATGTGCGGTAACAAACCTAATGTAAAATTATATACAAAATAAACTATCTATCTATCTAATAGATTTCTTAAAATTCTGACGTGGAATGACAATGGCCCTTGGAAACAACTTGGAGAACTTGAATTGCATATGTAAGAAAAAGTTATCGACATCTGCTTACTATCCGAAACTCACGCAAAGAGTAATTCGGAATTAAAGATTAAAGTTTACCTCAGATATCATGTTCTACATCCATCGAATAAGGCTAGAGATGGAGCCTCACTATATATAAAACAGTGTATCGAACATTCGATTGATCTTAAATCAGAAATCGAAACAATGCAAGTTAGCTCTATACAAGTCAGAAGCAAACAATCCTCTCAGAAGATATCTTCTGTTTACTGCCCACCGCGATGCAAGATTGAGAAAATTGACTTTGAAAACTTGTTTAATTAACTTGGACAACGTTTTGTCATCGGAGGGGACTTCAATGCAAAACATACATTCTAGGGATCTAGATGCATATCACAGAAAGGTAGGATGATTTATGAATTACCGAATTTCATTCTACGGGTAAACCAACTTACTGGCCAAATGATATTACAAAAATACCGGATTTGATCGATTTTTTCATAGTAAAATGTGTGACTTCCAATTGAATCAAAGTCGACGAATGCTTTGATCTTTGCTCTGATCATTCTTCGGTCATTCTAACAACGAGCGAGTCAATCATTAGAAATGAAAATCCACCAAGGCTAACAAACGGGAGAACCAAATGTAAGGGCTTCAAAAACGATATTGAAAATAATATTCGCTTAGCGTCCGAAACATTAAAAAAACTCTAAAATTTAACCCGAAAAAACATGTTTTTTTTAAAAACGCTTGGGTGAATTAGAAGAGAAAGAAATTCCTCCATTGGCACTTGAAGTCGCGGTTGACTCCTTTATTGATACCGTTCAAAAAGCAGCATGGAATAATACTCCACAACAACGTAAAATAGGAGCTTTAATAATATCAAGTACCCATGGCAAATAAAAGATTTGGTTAGACAAAAAAGAAAAGCTCGAAAAAGATGGCACCAAACTCGTGAGATGAGATAAAACACATCTCAATCGGTTGAGTAATATGCTATCAAATTCGATTAAAAACCTTAAGAACCATGCAGTAGAAACTTATCTGCAAAGCCTAACAGCTGGAAAAGAATCGAATTACTCACTTTGAAAAGCAATTAAAGTCATAAAACGGCAAAAAACGCTGTGCCACGTATTAGGGTAACTCAAGACGTTTGGGCAAAAAGCGATAAAAAAGCCGACTTTTTTGCCGCACATCTTGAGGAAACATTTAAACCAATTGAGGGCACAGAAATTATTAATTTATTCGAAACTACAACCGATAGTAACCTAGTTGGATATGCAAGTATTGCCGAGCTCAAACGGGAAATGCAGAAATTAAAGCCTAAAAAAGCTCCGAGTTTGGGCACGTGCTCTTCGTGTCTTTTGAGATTTCCACCACCCACTGCACAAAAAAAAAAAAAAAACACGCTCACCTTTTGGTGGCGTGGATTGTAGCCTTTTTTATTCTTTAATTTGCTTCTAATAGAGCAAGTAATGGTTTTGTGTAAATATCGATGCGGTGTGATGGAGACAAGTTTAAATGTGGGTCTGGCAATTCTGTCTAATTGTCAGATATATGAAATTGAATATCTGTGTTACTTTTAATGCTTGCATTATTGCCTCACGGTTTATTTTGGTTTTCATTTTTCGAAAGAACGAACAATTATAATTTTCCTTCAAATTCTGTATTCAAAATTCTTATAATCACGATTTCGCACAGTTGGCACCTGTATATTTAATACTCAGTTTTAATTGTTAGACAATAACTTGATTGGGTGTTGTAGAATGAGGGTACACTCTAATTAGCTTTAACTTGACAATGCCCAATGGTTGTAACTCTGACTACACATCAAGTGTTTATTATTAACCTCCAGTAACCATCGGATACTGGTCTCATCCAAAGATGGAGGCGGATGAACCGAAAGGCCAACGGCAGCGCTCAATCCCGTTGCGGATACTGATGGCCCCGTGTCCTAGGGGTATCTAATAAATTGGAACTGGCCCTCCAGGTTGGGGGTTGTAATTTGGGCTAACTACCCAACCATGGAAAAAATAAATTGTTACGAAGCAACCAATAGCCTCGGAAATGATTGATTTGATTGTTGCCGAACCGGAAGCCCTAAACTGCTACAAAGCAGATGTAACTGCCATCCAGGAAATACGATGGGAAGGGCCGGGTAAAAAATATGACGAAAAACTGTTACATCTACTACATCTGTTATAGTGAGCAGAAACAGCGATTATTCGGATGTGGATTTGTTATAAGTGCAAGACTTAGGCAAGAAGTCTTTTGTTTCCAAGACATTAGCGAACGCATTGACACTATCCGCATCAAGACCATATTCGTCCACATAAGCCTTATATGCGCTCACGCCCCAACAGAGGAAGAAGATGATATAGCTATGGATTGCTTCTATGAGCACCTTGATGAAACCTATGAGCGACTACCGAAGGACGATGTTAAAATCGTGTTGGGAGATTTTAACGCAAGTGTAGAAAGAGAACACATCTTTAGCAGTATTTTCAGGAAATATTGCGTACACGACAACACGTCTGGTAACGGACTTAGGCTAATTGACTTCGCTACGAGACGAAATACCACTATAGCTAGCACACGGTTTCCTCATCTCGATGTCCATAAGAAGACATGGCGGTCTCCAGATCAACGAACGGTCAACCAAATTGATCACATTGCGATAGACAAGAGGCACGCATCCAGTATTTTTGATGTCCGAACATTCGGAACAGCTAACTCGAACTACTTCCTTGTTGCAGCCAAGGTAAGAATGCGGATATCCACCACGCCACAATAACCAAGAAGTACTGTGAAAAAGTTGAATGTCGAGAGAATGCAATCGCAAGAGACCGCCAAGACCTTCGCGCAACGCGTATCCCTTAACCTCTCTATTAACACCATACCACCAGCATTGAATGTCGAAGAACAATGGCAACGATGCCAATAAGCCATTAGATGAGCCGCAACTGATATGCTAGGTTTCGCGCGCCCACCAGCAAGAAACCCCTGGTTTGATGGGGAATGCTGACAGATGCTCGCAGCCAAGAACGAGACCTACAAGGCTATGCTGCAGGTAAAGACTAGAGCTGCCGTTCAGCTCTAGAGGCAGAGACGAAGGGCAGAATACCGGCTTTTCAGAAAGAAGAAAAAATAGCAATAAAAGCGCGCGATCGAGGATACAGAGAAGTGACACTCCAGTAAAGATGTTCGCAAGTTTTACCAAAGTATAAAACGTCAACGCCAATGATTCTGCTCGAGCAGAATCGTTTCAAGATGAAGAAGGAAATATCGTAGTTGAGACACAGTCAATGCTGAGGATATGGAAGAACCACATCTGCAGACTGTTAAACGGCGATGACGAACAACATTCCGCTGCATATGCCGACGATGTAGACGTCAGTGGTAGGACCCAACGTGATGTCATAGCCACGTTTGGTGGTATTGGGAAGGAAGCTGCAAAAATGGGGTTTCGCAGTAAATGGGGGCAAGACAAAGTACATCCTGTCAACACGAAAGGACACACAATATCGACGAATTGGACAGAACGTAACCATTGACAGATATAACTTTAAGGTAGTAGGGGATTTGTCTATCTGGGCTCCGCTATTAACTCTGACAACAACATCTCGTCAGAAATTAAAAGAAGAAGTACTCTTGCCGACCGATGTTTCTTCGGGCTAAGAAGGTAATTCAGTAGCAAAACCCTCAATCGAACTACTCAGGAGATCCTATATAAGACATTGATCATCCCAGTCCTGCTCTACGGCGCTGAAGCATGGACCGTCTAAAAAGCGGATGAAGAAATCCTTGGTCGATTTGAGAGGAAAATTCTTCGAAAAATCTTTGGTACCGTCTGCGTTGACGGGTTATGGAGACAAAGATTCAACCAAGAACTATACGAGCTGTACAGCAACATGCCCCTGGTGAAAAAAATCCGCATTGGATGTTAAAGATGGCTAGGACATGTACAACAAATGGATACCAAAACTCCGGCTCGCAGAGTCTTCGATTGCCAGCCAGACTTCGGACGCAGTAGAGGAAGACCTCGCCTTAAGTGGTGCGCACAAGTAGAAACCGACCTCAACCAACTTGGAGTGCGCAACTGGAGGCAGTTAGCTTATGACCATGCTAATTGGAGAGGCCTGTTGGTTGATGCCCAGTTTCATTCCGGACTGAAGCGCCACTTAAGTAAGTAATTACTTGATTGAATCACATTTGGAGTAATGTTCATCTCATTTTCATCCTAAGAAACTTAATCTTTACAATCTTGGCATGTTGGGATTATAACATTATTTAAAAGTTGCTATAGTATGATATTCATAAAGATTTGTTATATACCTTATTGGGCTAAGTGTCAAAGATATTTCGTAACATCAGAACCATTTATATAAGGAAGTATGTGAAATGAGTTGGATAAAACATTATTTCCACACTGAATAGTATTAAACAGATCTTCAGTATTGACTGAATTTTACTATTTTACTCTGACAAGGCGATTGTTGAATAGCCGCAGTTCGGTGTGGTTCAGCGGTGCCCCATCTCAAATGGAAAAGATACGGGTGTTTGAAAGGCAGTATTTGAGAATCTGCCTTGGACTTCACAGAACACCAGTATCTGACTACACAAAATATTTGTTTAGCCAGGTCCTATAATAGGGGGCCAACATAAACAAAATAGACAATTTTCAGGTGACACTCATTCGGTTTCACGCTGCAAGAGCAGTGGCCTCGAGCAATAGTCTAGTTTTTGGAACCTTCTAACTCAATGAAAATATCTTAAAAGAACGCGTTGAACCTCTTCATTTTACCCGAAGTTTTACTATTTTTGGATAGTCGAGGGCTGATACAGGACAGATCGGCGATTCCGCTAATCTAACACGTCTTCTGACGAATGGCGGCTCCTGTACGACCGAGACGTCGTCGCTCAAAGCGGAGGAGAGCACCAGCAGGAGTGTGTCCGAATGGGACCGCCGGATGTAAACAGGAGAACGTGTTGTGATAGATTCCTAAGATAGCGCTTGTTGACTTAACAAAAGTTGTATGGTCTACTTACATTGTTTAAGGTTTCGGGTATATTCAACAGCAGTGATGACACACAAAAAAAAACAGAAAAAAAAACACAATACTAAATATTGTTGTACAAATCGAACCCATGGGTAAGGATTCAAAATTAGTTCGTCAGTGCAACCGATATAATCATACGCAAAGCTATTGCCAGAAAGTGCCGCGGTGAGTAAACTCAGATGACGGTAGATTGCAGGTTAGTTAGTTAAGAAAATTCTTGCTAATTGCATTAATTGAAGTAGCTAAAGAGTTGCAAAACGACGGACGAAATTTACTATTGAAATTTCCCAGAAATTTAACTTTACTATGCAAAAGCCTTAAATGTCCCCTACACTCGTCTCAAAGCCAAAGCAGGCAACAATCGAATAACAAACATTTTAACAAATATTTCCTAAAATTCTTACGTAAAATGCCAATTCTAACTTAAAGATTAAAGGGATAAGGCTAGAGGTGAGCATATTTATAAAAGAGCGTATCAAACATTCGACTGATTTTAAATTGGAAGTCGAAAGACGGAAAGAATGCAAGTGTGCTCTATACAAGTTAAAAACAGACAATGCCTACTGAAGATATCTTCTATTTACTGCCCACCATTATGCAAGGTTGAGAAAATTTATTTTGAAAACTTGCTTAATTAACTTGGAAGGCGTTTTTTTGATCGAAGGGGACTTTAATGCAAAACATAAATTCTGGGGATCTCTATGCATATCACAGAAAGTTAGGATACTTAACGATGTAGCTAAAAAGTAAAATACCGAATTTTATTCTACGGGAAAACCAACTTACTGGAGAACTGTTGTTACAAAAATAACGGATTTGTAAAAAGTCTGCCATCCAATCGAATCAAAGTTTAAGAAGGTTTTTTTCTTTGCTCTGGTCTTTCGCCGGTCATTCTAAAAACGATAGAGTCAAGCATTAGAAATGAAAACCCACCCAGACTAACAAATAGGAAAACCAATAGGGAAGGCTTCAAAAACGATACTGAAAATAATATTCGACTTGGTCTATCGCTTAGATCCCCATTGGAACTCGAAGTCGCGGTTGACTCCTTTTTCGATACCGTTCAAAAATCAGCATGTAATAATAATCCTCAACAACGCAAAATAGAGAACGATAGTATTATTATGTATCAACGGGAAATAAAAGATTTGGTTAGACAAAAAAGAAACGCTGGTAAAAGGTGGCACCAAACTCGTGCTCCGCAAGATAAAAACACGCCTAAATCGGTTGAGTAACTTGTTATCAAATTCGAATACAAAATTTAAAAAACATGCAGTAGAAACTTATCTACAAAGCCTAACCGCTGGAAGGGAATCGAATTATTTTCTCTGGAAAGCAATTACAGCTATAAAGCTGCCAACCGATTAGGGTCACTAAAAACGATTGGGCAAAAACCAATAAGGAAAAAGCAGACAGTTTTTCAAGAAAACATTAATTTATTCGAGACTACAACCGATAATAATATAGTAAAAAATGCATGTTTTTCCGAGCTTAAATCTTTCGGCCAAAACATGACATGGAAAGCATCAATTAAGATTCGCTTCATTATAAATGCAGCAATTAGATTAGCTTTTTTTTTTATTTTAAGTAGATTAGAAAACATACCAAGACAGTGGAAAGTCGCGGAAGTGATTATGGTTTTAAGACCAGGAAAATCACCGAATGAAAGAAATCATACCGGCCTATTTCACTTCTTCCAATAATTTCAAAATGTTTGAAAGTATATTACTCGGCCGCTTAAACCCCATACTAGATCAGAGATGTCACATTTGTATACCCTACGCCATACCATATGCAGGAGAAAAACGTTTTTTTTTTATCAAACCATACAAGATTTTGATAAGCCGTCTGAACAATATGTCGATCCACATTATTATTATTTATATTAAATTATTATTAATTATTATTTTTATATTAAATTCTAAGTAGTTCAGTTTGGATTCACTGTTGCTTAAAATGCAAATTACAAGTTCCTCAGGACGCCAATAAGATATCACAGAATAATATCCCAGGAAAAGAGGTTACATCTATTATATAGATGTACTGCGTCCGACGTCTGGCTGGGAATCTAAGACTCTGCGTATCGGAGTATTGATGTCCATTGATTACATTTGTCCTAGCATTAACCATCGCGCCACTGAGCCCGTCAGGCAAGGCGCCAGCGCATTGCATTGCCTAAATCATTTTTTGGTATCGAATGTGTCGGTGAATTCGTTTCCGATCCTAATGGAGCAGCGAGAAATCTTAATCGTCATCCTACACAAACGGAAGAGTTATTTGGGCCATGACTCTGAACAGTTCGTCTCTATAAATGCTGTCGTATGCGGTATTGAAAAAGATGTATAGGTAGTGGGTATCAATTTGGACTTCTTGCGTCTTTTTTACCCCTATGGGATATTGTATACGACTAAAAGGGGAGGTAAATATTGCGCGAGATCAACCTTAAGTAGGTAATTTAGTTACTATACAATATAAATATAGCGTTAACAACGAAACTTAACAAATATTTTCGCTAGTCCCTGTGCTGCAGCTATGAGCCCTACAATTGTGTTTAATGTGGTTCACTAATTCAGCAATATAAATGCACAATAGATAGCAAGAAATTCATGTAGGTATACACATGAACATAACTTAAATCCCTTGGTTTGGTTAGTTATTTTATTAGTATGACATTGCATGATATGTACATATACATGTGCTGATCATTTATTTATTTGTTTCAAACACTGCGTGTTTTTACTGCGATAGAACATCAGTCATTTTCGTGTTGGTCTCATTTAATATTAACTTAAAAGTACTAAAGCTAAGCTTAAATCCCACTGGGAATATTATTATTTAACAGTGCTCCACAGAAGTAAACTTGACAACTAGCATATATGCCATTCGTGCTTGACTTATTTTCTCATGATTTTGCATATTAAGTGTTTTAAGAAGTATTTTATAGAATCTGAGGAAAAGCTATATGTAGTGTGAACCTGGAATTTTTGGGTAATTTCATATTGTTTTGCGTTACGTGCATACTCTCGAAATGATTTTTGCAGGTTGTGCCAACGTGTAAAACGTCAGGGCCAAGAATACAAGGCTCGAACCGAATCCCGTCAAGATGAACAAGGAAATATCGTAGTTGAGACACAGTCGAAGCTGAGAATATGGAAGAACCACTTCTGCATACTGCGAAACAGAGGTCTGCTAAAAAGGAGACCTTGTAAACTGCTCCAACAACATCGCCTACAAGATCCTATCTGCAATACTCAACATTCATATTTAATAACTAAAGAAGAGCACAATAGAAACGTTTTATGCCCTTTCCCAACCCATCCTTTAAATTAATATCCCTTCAATGTGGTTTTATGGTAAAGATATATTAAAATAGAAATTGTAGCAACATAATTGTTCAGACATTTTATCAAAAACTTGTATGGTTCGACCAAAAACAACGTTTTTCTCCTGCATGGGCGTGGGTAAAAATGATATATGGAAGAAATGTTTACATTACCAAAACCAATTATTTCGTATCAAATTTTTAATTCAACATTTTTAAAATTTTACCGAAAAACGTTTTTTTACTAAAAACGCCCCCAAAAAGTGGGCGTAGCAAAAAACTTTGTATAGAAAAATATAAGGATTATCTAGATATCTTGTTCAGACACTTCCTCAAAATTTTAAACGCGATACATTTGACAGCACGTACTTATAATAATAATAAGGTGTGATGTAGTGTGTTCATGCTTTTGGGCTAGTTGCCGAAATGCGTGAAATTTGAGCACTCAATCCGTACTTCGCATTGTCGGTTACTAGCTCCAAGGCATTTAACAATTATTATAAACAAAAGGAAGTTAAGACGCGTTTACATACAAAATTAAGTTAAACGAAGGACACGCACCACCGACAACGACAAGAAAACACGAAAAACTGTCAAATGTATCAAGCCGGTAGGAATAGAAAAATGCAGTTTCTCTCCTCCGACCTGTAGAGATCACATTAAGAAGATGGTCGGTGCTACCGACCGATTTATACAAAAAATAAAATTAATTATGGCCGAATGCAATGGAGGAAGGAGAGCGCATCGGATCTTTCACACCCACTACCACCCACATAGTGGGCATTAATAACTTGAAGAGAGCATAAAATGTAAATACAAATCAAGAAAGAGAAGGGTTAAGGGCAAAAAACAGCAACCGACTGCAAAGCTGTAAATTGCAAAAAAAAAAAACGGCAATCAAAATAATAAATAATTCTTCTTTGCACGCATCGTCTTTGCACGAGTTAGGACAATAAAGTCTAATGTAGATATCATAACGTAGTTAAATCAAGTGTTTCTTTTTGCATCGTTTAATATCAATTCGGTAACGTGCTAATTCAACAATTTGCCAACGTTTTGTACCTTGTCTGAGTCGCCTTCTCAGACTAACAGAACAAATTTATTCTATACTCGCCTAGTATAGAACATGGTCCTTCGAGCTTTTTAAAGGAACAGTGAGAAAAGTGAAGTGAAAAATTAAAGACAAATCGCATAAGCGTTAAAAAGTGTTGTAAAAAAAGTGTACTGTGGGAAGAGTACTATTGGATCACCAATTCAAGCAAATATACATCCGATCAGCGACGGACAGTCAATAGGCTACAGTACCCAACGAGACAAATCCGTAAGGAACGGATTCAAATGCAGAAACATCCACCAAGGGGTACATATCCGATTGTCTTTAAGCGACAAAACGGTCAGCAAGATTCTGTAACAAAAGACTTCTGCAACTGCAACTTACAGTGGAATACTGAAGTGGCAGTTGCATGAGCATATCAAGGTAAGAAATTACTTTCTTTAAACCTTCTAACTGCAAGTCTACATGCATCAACCGTGCACATCAAACCAAAGCCATCTGCAACTTCTCAACTAAAGGTATCAAAATAAGCGAAAACTGGTAAACTCGCAGTTGAGAATATTGATGGAATAACGGCAATTAACCCATGAATCCGCAGAAGGCTTAAAATCATTGCATGACACAACCACTAAATGTATCCATGCGCTCGCCAATTTGGGAATTGTAATCGAAACCTGGGACTGCATTTTCATATATATTATATATAATAAAATTCCCTTCCAAACCCAGCGAGATTGGGAAGACATGTTAGGCACATCGGAAGTACTTCCAGAATGGAAGACATTTTTGTCCTTCATTGAAGGTCGATTTAGTTCCCTGGAAAACATACAGGAACAATATGGAGGTTTAAAGCATCAAGGGGTACTTCACATATATAGGAAAGCTACGATAACGACTTTCCATGTAAAATCGACAACTGAAGCAATGAAAGTTCTTTGCCCTCTTTGCAAGGCCTCGCATGGAATTTGGCAATGTAAGCAAAATGGTGGTAAGGGCACGAACCGAAGTGGTGAAGAAAAACTCCACATGCGCAAATTGTTTAGGATATGAACATCATTCCTCACAATGCAAAAGCAGCAACCGATGCCAACGATGTGGATAGAAACATCACACGATGCTGTATATGGAGCAACCATCCAACAACAACAACCCACACGCAGCTCCATGTCAAGGTAAACAGCAGTCAAGGAACAACAACCATCTGCCGCAGAACGCGAATGACTGGAACAGTGAGCAGGAAGGAGCTTCATCGTCTCCGAAGCAACGTTACTCCGCACATCTCAACCAGCTGCAATACAAGGTTCTTCTTGTTACTGCCCTTGTTAAGGTATTCGCGTCCAATGGTGCTGAACATGCTCTTAGGGCAATAATGGATCCTGGGTCAGAAGCAACTTTTCTAACCGATAATGTAGCACTAGAAGCTGTGCTTTTACCAAGAAAAAAAAACAGTAGCAAAGGTTACAGGTCTAGGTCAAACGTCTACTGGTACCTCAAACTTTCAGGTCGATCTAAAAATGTTTTCGTTTGCCAATCCCAAATTCTGTCTGAACATGAGGTCGTTCGTCTTTTCCCAATTTACCTCTTTGTTACCCTCAAACCTGATACAGGCATCGAATCTGTTGAAGCTACCTCTGGCAGACCAAGCGTACAATTACCCTGAAATCTGCTGATAGGCGCCGACGCATATGCATCCATAATGTTAGAGGGCTTAGTGAAAAGATAAAAGGGATCCCCAATGGCCCAACTAACCGAGTTGGGGTGTTTCCTGACGGGCCTAACACATTCCAGGTCTCCATCGAACGATACAAAAACGCTTCAAAACCACCACAATACACTGGAACAACTCAAACAATTTTGTGAGATGGAAGAGAATCTGGAGGAGAGGAAATTGACGTCGGAAGAAGAAAAATGCCAACGACACTACCAACCAGGTGTGACTTAACTTCAAGGAAAATAGTCGATCAAGGCTAGGCAATGTTCTTCCTATATAGAAACGCCTATCATCAAATGGGAAGCTTAAAGAAGCATACACAAGCATACACAAAAGGACACCGAAGAACACTACTTCTTTCCCCACCATGAGGTGGGATGCCATGAGGCAAGCTCCACCACTAAACTGAGAGTGGTATTCGATGCGTCATGCATACCATCGAAAGGAGTATCGCTAAACGAACATCTGATGGTAGGTTCACGGTTGCAAAGAGACATAATCGATCTCATCGCACAGTGGAGGATGTTTAGAATAGCTATGGCAGCCGACATAAGCATGATATATCGGCAAATATGGATGTCACCATAGGATACACCATACCAATTGATTCTTTGGAGAGAAAGAAGTGATGAGCCAATAAAAACGTATGCACTCAACATAGTCACGTTTAGAACTGCTTCAGCGCCATACTTAGCTGTAAGGACCCTGCAACAGGTGTTGCCACATTGTAGATGACTTTTTATATGGGGCCGACAACAAAGGTGACGCCATCCGGTTGCAAAGAGACGTTCTAGCGACATTAAGCTTCGCTGGATTTCCTCTGCGAAAATGGGCGAGCAAATCAGCAACAATTTCGGAGCCTATATCTGAAACGGAAATATGAGTCCATCTCCCATTAAAATTCGATTCACCAGAAGCCATCAAGACGTTGGGGATCCAATTGCATCCAGCTTAGGATACATTTACGTTCACTTTCAACTTACATTTACGTTCACTTTCAACTTACCGAAGGTGGAAAAGCACACCAAACGATCCATTCTCGCTGACATCGCAAGACTGTTTGATCAGCTCGGATGGATCTCGTCTTGCGTCGTGAGGGTGCAAATGTTGGTGCAACAGCTGTGGATACAGGAATCGTCGTGGGACGCAGCATTAAGCCCAACCATAGAAGAGGCTTGGAAGGAATTTAGGAACAGGCTGTGTCAACTGCAACAGATCGAAATTGCAAGATGGATCGGATGCACAAACTCATCTAAAATTCAACTATACGGCTTTGGTGATGCGACCAAAAAGGCGTATGCTGCGGTGATATACGCAAGAGTGACACATGACTCTAACGAAAGCATTCATCTGGTAGCGTCAAAAACAAGAGAGTCGCACCAGTAAAAAATGTTTCCCTTCCGCGACTGGAACTATGTGCAGCGGTGTTACTAGCAAAACTGCTACACCGAATAACCACTACAATGCACTTCCAAACGGTAAAAATATTTACTTGGTCCTATTCGACTATCTTACTTGCATGTATTAAAGGTAGTCCATTTGTAGCTAACAGGATAACCGAAATCCAAGCGTTGACGGATAAGGCGATGTTGCGACATGTGACCAGTAAAGAAAATCCAGCTGATATGGGATCCCGAGGCCTATCACCCGAAGATGTTATCAGCAATCAATTGTGGTGGAAAGGACCAACGTTTCTTAACACATTCACAGCTGATGACAATTTACCAACGCATACTTTTGAAACAGATGAAGAGACAAGGCAAAAGATGAAATGTCATGTTACAACCCTGAAGCGATAAGTTCGTAATGTAGCGATTTGGCGACGGTATTTTTGGAACATTCAAAGTGCCAAAAACATAAGGCCATTGGACACTCATCCTATTACGGCTGACGAACTGATATACTCACAAGGGCGACTCACCAAAACAGTAAAAGACGAACAGTTTCACGAGGAAATTAAGGCGCTCAGGGAGAAAAAATGCATCGGGAAAAGAAGTCCAATTCGTAATCTCCACTTATTTTTATATGAGCACGAATTTCTACGAGTAGGAGGTAGATTATCAAATTCTACAATCCCATTTGAACAGCAACATCCGCTAATATTAAGTGTGCATCTCTTAATCATTACGCACATTTGGTGGTAAGGGACATGCCTATTGCAGTAATTTGGAAACTTTCATGGCGGATAGCAGATGATGATGGAAGAATAAGTAACCAATATTGGATAACCAACCTAAAACGATTGGTAAAGGCAAAAATTCACCAATGTGTTCGATGCCATCGATATAAAGCCAAATGCAATAACAGGAAATGGGAAACCTACCAAAGGAACGCGTCAATATAGCGCGACCATTTACCAATACGGGTATAGATTACGCAGGACCGGTGGAAACGAAGACAAAGGAAGGGCAGATGCAACAGGTTAACGAAGGGCTACATTGCAGTTTTCGTTTTTCTTTCCCCTAAGGCCATTCACATAGAGCTGGAAAGCGATCTTAGTACAGCAGCATTCATCGCTGCTTTTCGAAGATTCACGGCAAGGAGATAAATGTGTGCCAGCATCTTTAGCGATTGTGGTAACAACTTCAAGGGAGCAAATAATAAAATGAGAAAGGACAGTAAATTCATTTCAAAGGAATGGTCAACCGAAGTCGCACAAGACCTAGCATCGCAAGGTACAACGTGGCACTTTAACCTCCATCTTCACCACACTTTGGAGGATTATGGGAGGCAGGGGTGAAGTCCATAAAACATCGCCTCAAGAGAAAAATACGGTCATCGAAGCTCACGTTCGAGGAATACGCAACTCTATTAACACAAATAGAAGCTTGTCTCAATTCACGGCCCTTATGCCCTATTCCGTCAGATCCGGAGGATTTGACGGTGTTAACTCCAGGACATTTTCTGATAGGACCATCACTTCGAACCATTCCGGATCGAAACCTAATGGAGAAAAACATCAATGCACTTAACAGATGGAGATAAGTGCAACGACTCACAAAAGAGTTCTGGAAGCAGTGGAGCAAAACCTATCTCCATCTGCTCCAACAACGTCCAAAATGGTTGCAACAGCAACCGAACATAAAGGTTGGAGATATTGTCATCGTGAAGGAAGACAACCTCCCACCAGCAGCACGGCTACTCGCGCGAGTCATCCAAGTACACCCCGGGTTAGATGGTCTGACGCGCGTGATGACAATCAAAACAAAAAATACAACCCTCAAACGACAGATAACGAAAATCTCCCCTTTGCTGATATTGAAACCCGTCGGTATAATGCTCAACAAAAACAAAAAAGGTGCATATAGATGCAATCCAATACAAAAGTGAATTATAAACAAACAAATATCTAAATAACAAAAAAAAAAACAACAATAATACTCACGAAATAACATAAACTAGGTTCGCCCAGTGCTCGAAAATCGACCACACATTTTTTTTATATCATTATCTACTATATAGATAAATAAAATTGGTGTAGCTCTGTTTGATTTGAAGCGAATTTGAATGTCTGTCTTTAAATAAAGAAATCTTAAAAATTACTGATCGTAGGTAGGTATTCGTGTCAGTTCTGGAATAGATAGTAACTAACTAATATTGTTCTTAACTTCTATAACGTTGAAAAAACAAAAATAGCACTGAAATGAAACAGATTGCATTAAATTTTTTTTCATGCTGTACTTTTATATTTCTTATTCAATAATATTTTTAATTTTTTGCTATGAGATAACAAAATGCGCACAATACCTAGAAGAGTAATAAAATAATAGCATTCTTCTTCCAGTCCAGTCCAGATGTGGCAGAAAAGGTAAGGTACCTGGTACCAAAAAGAGTAAAAAATAATTTTATAATTTGAAAACAAAATATCTTCATGCCACTGCTCACTGCTAAAACATTCCTACGAAGGCCATCCCTTTCCGATTTGAAATTTCGAACGATTGCAAGGAACGCTCCGAAGTTACCGCCCTTCTTCAAATTATCCAGCGTAGTTCACCGCTACGATAAACTTGCTGGGCAAGGCAATGAGAAGGAAAGAGAGTACGGAATGGTACGTATGGTACGGCTTCGCGACGTAACAAATAATCAACTCTATTTCTTTCCCTCTCACGCCTACCCGTCAAAGTTCTTTGCCGAGGCATATCTACCTAATATTCCGTCGAAAAAAAAGAAATCAAAATGACTTAACAAAGAATAGGTAATAATTGGCCAAAACCAGGATCAGAGCACAGTGAAACCACAATTATTGTAGGATGGCTATCTAATAATTCGTGTAGGATACAACCGACTTCGAATGACCGGAAGCCAAATGTACTTCCGTTCATCAGACTAATGCAACCACACCTGCGGATAACTTCTCTCCCTCATTCGCTTAACACAAACGAACACGACACACATTCATCCGCCACGCCCCCACACGCCAAACCCTTTCGTTTCGGTGAGGTGGCTCAGTGGCTGCTCTATGTATAGTGCTACACTATACAAATAAGGTCAATAATAATAGCAACGCCCAACGCAACCACAGAAAATACAATTTTGTACAATATTCGGGCAACATTATGATTACCTATAACTATAACTTATAAAAGACAGAGTAGGTATACGTATCCAATCCAATCACCAATACGCGTGCGCATATTCCCTTCTCTTCTTAATTCGCTTAACGCACACCATTCACCCCACACTATGTTAAAGCTACATTAGAGTTATACGCATACGCATATAGAAAAGTTCTCTGTGTATGATTCTCTTTTTTTAATTTCTGATTCATACAATAGAAGGAGACAGTCACAGGACTCCGACTGAGCGAAAGAAAAATGTGACTTATCCAATTACCCATACCCAACCCACCCCTGCGCATATATTTTCTCTCTTTCTTTGCTTAACTCCCATCATTCAAACGTGACACTCGCCGCACAGATAGCTAAGCTATAAAGCTATCTTTCTTTGTATATTTACAATGTTGTTGTTGTAACCAAGGTAATTTAAAAACATTATTTTACCAATTTTGCAATAACTTTTTTGAAATTATAATTCTTTTCGACCGATCTATGAGCTGTACGCTTCAATTTGGTAAAAAAAAATGCAATTTTACTTCATTAAATAGGGTAAATATGTTCTGAAAGAAATTGGGTCGGCGATTAATATAGTGGATCCCAAAACACATCCTTATAATAATGGACATACATTTGCAAATTAGTTGTTTTGAACATAAAACAACATAATTAATCATTCATTTTTAACTTTCTCTTATAAAGAGAAAGATATTGTTTTCGTGAAAATTTTCGACCTCGACATTTTGATTGATTTTAATATTACGATGATAGCGGAACTCATAAAAGTGATTTTTGGAATTCCGTCCGTCGGTTCGTCGGTTCTTCGGTCCGTCTGTCCGTACAAGGCTCTCCAGCCTAAGCGACTTGACCGATTTTCTTCAAACTTCGTATCCAGCTTTTTTTGGTCATAATTTTAGTCCATTTTTTTCGCTTGTTTTTAGCCACGTTATTACTGGTACCTACCATATAAAAATCATATATAACCTTAATTTGCTAAAAAAAAAACAACTCTAACAATTATGATTAAACTTCTTATATGCAATGAGCATATTAGTTCTAACAAAACTGCATACCCAGTTTTTTCGACAAAATCCATATAACGAATTTTTGCATTTAGGCCATATAATTGTCAATTTCTCGCAAACTTTTGCCAAATTGAATGAAATTTAATTTGTATACTGCAATTACAGTTTTTATGAGTAACACGTCATTGGTTTTGGTCCAATCATCTCTAAACGGAATTTTAGGTGTTGGCCAATAACGGAAAATCATTATTATCTATCCATATGGACACCGTCCATAAACGCTCGTTTAATCACATTTCGACATTATTTATACCATTTTTAGCATCATAAATCAAAATAAATATTATTGTGTATTTTTTCCAAATTGTTAAAACATTCAAATTAACTCGCTGTGAAAGAGAAAGTTGCGTACGACCCAGTCGTGCACACACCACTCGTTTTTTTTCACGAAAAAAATCCAAATACGGAAAACATGAGGAGACATGACGTCAAATACTGAGTCACAAACTTAAAAACATTTCAACCAAAACCCTGGCCTGAAGGGGAGCATGTTGAGGTCCCAACAAAAAACTAAACACTCAATATTCAATATATTTAATAACAAAAGAACACCATAATAAAAAAACATGATAAATGTACCCGCGCGACTTAGGTTTCCTTTACATTTGGAAAAAAAAAATTTAAATCATTTTTGATGTCTTTATTGAGCTGAAGAATCTTACGAACTGCCAAAATACAATTTTATTAAATCTTAACTTAAGTATTTTATTATTTTCTATTGCAGTTTCTCGCAATAATATCGTATTTCTGTACATTGCACTTCCAATGGGAAAATTATTGCAACATGATTCTTTTATTATTTTTATTATTTGTTGGGCAAAAACATTCAGTTTGATTTTATTATTTTGTTATTTTTTGTTTCAGCGGAATTGCAATGCCTCCAAATAATATTGTATTTGTGGACATTGCATTTCCGCTGGGAAAATTATTGCAATATGATTATTTTATTATTTGTTGCTACAAATGCCAGTTTATGGGAATTTGAGTTTTTATCTAAAGCGTTGGAAGCTTCGACATAACCCCTCCCCTCTTTAAGTCGAAACTCTCCTGGGTTTCGTTATTAATTACAACTTTAATTGATTTGTATTTATAAAGTGTAAACAAAAATAGAAGTATGAAAAGAATCGCTATTATAACAAATGCAATTAAATATGTCCAATTGTATGATGTACTTTTTTTATGAAATTTGAGTTCTTCGATTACTTCCATGTTTTCAATTCGATTAGTTACAATGTCATCGAACGATAATGTACCACTATTTTCTCTCAATTGGTTATCATTGTTTTTATTACAAAATTTTGTGTAAATTCTTCATTTTTTCGATAATTTAATGTTACAGTTGTAAAAATTTATTAAGTAAATCCCATTAAGGGTTATAACTCTGTCATCACATGAGCTTGACAGTATTGTTCTATTTTGGTTTTTCAGCAAAATTGAATTTGAATTAATTTCTATAGTTTCAGATTTTGTGTTCTTTATTTTATAGCAATTATTTTGGTAAATACAAATCTTGGATTCTTTTAAAGATTTTGCATTTACATTTCCATTGAAATCATAATAAGAATTGTTCAAAATTAAATTGTTCAAATTTATTATTGGTAATTGGTGTAACAATAGATTGCTTAACTTAAAATATATCTCTAGGAATTTTTCTTGCAATTTTTAGTTTTTCTTTTTTATATACTGCGGTACCTAGTCTAATGTTTAATTTATATAAATCTATGTCATATTTTCTGCTGTTAAGGTTTATTCTTGATGACGCAATATTATTTTGTATATGTTTGATGTTATCTCCGAGTATTTTTATTTTAAGTAGTATATCTAGATAAATTACATCTTTATAAATATTTTCATTATTTGTTTTTTTATCAACTTTTCTTTCTATTACATCTAATGGTTTAGATTTGATAACAGAATGAATGGACTAATTATACCATTCTACGCATTTAAAAAGTCTTTCTTGTATTGGCAAATCTGACTTTTCTAAGTGTTTCTTCTATTGTGCTATGGAACCTTTCTACGTCTGCGTTGCCTGTGTGACTATTAGGCTTTGTAAAATGAGTTTCTACTCCTTCTTGTCTTAAAAATTCCTTTACAGAATTAAACTCATTATCTAGAACAACTAAATTTGGTTTTCCTTTGAATGGAAAATATAATCGTATTTTTCCAACGATTGTGACCGTATTCCTATCTTCTAAATAGAGAACAACTGCATGTTTTGAGAACTTGTCAATGAAGGTTAAAAAATTATGTTTTTTATCTATATAGACATCTAAATGAATTATCTGATTTATATTACTTGGAGTTTCAGTTATATGGAAATTTGGTTTGATAGGGTTTCTATCATATATTGCTCTATTGCATGTGTCACAATTATTAATGTACTTTTGAATATATGTTTTTAAATTTTTATAGTATATAAATTTTTTCAATCCTTCATAGTTTTCATTTATTAATGCATGTCCTGTTTCAATTTTGTGATATTTTCCAATGTATCTGAATGTTTCGTCTTCATTTTCCATATCTTTTGCATAGTGGGTACATTTATAAAATTTTAAACTAGTATTTGACAATTCTATGAGCTTTTGTTGGACTTTATTATATTCGGGGTCAGAGATTTCAGAAAAAATCCATATTTTGCCTGATTTCAAAAATCTTCGAAATATGTCCGCCACGAAATTATTTTCAATGTCATAAATAAATCTTTCGTTTATTCCCAATGACATCAATTTCTTTTGTTTTATTTTTTGTTAAAATGATTTGAGTGAGAAATCTGTTAACAACAGTGTCTAAAATTGGAAAGTGGTCTTTTTGTTCTTCCTCTTGTGAGTGAATTGTTAAGTGTGTACTTATGTTATCATTGTCTTGTTCTGTATCTAAAGCATTTATTTCTCCTGTTTCTGAATTTATTCTCGTCAAAAAATCTGCTACTTTGTTTTCTGACCCTTTGATATATTCAATATTTATATCATACTCTCCAAGTCAAAGTAACCAACGCTGTAACCTGTGGTTAATGTCTTTGCCCTTATGTTTGGTTTGGAGCCATTTATGAGGCTGGCGATCATTAAGAAGATCAAAAGTTCTACCATAAATATATGGGCGAAAATAGTTCACGGCCCAAACGATGCTAAGGAGCTCCTTTTATGTTGTGGAATATTTTTTTTTCGTGGTCGTTAAGAGTCCTACTTGCATAACTTATGCTACAAATGCCAGTTAATGGGAATTTGAGTTTTTGTCTGAAGCGTTGGAAGCTTCGACAAAACGAAGGACACGCACCACCGACAACGAAAAGAAAACACGAATAACTGTCAAATGTGTCAGGCCGGTAGGAATAGAAAAATGCAGTTTCTCTCCTCCAACCTGCAGCGATCACGTTAGGAAGATGGTTGGTGTTACCGACCAATTACTAAAAAACATAAAATTAATTATGGCCGAATGCAATGAAGAAATGAGAGCCACACACTACCACCCACATAGTGGGCATTAATAACTTGAAGAGAGCATAAAATGTAAATCCACTATATTAATCGCCGACCCAATTTCTTTCAGAACATATTTACCCTATTTAATGAAGTAAAATTGCATTTTTTTGTTTACCAAATTGAAGCGGACAGCTCATAGATCGGTCGAAAAGAATTATAATTTCAAAAAAGTTATTGCAAAATTGGTAAAATAATGTTTTTAAATTACCTTGGTTACAACAACAACATTGTAAACATACAAAGAAAGATAGCTTTATAGCTTAGCTATCTGTACGGCGAGTGTCACGTTTGAATGATGGGAGTTAAGCAAAGAAAGAGAGAAAAGTATATGCGCAGGGGTGGGTATGGGTAATTGGATAAGTCACATTTTTCTTTCGCTCAGTCGAAGTCCTGTGACTGTCTCCTTCTATTACAGAAACACAGAGAACTTTTCTATATGCGTATGCGTATAACTCTAATGTAGCTTTAACATAGTGTGTGGTGAATGGTGTGCGTTAAGCGAATTAAGAAGAGAAGGGAATATGCGCACGCGTATTGGTGATTGGATTGGATACGTATACCTACTCTGTCTTTTATAAGTTATAGGTAATCAAAATGTTGCCCGAATATTGTACAAAATTGTATTTTCTGTGGTTGCGTTGGGCGTTGCTATTATTATTGACCTTATTTGTATAGTGTAGCACTATACATAGAGCAGCCACTGAGCCACCTCACCGAAACGAAAGTGTTTGGCGTGTGGGGGCGTGGCGGATGAATGTGTGTCGTGTTCGTTTGTGTTAAGCGAATGAGGGAGAGAAGTTATGCGCAGGTGTGGTTGCATTAGTCTGATGAACGGAAGTACATTTGGCTTCCGGTCATTCGAAGTCGGTTGTATCCTACATTAGATAGCCATCCTACAATAATTGTGGTTTCACTGTGCTCTGATCCTGGTTTTGGCCAATTATTACCTATTCTTTGTTAAGTCATTTTGATTTCTTTTTTTTTCGACGGAATATTAGGTAGACATGCCTCGGCAAAGAACTTTGACGGGTAGGCGTGAGAGGGAAAGAAATAGAGTTGATTATTTGTTACGTCGCGAAGCCGTACCATACGTACCATTCCGTACCATTTAAGTGCCAATATCTTTCTCTCTTTCCTTCTCATTGCCTTGCCCAGCAAGTTTATCGTAGCGGTGAACTACGCTGGATAATTGGAAGAAGGGCGGTAACTTCGGACCGTTCCTTGCAATCGTTCGAAATTTCAAATCGGAAAGGGATGGCCTTCGTAGGAATGTTCTAGCAGTGAGCAGTGGCATGAAGATATTTTGTTTTCAAATTTAAAAAATATTTTTTACTCTTTTTGGTCGCAGGTAGGTATATAACCTTTTCTGCCACATCTGGACTGGACTGGAAGAAGAATGCTATTATTTTATTACTCTTCTATTGTGCGCATTTTGTTATCTCATAGCAAAAAATTAAAAATATTATTGAATAAGAAATATAAAAGTACAGCATGAAAAAAAATTTAATGCAATTTGTTTCATTTCAGTGCTATTTTTGTTTTTTCAACGTTATAGAAGTTACGATCAGTAATTTACGATCAGTATCAGTAATTTTTAAGATTTCTTTATTTAAAGACAGACATTCAAATTCGCTTCAAATCAAACAGAGCTACACCAATTTTATTTATCTATATAGTAGATAATGATATAAAAAAATGTGTGGTCGATTTTCGAGCACTGGGCGAACCTAGTATATTTTATAAGTGTTATAAATGGTTTTTCAATAAGAGCGCGGCAAAAGTTATTTTTAATAAAACAAAAACGGGCTTGGATATCAATTGCTTAATCCTGTAAAAGTACGTTCGATGCCATTGTGTATGGAACTCGATTTCTTTTGCATGGCCACCACGGGGACGCTTGCAGAAGTCCAGACGCTGAACCCGGTTTTCTAGCATAAATCGGCCGATACTGCTGCAATTTCACGTTCGATATTCGTACGAAGTTTATCAATCGTCGCTGGCTTGTTGGCATAGACCATAGACTTGACGTAGCCCCACAGGAAATAGTATAATGGCGTGAAATCGCACGACCGAGGCGGCCAAGCGACTGGACCACTTCGTGAGATAACACGTTCTCCAAACTTTTGGAAACCAATTGATTGTGGCATTCGTTATGTGGCTTGTGGCGCCGCCGTCCTGTTGGAACCACATGTCCTCCAAGTCCATATAATCCATCTGGGCCAAAAATATTCGGTTATAATTGAACGGTAGCGATTCCCATTCACAGTAACGTGCCGGTCTTGATCATCACAGAAGAAGTACAACCCAATGACGCCGCCGGCCCATAAACCACACCAAACCGTAGTTTTTTCGGGATCCACTGATGACTCATGGAGTACGTGTGGATTGCTGTCTGACCAATACCGCATATTTTGTTTATTGACGAAGCCATTCAGCCAGAAATGAGCCTCATCGTTGAAGATGATTTTTCGGTAAAAATCCGAATCATTTTCAAGTTGTTGCTCGTGTATGTGTATGTTCGTGAATTGGGATTCACGAACATACGACGTTTCTGGTGGTCAAGCGGCTTCAGTTCTTGCGTCAACTTAATCTTGTAAGGATGTAGGCCAATATCTTTTCGCAAAATTCGCCACAACGACGTCACAGAGATGCCCAACGCTTGAGAACGACGTGTGAGAGACACATTTGGGCTTTCTCCAACTGAAGCCTCAGCGGCAGAAATATTCTCGACACTACGGGCACTTCTTTGTCTCACTGGCACGGGAACATCTTGTACTGTGCCTGTGCATTCAAATTTTTCCACTAGACGCTCAATTGTTGATCTGCTGGGACGATTATGACGACCATAAATTGGACGTAGCGCTCTTAACGTTGAGGCCACTGACTCCGAATTTCGGTTGTAAATTTTAATAATTCCGACTCGTTGTTGGATCGTATATCTTTCCATCATGAAATGGCAAACCTTACTGAAGAGAAATGTCAAAAGAGCGGCAAGAAATATAGCGTCGATTGCTGTCCCTGTCGCTCAACTTTTGTAGTGTCCCTGTTGAACACCCGATACACTAAATGTACAAATCAAGAAAGCGTAGGGTTAATGGCAAAAAACAGCAACCAGATGTAAAGCTGTACATTGCAAAAAAAAAACGACAATCAGGTGTGTTAAATGCAATCCACATATTATGTACAATAACGCAGTTCAATCGAGTGTTTCTTTTTGCATCGTTTAATATCAATAACGTGCCAATTCAACAATCTGCACATGTTTTGTATCTTGTCTGAATCGCTTTCTGCGAACAACGGAACAAATTTATTTTTTACTCGCCTAGTATAGAACACCGTTCACCAACATTCTGATCGGTCTCAATAAGTGTGGTTTAAGGCCAGAAATGTACACAACCGCAAAAATTTTCATACTTGGCTGATCCTGGAAAAAACCCAAGAAGCCCTAATCGATACCCACCAAATATTCATCGATTTCAAAGCCGACAGCATTTATGGAGACGACCTATACAGAACCATGGCTAGTTTTGGTATACTGCCCAAACTCGTCCGCTTGTTTAGGATGACGATGGAAAATTCTCGCTGCTTACGAGCCAACACCAGAGGCACATGTTTCCAAAAATCGGTACAACTACTAGCATACGCCGATGATATTGGCATCATTGGTAGGACCCAACGTGATGTCATAGCCACGTTTGCTAGTATAAAGAATCGGAAAAAATGGGTTTAGCAGTAAATAAGGGCAAGACAAAGTTTATGCTGTTATCCCGAAAGGCCACACAGCATTGACGAATTGGACAGTACGTAACCATTGACAGACTTTGTCTATCCCGGCTCCGTTATTAACTCTGACAACAACATTTCGGCAGAAATTATATGCAGAATTACTCTTGCCAACCGCTGATTCTTGGGGCTAAGAAGGCAATTCAGTAGTAAAGACTCCACTCGAACTACAAAGGAGATTCTATATAAGACTCTGATCATCCCAGGGCCGTCTCCAAAGCGGATGAAGAAATCCCAGCCATACATCGGACGCAGTAGAGGAAGACCTCGCCTTAAGTGGCGCGCGGAAGTAGAAACCGACCCATACATACAAAGCCCAAAACTAATCCTGCTCGTTATTTTTTCATACAAGTAACACGTATCCATAAAGCACATTCTCTACCTCTAAATATACCCTCAATATAGTCCGCAATTTGCTCTGTCTCATGTTTCTCGTTTATTAAGGAAGTGCCACATATGATTCTTGTCTAATGTATATGGCATAGTATTCAATTGTGTTCTGAAAAAGCTGCTTGCAATTTTCCGGAAGAAAAGGAATTTTTGATTTACGAAACTGTGAATTTTTTTCACGAAATTTAGTCAGGCGATTTAAATATAAAACAATTTATTAGTCAATAATTAATGATTCTGATCTGATGAAACTACGAAAATTTGCCAAGCTCGTTGGCTTTCAAAGTATGAATGTGTAAACCAAATATGCACCCAATACATAGAGTTCAGATCTCGTTTTGATATTGCAAGTTTATCTGAAAAATGCCCACTATACAGCTTTTATCCGATTAAACAATTATTACTATTGCAACTATCATTTTCTGATTGTCGTAAAGCCTTTGCTTAAACAAATATCAGATTTAAATAAATTTTTTCAAAGTACAAATCTTGACTTTTGCCAATCCCAAGAAGATATAAATCTTCTTGTTATTTTAATGGCGAAAATCATTCTTAAAAGCCAATTTTTTAATAAAAATTCTCAATTATTTAAAAACTGAAACCAGTTTGAAAAATGAAGATGAAATACAACAAAGCTTTGAATTTACTAAAATGAACCAACTTAGGGGTTATAGATAAAAAAAAAAAATTAGGCAACCAAGAATCTATAACGTAGGCGATGAGTTTTTACATATTTGGATTCGGGCAAGCCTCGGTGGTTATAAACACCATCTACCACCAAAACATAATCGAGTCTCGAAAAATTAAAATAAAATTAAATAAAATCATCTGGAAAGTATTGTAAATTTGTAATAGTAATTGGCGTTGAAATGGAAATAATTCCAAAAAGCAAAAAAACCGTGCAAAATATTCAAAATTTGGAAGAGCGGTGGAATAAGCTCCCTCTATATGAATGGAGTCCGTTTTTCCCTCCAAATTTCCAACAAATTGAACAAAATTTGGGCTAAATTGGGTCAGAACGTAAAAAACATTTCGGATGAATTAGATTTGTATTTCGTAACACAATTGTTAACTTTACGTGTCAGCAACGTTGTAGTAGAAAGAAAAATTTCTTTCATGAATTGTGTAAAAATAAAACTGAGAAATTGATTAACTACAGCTTAACTACTGCTCGATGCAATTATGCGTTTTGTAGTGATGCTAAGTTAAAAAAATGTTGCTGTAAAAAATGTTCACCCTCAAATGAAATGATAAGTAAACTTAAGCAAACAATGTACCAATGACGATAATTCAGATGACAAAACATTTATAGACTGATTTTCAACAGTTAAATATGTTTAATGTGATGATAATAACTGGGGTATATTAGTTTTGATACATAGTTTGTAACATGGAAAAATAATTTAGCTAGATATGATTTAAATTATATGGAAAACGCTTACTTTTCGGGGGCGTTTTCAATAAAAAAACCTTTGGATGCAGAATCATTGGTAATGGTGATATAAACATTTCTTATTATTATTATATTATTACATTATTTTAACACATGCCCAATTTTGGAGGCGTTTTCATACAAAACCATTTTTATACATTACCTCATACCATAACCAAGCGAAAAACTTTATTCTTTGTTGAACCATAAAACATGTTGATAAACTGTCTGAACAATATGTTCTGACAACGACGTTTTCTATAATTCATCGCCATAAAGCCGACATTTTGGGGATATTTATTTTAAGTATGGGATCGGATAGGGTATAAAACGATTTACACAGCGGATTGTAGCCTACTCATATGTTTATTTCGTCGAGCCATACAAAATTTTGATAAACTGTCTATTGTTCCGACATGGGATGGGATAGAGTATAAAACGATCCACACATTGGATTTTAATCTTCTCATATTTTTATACCCTATCCCATAGGGGTATAGTAGTATTGACATTAAGTTGGTAACATAGTGAGAAAATTATGCTAGGTATTCTGTCTGTCTTGTCCATCCGCCCGTCCGTCTGTGTGTCACCGATTTTTGGCATTAAATTTTGAGCTAGAGTTTTGAAGTTTGGTATATAGACTCTATATCCGACGGGATATTTTTGGGATGGGATATGGTATATCTCATATTTTTAATATGTTTATGATACTCTTACAAGAAAAAAATTATCATGGCTGCATTGTTGATTTGAAAATGCGATCTTCTTTTATTTCATCACGAAACTTATTTTAATTCACAATCATTTCTGAGTTTTTATTAATAATAAACATGTCTGAATCAACCAACGTTTTTTTTTTGTTATAAGTTAGAAAAGGAGGAAATAGCCTCCAGCTCTATGAAACATTTACCGGAACCACTGTCTTCAAAGAGAGGAGCTACGCGGCATTGTTAAATGTTGTCTGCCCTTGCCACCATACTTATACCCTATCCCATATGGGTGCATTAGTTTTGACATTAAGTTTGTAACATAGTGAAAAAATTTCGCTAGATATACCTCAAAGTATATGGATCGACTCAGAATCGCTAGCTGAGTCGATCTAGCCATGTCTTTCTGTCCGTTCGTCTGTGTGTCACCGATTTTTTTTTCGAGAAAATCCATATAACGGATTTTTGCATTTACGCCATATATAGTAAATTGTCAATTTCTCGCAAACTATTATAACTAATAGTTATAACTAATAACTATGCCAAATTGAATTAAATTGAATTTGTATACTAATATTACTGTTTTCATGAGTTCCACATAATTGGTTTTGGCCCAATTATCCCCAAACGCAAATATCAGTTTTGGCCAATAACGGAAAATCATTATTATTCACATGAACACCGATTACTTTTAACTACGGAATAATCGCTCGTATGATCTCATTTCGACATCATTTATACCATTCTAGCATCATTAATCGAAATAAATATTATTGTGTATTTGGGCCAAATTTTTAAAAACTTCAAATTAACTCGCTGTGAAAGATTAAGTTGCGTACGACCCAGTCGTGCACCCACCACTAGTTTTAGGCGTTTTTATACGAAAACCATTTCTATACACTAATTCAGAGCATAACCAGGTGAAAAGCAGTGCTTTTTGTCGAACCATGAAGAAGTTGATACAATGTCATCTAAATAAAATAAATATTCCCTTAAGGAAGCAGGTCAAAACTTAAAATAAACCAACAATCATTATTTCAAGTTGATTCGAGCACAATATTTGTCACACCAATATATTTATATTTATGCCACACGATTTTTATTTTCTTAACATCACAAACGTTATTGATCATTAACGATCGTGGTCAATTTCGGATTAATTTGAATACAGCATTACAAACGTTGTTGGTTAACAATGTTTATGCTCATTTCAACAATGTAAATTGTATCGTTTAAATTAAGTATGTTTATGTTTTAAACAAAAATAAACAAGGTTCATGCTTGATTTTGCGAAGGTTTTTCTTCGGTGTATATATACTGCATTGGTTGGGTGTTGTGGAACGAGGGTATACTCTGATTAGCTTTAACTTGGCAATACCCAGTGGTTAAAACTCTGACTACACTTCAAGTGCTTATTTTTTACCTCCAAGTGGTAACCATCGGGTAGTGGTACCATCCAACCAGATTTGACTTGCTAAGCGATAAGCGCGAGTGTTGATAACACGACGAAAAACAGCAACACTATAAACAGCCAGGTCAGAATGGCACGGAATGAATACCCGCCCTGCTTTCACAGGCGAACAGAGACAAGCTGCTTCGACATATTCGACAGGTTGTCTAGTAATTTCAAGGGTTAGTCAGGCCCCTTGAAGAGAGATGGTGGCGGATGACCCGAAAGGCCAACGGCAGCGCTCAATCCCATAGTGGATACTTACGCCCCCGTGTCCTAGGGGTATCTAATAAATTGGAACAGGCCCTCCAGGTTAGGGGTTGTGCTTTGTGTTAACTACCCCACCATGGAACAAAACAAATATTACGAAGCAACCAATAGCCTCGGAAAGGACTGATTTTATTGTTGACGACACGGCTAAACGAAAAAAGGACAACGACGTTCGTCTCTGCACCTGGAATGCGATAAAATTAAACAGGAGAAGTGCAAGCGAACAACTAGCGGCAGCCCTAAACTGCTACATAGCAGACATTACTATCCAGGAAATACGATGGGATGGGCCGGGCGAAAAGAGGATGAATAACTGTGACATCTACTACGGACCGTGTTATAGCGAGCAGAAGCAGCAGCTATTCGGATGCGGATTTGTTATAAGTGCCAGACTTAGGCAAGAAGTCGTTTGTTTCCATGACATAAGCGAACGAATTATAACAATATAGACGGACTGCTTCTATAAGCTCCTTGACAAAACCTATGAGCGACTACTGAAGTACGATGTTAAAATCATGCTGGGCGATTTTAACTCAAAGGTAGGAAGAGAAGACATCTTTAGCAGTATTGTCGGAAAACATAGCCTAAACGACAACGCATCTGGTAACGGACTTAGGCTAATTGACCCCGCCACTTCGAAATGCCACTATAGCCAGCACACGGTATCTTCACCTCAATATCCATAACCAACCAAATTGATCACATAGTGATAGACAAGATGCATGCGTCCAGTATTTTGGATGTCCGAACATTCCGAGGAGCTAACATCGACTCGGACGACTACCTTGTTACAGCCAAGTTTAAAATGCGAATATCCAACACGCCACAACAATCCAGAAATACCGTGAAAAGATTTAATGTCGAAAGACTGCAACCATACCACCAGCATCAAAAAGTAGACCCTCTAAACTGCGCTAACTACAGAGGCATACGTCTCCTCAACATCGCCTACAAAATCCTATCTGCCGTAATATGTGAACGCCTGAAATCGTTTACCAACAACCTAATCGGTCCTTATCAGTGCGGTTTTAGGCCAGGAAAGTCCACAACCGATTATATCTTCATCCTTCGGCAGATCTTGGAAAAATCCAAGAAGTCCAAATCGATACCCACCACCTACTCATCGATTTCAAAGCCGCATACGACAGCATTTATAGAGACGAACTATAGAGAGCCATGTCTAGTTTTGGTATACCGCCCAAACTCGTCCGTTTGTGTAGGATGGAGATTTAGCGCTGTTCCATCAGTGTCGAAAACTACCTTAGCGACAAATTCGATACCAAGACCCTGATCATCCCAGACCTGCTCTACGGCGCTGAAGCATGGGCCGTCTCAAAAGCGGCTGAAGAAATTCTTGGTCGATTTGAGAGGAAAATTCTTCGAAAAATCTGCGGTCCCGTTTACGTTGACGGGCTATGGACACGAAGATTCAACCAAGAACTATACGAGCGACATGCCTCTGGTCAAAAAAATCCGCATAGGACGTTTAAGATGGCTAGGATATGTAGTACGAATGGACACCAATACTCCTTCTCGCAGAGTCTTCGATTCCCAGCCAGACGTCGGACGCAGTAGAGGAACACCTCGCCTTAAGTGGCGCGCACAAGTAGAAACCGACCTCAACCAACTTGGAGTGCGCAACTGGAGGCAGTTAGCTAAGGACCGGGCTAATTGGAGAGGCATGTTGGTTGAGGCCCAGGTTTATTCCGGACTGTAGCGCTACTTAAGTAGTTAAGTATATACTGCATTGTTATTTTTCGTAATGAGTTAGGAACACGAGGACATTTAGCAGCAAATGTACAACAGTTCCTTACATGGAGTATGTACACTTACAAATCTACCTAAGAGAAGATTTAAGGTATATCTTTCATGTATATGATTTTGCACAAAAATATAACTTCTAGTCATGAGTTCAACCACTGACAAATAAAAATAGAATTTAGGTTAAAAGTTCAGTGTTTTATAAGGACAGCATGTAAATATGTTAATTAATACGCTTTAATTTAATTTTTTGTGTACAATTCGTGAAAATCTGATTTTTTTTGCTTGCGTTCTTTGCGAAACATTTGTATATAAGGATCGGAAGTAGTATGTGGCCGACAATTCTGTTACACTGTACGGGCTTTCTCGTGCTTCCTCGTTTAACATCCATACCGGTAATGGTGGCTCTATGCCATAAACAGGAGCAATACTGTTAATAGTGTTGAGCTTTTCATTTATACCTGTTATACTTGCGGTAGATTTTTGGATCTTGAAGGAACTGACGCGATGTTTCCTTGTTTGATAACATCAACTTTCAAGACATTTATTGATTTGAATTCGTTTTGAAATCTTTCTTTGTGACCTCCATTAGCGGCATTATTGCTTTCCCTATAAGCAATTTTCAAGACAAACTCCATAAATTTGATACTCTGCTTGAAGAGGAGACAAACCAAGTCGAAGTTTTCATCTTCAGCTTAAGTTATTAAAATCCACTTCGTGGAATGGTCAATCATTGATTGTAAGGTTATTTTAACAGAGCTTATAGAGACTTCCAAATGTTCAGGATAACACAGTACTTTGGCTTAAAAACTTTTTGGTATGAAGGAAAAATGTCAAACCTCTCTTTTTTTTCAACTTTCTCAAAATCCTGTCTGTTTGGTTCTTAAACCGCACTCTTCAAAAGGCCTTGCAGCTAAAAACAGTACAGATGTTTAGGAAATACTACAAAGAGTATATATAAATATATACAAAACAAAGGAGTGTGGAGCACGTTTTTTCTGGTCAACTGAACTTTCCCAAGTATGGATTTTTAGACCATATATTTCAAAAATTAATAGCTGCTTGATTTAAATTTACATTTTTATGTTAAGGTTTTAACGGTTGAATACAGGGCCCTTCGCTGCATGTAAAAAAAAATGGTTACATAATTGAACCACTTTAAAGCCTTCTTAACTGTAGTAATAATTGTAATTTTCCATTCCATTGAATTCGCGCACCATAGAAATACAATACATACAGTAGAAATCGTGGGATTTAAGTGCTCTATGGGCGGCTGTTCTCTTTATTAATAAAACGAGATATATGCTTCGTCTTTCATAATGATTTATTTGCAAAAAATGGCGGCCGTCTATAGCGGGCTGTAAAACTCGAGCAATTCAATCTGGATGTGTTGGAAGCTCTATAATAAATTGTATTCAATTTTTCTCTACGACTATCAAGTGCCTGACAAATTTCATTAAATCAAAAATGCAACCAAATAAAACAAACCTGTTATTATTTCAATTAAAAAAAGAAAGCTTTGCATTATTTGCAACAGTTGGATATTGTTCTATAACTCTTAATAGGTATAATAGTGCTGCTGATATTACTATTGTTGCAAAATTATCATCTGAGATTATTTTTGCCAAGTGTTTCTATCACAGTTTTACTTTCAGAAATATATTCTTCAAACCTTATGTAGTAATCCTTTCAATAATTTTACCTGTATAATAACAATGCTGTTTGTTCCACTTTGCAGATGATAAAAATGATGGTTACAGTTGTTATTGTTTTTACAATATGTTGGTTGCCATTCAATATCCTAGTGGTGAGTTTTCTTTTTCTAAAAACCTATTTGAATTATAAAAAAAACAATCATTATTTCAGCTTCTTTTGAATGATGCAAGCTTTCAAGAGTGGAGTCCGCTACCATACTTCTGGTTTGCATTCCATTGGTTATCAATGTCACATAGTTGCTACAATCCAATAATCTATTGCTATATGAACGCTAGATTTAGAGGCGGTTTTCTTCAGATTATCTATAAAGTTCCTGGGCTACGAAGATGTTGTTGTATGAGAAGATATCAACGAAAGTGCGAACGACGTTTTGAAGTACATGGTAAGTGCCTATACAAATTTGGAGTTCTTTATAAGCTTTCAAATAAACAGCAGTAATGAATAATAAATTATAAGAAATAATCTAAATCTTTTCAAGCCGACGACTATACATTTCAACTTCAGCGTGTAAACACGTGCACGACGTACATAAGCACACGGAGAAAACTCAGAACCAACTCCATGCAAGCGGTATGTTAATAACTTTTTATAAAAGAACTACGTGGTTTATTTAGATATAATTGTGTAACTGAAATATATACTTAAATGAAATCTGTTGAGCTGAAAATAATTGAAATGCTCTCAAACAATGTTGTCAAGTTATATCGCTGTGTTAGCACCGTACGAATAATTCAGCATTAATGTTAAAAACTTCGGCAATAAAGCCACTATTGTTAAAAATTATAGCTTTTTGCTGGACAAAAATATTCTTTTTTTATGATATCACTAAAAAATAAAAATAATTAATTAAAAATCCATGAAATATGAGTAGCAATTTCAAACGTTACATTTCATGGAATTATATTCATGTATATACCAACTCATTTTGCTTACACGTTTTGCAAAATCTTTGTTCACCATCGCCGCGTTTGAGTATGCTGAATAGCACATTTAGGGGCAAATCGGATTCTTTTTAATATTGGTAATCGTAAATGCAGTATTATATTGAATTAATTTTGTTAGATATATATATATATATAACAGGGTCAACATTAGTGTCGATAATTACAATACTCAGGTTGGAGGCATGAGCAAGTTTACTCTCCAGCTCCTGCATAATTTCTTCAGACTCAATGGATCAATGAAGAACTAAATTACAGTCGCGTATTGAATCATACATTAATGAAGTGACATTACAAATTCTCCTCAATAGTTACAATTTTGATACTGTAAAAGCACGAGTTTGTTTTAAAGAAAAAGTGTAATATCCGATTGTTTTTTTAACATGAAATGAATTGATTTTGGTGAACAAAAATGAATATGGAAAGATATTGTCAATCAAGGTATGTATAGTATTTTAATTCGTATTCAACTTAATCAATTCATATCGATGCGTTTAAGTATTATTTTAAAAACAAATATTTCACTTTTTTCGTGGTTTTTACCAATTATTAGTGTTTTTAAATATATGCACCTTCTTACACACTACTCTATCATATATTTTATTTAATTCCTGGGTATGTAGAATCCTAGGTTCCAAGCCATTTACAATTTTCAGCTAAGAAAAAACAAAGCCTTTGACAAAACCTCATTTTACAAAATACATTTTTATAGTATTCCAGAAAAAAAACTCCATGAGTTGGTAAGAGGAAGGTCACAAAGACATTTTGACGGATAATTTAATATTTGGAAAAAAAAAACTTATGGATATAACAAAGTGTTCACCAGAGAAGTGCTTATTCACAAGATCAGCAGGGCGTTCAAGCCGACTGATAAACGACGATGGCAAATCTGCAATAGTACAGAAAGGCTTTTCTTGGTTAAGAATGAACAATGGATTAGCGACGCAATTACATTACATTTTGGCACACTTCCCGGTCCCGAGAAGGCTACAATCGGCTGTGCGGATCGTTCAATACCCTATCCCATACATACTTACTTACTTAAGTGGCGCTATAGTCCGGAATGAACCTGGGCCTCAACCAACATCCCTCTTCAATTAGCAAGATCTTTAGCTAACTGCCTCCATTTGCGCACTCCAAGTTGGTTGAGGTCGGTTTTTACTTGTGCGCGCCACTTAAGGCGAGGTCTTCCTCTACTGCGTCCGACGTCTGGCCGGAAATCGAAGACTGCGAGCCGGAGTATTGGTGTCCATTCGTTCTACATGTCCTAGCCATCTTAAAAGTCCAATGCGGAGGTTTTTTGACCAGGGGCATGTCGCTGTACAGCTCGTATAGCTCTTGGTTGAATCTTCGTCTCCATAGCCCGCCAACGCAAACAGGACCGAAGATTTTTCGAAGAATTTTCCTCTCAAATCGACCAAGGATTTCTTCATCCGCTTTTGAGACGGTCCATGCTTCAGCGCCGTAGAGCAGGACTAGGATGATCAGGGTCTTATATAAAATCTCCTTAGTAGTTCGAGTTAGGGCTTTACTACTGAATTGCCTTCTTAGCCCGAAGAAACAGCGGTTGGCAAGAGTAATTCTTCGTTTAATTTCTGACGAGATGTTGTTGTCAGAGTTAATAGCGGAACCGAGATAGATAAAGTCCCGTACTACCTCAAAGTTATATCTGTAAATTGGACGTTCTGTCCGATTCGTCGACGTTGTGTATCCTTTCGTGTTGACAGCATATACTTTGTCTTGCTCTCATTTACTGCTACACCCATTTCTGCCGCTTCCTTCTCTATACTAGCAAACGTGGCTACGACATCACTTTGGGTCCTACCAATGATGTCAATATCGTCGGCGTATGCTAGTAGTTGTACAGATTTTAGGAAAATTGTGCCTCTGGTGTTGGCTCGTGAGTTTTGCACAATCCTCTCAAGAATCAGATTGAAGAAGTCACATGACAGCGCATCGCCTTGCCAAAATCCTTTTTTGGTATCGAATGTGTCAGTGAGGTCGTTTCCTACCCTGATGGAGCAGCGAAAATTCTATATCGTCATCCTACACAAACGTACGAGCTTGGGCGTTATACCAAAACTAGACATGGCTCTGTATAGTTCGTCTCTATAAATGCTGTCGTATGCGGCTTTGAAATCGATGAATAGGTGGTGGGTATCGATTTGGACTTCTTCGGTTTTTTCCAGGATCTGCCGAAGTGTGAAGATTTGATCGGTTGTGGACTTTCCTGGCCTAAAACCACACTGATAAGGGCCGATCGGGTTGTTGGTAAATGGTTTCAGGCGATGTTGGGGAGACTTATGCCTCTGTAGTTGGCGCAGTTTAGAGGGTCTCCTTTTTTGTGGATCGGACAAAAGATGCTGAGGCTTCTTTCTTCAGGCATACTTTCTACCGACCAGATTCGGCTTATGAGTTGGTGGATGTTACTTACCAAGTCATCTCCGCCGACTTTATTAAGCTCGGCGGGAAGGCCGTCATTTCCGGCAGCCTTATTAAGTTTAAGTATAGATATTGCTATCCTTACTTCACTCAGGTCGGGTGGTTGACAGCTTTCGCTGTCGTTGCCAATATTGAATGGTTCGTTCTGCCTGACAGCGGAATGTTTTTCGTCATCGCCATTTAACAGTCTGCAGAAGCGGTTCTTCCATATCCTCAGCACAGACTGTGTCTCAACTACGATATTTCCTTGTTCATCTCGACAGGGTTCTGTTCGAGCCTTGTATCCTTCGCTTTGACGTTTTACACTTTGGTAAATCTTGCGAACATCTTTCCTGGAGTGGCACCTCTCTATATCGACGATCGCGCGTTTTACTTCCTCTTTTTTCTTCTTTCTAAAAAGCCGGTGTTCTTCCCTTCTTCTCTGCCTATAGAGCTAAACGGCAGCTCGTTTTCACCTGCAACTTAGCCTTGGAGGCCTCGTTCTTGGCTGCGAGTATCTGTCGGCATTCCTCATCAAACCAGGGGTTTCTTGCTGGTGGGCGCGAGAAACCTAGCACATCAGTTGCGGCTGATCTAATGGCTTGTTGGCATCGTTGCCATAGTTCTTCGACATTCGATGTTGGTGGTGTGGTGTTAATCGAGAGGGTTAGGGATACGCGTTGCGCGAAGGTCTTGGCGGTCTCTTGCGCTTGCAGTCTTTCGACATTAATTTTTTTTAGAGTATTTCTGGATTGTTGTGGCGTAGTGGATAGTAGATCTCACAGTTTGAGAGTTGAGAGCAGTACCCGATGGTTACCACTTGGAGGTAAAAATGAGCACTTGATGTGTAGTTAGAGTTACAACCCTGGGCGTTGCCAAGTTAAAGCCAATCAGAGTCTACCCTCGTTCTACAACACCTATCCCATCCCGTCCTTAAAATTAATATCCCCAAAATGTGGGGTTTTTGTTGATAAAATATAGAAATGACATTGTCACAATATATTGTTCAGACAGTTTATTAAAATCTCCTCCGGTTAGAAAAAAAACAACGTTTTTCGCTTGGTTATGCTATCGGGAATAGTATACAAATGGTTTCTGTACAAAAACGCTTCCAAAAAGTGGGCGTGGGTTAAAATGATGCATTGACAAAATGTTGATGTTATTAGAACCAATAATTTTGCATCAAAAGTCTTTTCAAATATTTTACAATTTGACCGATAAAGATATTTTACTGAAAATGTCCCCAAAAAGTGGACGTGACAATTGTCTAAATATCATGTTCATAAAGTTTTTAAAAATTCTTTTCCATTTTCCCACAAATAACTTTTTTTTCAAAACTGGGCTTGGGAGTTTGCGGATTTGAAAAATGTTTACACTTGTTCTGCTTTCTCGGATAGAGAGTCAAACTTTTAGGACCAAAAATTGGTTGCACACTGACGGACGGACGGAAAGACATGACTAGAGCGACTCGGATAGTCTGAGTCGATCCTTATAATTTGAGAAATTATTTCTCTATGTTACAAACTTAATGCTAAAACTAATGTACCCCTATGGGATAGGGTATATACAATCTAAGTCCACAATATTTGCGAAAAAAAGATGACAACAGTTAATGAAATATACCCTGAGAAATCTGCTAGTAGCCAGCTTCACGTATGTTCCAAAACTACATACACGCCCCCTGTTTCACTGCGGGAAATCTAAGTAAGCTAAAAAATTGTTTGCTTCATTAAATGGCAAAAATAATGGTTGCAAAATATCATAAAACATTTTTTAAAAATAAACTTAGAAAACCTGTTCAGTTTATGGTACAATAATTAAATACATTTATTGTTATTGCAAAATTTATTTGAAACCATTCTTTGCAGTTTTCCAACTTTTGAATGCTCAAGATGATAAAATGTTACTATTGACGACTGAAGGAAAACACCAGGTGGCAAATTTTCGTATCGACTAAGCGCTATACATTTTGAAATGTATCGCATATTTGTATGGGAAATCATCAAGTGAAATTCGAGTAGATTAAAGCTGAATTCAATTGACGATTGTACAAACAATATATAACTATGAAGTCTTTAGTCTTCGAAATTTGTTAAAGGGAATTCCAAAGATTTTATACATATGTATTTACTGCAGAACGATTAATTAAGCGATCGTTCTTCGAATGGGTAAAAAAAACGCAAAATATGTATCTTTCAGCTGTTTTTTTGGAACATTGAATAATGCATAAAGGATCGTTATAAACTTGTTTTTATTGTTTGTTTACTTTTCAAACAATTTGTTTTAACACATATGTCGAATAATCAGATCAAAAATTTACAAATTCAATTTATTTTTATTACAATTAGTTACATTTTAAACACAAAATCCTTAATTTATTTACCTGCAAATTATCGCACTCCTTATTAAAGTTCTTCACAAATAGCTGTAGCTCTGAAATTGTATAGCACTACATACATTCTTTTTTTGTCACTCGGTGTCGCATTTGAACTTTTCCAATCGTCAATGGAAATACCAGCTTGCCGCCGCCAATTGTTTCTTTGCGAAATAGTGGCGCCTGTGCTGTTTTCGAACATATTTTTTCGAAGAATCGTACGAAAATGACATTTCACTAGCAGTCCATATATAACAGGTGAATGATATTTACAACCAGTGGACAGCACACTCTACAATACATTGGAGACCAACAGACTACCAGCTGAAATAAAATTAATGTCAAATTTAAAAGATTTTCAAACATTGCTAATGCAGTATACAAAAGAAAACATTGTATAATTTATAAAACATTGCGATAATATTTAATTTATACACTATAAATTTTACCTGTGTATCTTCTTACTCTTGGTTACGAATTACACAAGCATCAAGTCATTAACTTTCGGATTAAACTTAAATAGTAGTTTCAAAAGGTTTGATTTGACATGTGGAAGCTTATCTCCATTATTAGACACTTCAAAGTTATCAGAATAATGTCACCATCGTCAGAGCATGATTCACTGTCAAGAACTCGTCTTCGAAAAATAGATTTTGGCAATTTGCTGTTGCTTTTGGTTTTTATATACTTGACTATATTTTTCTGCAGCTAATGCTTCCACTTTATTTTTTCAGGTATTTCTGTGTGGGCCATAGTTGTTCCAGCATTACCGCGTGGCACTTTGACAATTGCTCCTTCAGCAAAAATGTCAAATCCTCCTTTTTGATTACTTTTGGGACTTATATAAAACAAACTTAGGATAAACTCTTGTATATAAATGATTTAAAACGAATGATGGTGCACTACATTTCACTATCATTTGCTAACCACAAAAGTAAGATGAAGTTGGCACTTAAATAAATAAAAAACGTCCACTTCGCTTATCTTCTAGACCACAAGGATTACTCATTTATGACTCAAGCCAATCGTTTGTTTTCTCATTATTTAAAGATTTTCAAAAAAGTGCTGATGTAAATTTCTCGTGGCTATCAAATCTTCCGGATCTTAACCTACCGGCCCTGTACCAATGGGTCAAAGCAGCTGCCTTAAGTAGGTCAATGGTGTCCATGCTGGAGGTTGTCCCTTGTCGATCTGGCTTAAGTAGGTAGTTAAATAAAAGTGGATTTGCGAAAAGATAACGGAGTCTAGAAGCCTCTGAGTCATCCTGGCGTACCTTCTGTGGTAATATAAGGTACGCCAGAATGATCTTTTTTCCTTCCTCAACACGTTTTTGTATGCTTTGAAAGACGACTTATATTGGCTTTGTTAAAAAAGTTACCTGCATTTTTAGAAGTGCAGAGTTTGCAGTTCTATAATGCAGGCTTGGCCTTCCCACGATGCTTTTTATAGGGCATGCTGATGATCTTTGACATATTCGGAAAACAGGTTGTAAAGGAATTCCAAGTGTAAGTCAGGCCCCTGATGACCCCGTGTCCTAGAGGTATCTAATAAATTAGAACTGGTAATCCAGGTTGGGGATTGTGTTTTGTGCGAACTAACAACCCATTTAAAAAAAAAAACATTGCTACGAAGTAACCAATAGCCTCGGAAAGGATGGATTTTATTGTTGAAAACCTTGCTAAATAAAAAAAACTCAATGTTTCCAAGACATTAGCGAACGCATTGCAATAATCGGCATCAAGGCCAAATTCGCCAACATAAGCCGTATATGCGGTCACGCCCCAATGGATAGAAAATATGATATAGCTAAGGATTGCTTTAACGAGCTCTTTGACCAAACCTATAAGCGACTACCGAAGTACGATGTTAAAATCGTGCTGACAGATTTTTCGCAAAGTAAGGAAGAGAAGAAATCTTTTTGCAGCATTGTCTGGCCCCTGGTCAAAAAACTACGCAGTGGACGTTTAGAAGTAGGACATGTAGAACAAATGGACACCAATACTCCGGCTCGCAGAGTCCTTAACCAACTTTGAGTGTGCAACTGCAAACAGTTTGTTAAAGACCGGGCTAATTGAAGTGGCATGTTAGTTGAGACCCAGGTTCATTCAGGATTTAAGCACCACTTACACTCCTGAAAGGGCTTCCACCAGACTATCCAATCTGCCACACCCACTTTTAAGAAAAACGTTATTTTTGGCCACACGGTAGGGCCTGAACAACATATTTTAATATCTATATTTGGTCCATATGAAGTTTTTGCTCCGCCCACTTTTTATGGGCATTGTCAGAGCAAAACCTTTTTTAGGTAAAATGTTGTTTGATAAAAAATATATTTCGTCCATACGTCATTAAATCAAGCGCTAGGATAATGAAATTTAACACATGTGATCCTTGTATGTGCTTTTCGGGCAAGTATAGGCATTTTAGAAATCCGCCTTCTGTCACGTCCCCCTTTTTAAAAAACTAATTTCAGGCCAAACCGTTAAAAATGTTGAAAAAGTGTTCAAACAACATATCTAGACAATCCTAATACACTGCGTTTCACTTGAATAGCACACACCAATATTTTGTTCCTATTTGCTTAGCTAACCGGATTCGTTAACTCAACAGTACTTGTTGTTTGTTGTTGTACTATTTTGTTCGTCTTCCTATCCACATGCTTTGCAACAAAATTGAAGCTCTGAATGCTTACCGTTACATTTGTCTGCTCATTTCATTTTCATTTGCTTCAAATTCTATTGAATTTTTTGTTTCACTTGAATAGCACATTTGCGTTTATGCTTTATTTACTTCGTGCAGATCATCGGGAAAATAAAATAAAACAAAATTTTGAATATTCAGAATATATTCAATCATAATGGGTCGTGATAAAGCCTTAACAAACGATGAACAAATTAAAATGCATACATTCCTTCATATCGTCTTTCCACTCTGTATTCTGAGCTATCGAAGGCGTTAGAATACATCTTTGACTTATCTTGTTGTGATAGTACTATTTTGTTGCTTGGCTATTTTAACTTACCACACATAGACTGGGTACCTTCCGAGGGAGAACCTCATATTATACCATCTGAAGTCTCTGCACAACATTAGCTACTATTACTTGACAACATTCTATCGTTTGCCTTGCAGCAAACAAGCCTTATAAAAAATAACAATAATCGAATTCTCGATTTAGTTTTTTCTTCTGACTCTGTTAGTACTGCAGTACTGGAATGTAGTACCACAATTATTACTAACATAGACACAAATCATACTCCACTGGATATTTTCATTGACATAGGCGGACATCTGCACGAAAATGATAGCACGTATGATCGTTCGTACTCTTTTGACTTTCGGAAAGCGAACTTTGAAAGGCCATCCGAAGAAATTATTCTTTCGAATGTAAATATTAAATGCTTCTCCAATTTGGAAGAAATTTCAAAATTGTTATCTCTTAATAAAAGATTGCATGGATAGAACTATTCCAGTCAAGCAATCTAAAAATGCTCAAATCCAGCATCTTTGGCACACGAAGGAGCTTAAATCTCTTCGGAATAGACGTAACCGTGCCTGGAATATTTTGTAGAAAGCCAGAATCATAACGATTATGATATGTACCTAAATTTGTTTAATGAATTCTCTGCGATGTCTAGTAGTTTATATAATGACTATTTAGTCAATATGAAGAATGCTCTTAAAAATGACCCTAAACGCTTTTGGTGATTTGTCAATTCGAAAAGAAAAACGGATGGATGTCCTGCCAATTTCTCTTATAATAACTCAAAAACATCAAGTTCTCTTATATTATCAAACCTATTCGCAGAGAATTTCAGTAAATCATTTATTGATACCCTCCAAGCCCTAGATGAACATTATTTCAATTATCTCAATGACTGTCCTCAAATAAGTTTGAGCAATGTCTCATTTGACGATGAGACACTTCTTAAATATATCTCTTCACTAAATAATGGTTATTCTGCGGGGCCCGATGGAATCCAACCAATAGTCGTAGAGCAATGCAAAGTTGCTCTTTTGCCATACCCTAAGTATATGTTTGAAAGCTCCCTTGCCAAAGGAGTATTCCCAACTCAATGGAAAAATTCATTTATAACTCCTGTTTTTAAAAAAAGAGAGCGAGGAGACATCTCTAATTATAGACCAATCTCAAAACCTTCTAGCATTCCTTAGTTATTCAAACATATTATTTGCTAAATTGGTGTTTCTTTGTCGATATATCATATGTGAAGAACAACATGGTTTTGCAAAACAACGTTCCACTGTCGAAAATCTCTTGACTTTTATGCACCATTGTTCCAATAGTTTGGAAAATAAAAAAGAAGTTGATTGCATATACACTGACTTCTCAAAAACATTCGACCAGTTATCACATAACATCATACCTTTTAAGCTTAAGGCATATGGATTTCCTCCAGGATTCATAAATTGGGTTAACACATATCCATCATTGAGTACTTACCAAGTAAAATTAAGAGATTCCAAATCCAAACCTTTCGTTGCTCAATCTGGAGTACCCCAAGGAAGCCATTTAATTGCAATTAACGATGTAAAAGCTTATATTCGAGATAGCAAAATATTGATATATGCTGATGACATGAAAATTTTCAAATGTGTACAAGATCTAAACGATTCGCTTTTACGACAAAACGATCTAAATATTTTTACCATTTGGTGTCTTAAAAACGGTTTGAACTTTAACCCTACTAAGTGGCAACTTTGACATTTTCACGAAAATGTGTTCCATCCAAATTTAATTATACTTTGTCCGGACACGCCCTCTGTCATGTGAACAGTTTTGAAGATCTGGGTGTTTATTTTGATCCTAAAATGGAGTTTAATAAACACATTAACATTATCGTCAATAAATGCAACTCTATGTTGGGATTTATAAAAAGGTGGTCAAAAGAGTTGAATGACCCTTATGTCACTCTCTCCCTATATAATTGTTTAGTTCGCTCCCACTTGGAGTTTGCCTCACAAGTTTGGACGCCATTCTATGAAGTTCATTCAAATAGAATTGAAGCAGTCCAACGTAAATTCATAAGATTTGCTTTGAGAGGACTACCATGGGATGATCTACATTATTTACCTCCGTATAGGTGTAGAATTAAACTAATACAGCTGTTGCCTCTGTCTCAAAGTAGACTTAACAACGACATGCTTTTCTTTCACAAATTATTATCAGGACAAATTGCTGCCCCTGATCTTTTAAGTGTTATTGGTTTGAATACCCGGGGAGGTTCCTATAACCTGTGTAGATTAAACATATTACATATACCTAATCATAAACAGATCTACGGTATGCATTAGGCTATTAGGCGCATGAGTAGAGTAATATAATATGAATAACGATGCAGTTGAACTGCATGTTAGTAAAAGTAGTTTGAAAATACTCTGCGCAATCGCATGATACAATCGGTATAAGTGTATGTAATTTTTTTTGTTTTGTTAAAAGTATCAATAGCTTAAATGTAATTTCTTCGTTTATTGATTTTATTAGTGATGTTAAAACTAATAACGTACGTCTATGTTCAGTTATGTCCCACTAACAAATGCAGTAAATGATGAGCCTGTGGATGCATATTTGATGCTGTTGAAAATCTCTGCTCGTAGATGCCGCTTGAATTAAGCGCGCTACGACACAGAAATGATAGTGTAAAAAAAAAACTTATCGAGAATGTGACCTCTCTGAGCCTGAAATGGCAAAAAAAAATTGAAAGAAGTAGAAAAGTCGGATGTAATTTTATTAAAAACAGCTCAAATTATGGGAAAAAATATGAAATGTCGTGTAAATAGTGTACTTTCCGATGCAGATAAGCAATCTATTTTGCGCAAGGCTTCCAATTCACATGACTCTATTGACAAAATAAGAGCAAAAGATGGATTAAATGCAAGTAAAACTACTGTGTTGCGGGTGATTTTAAAAGCCAAACATCTTCACCACCTAAAATTGAAGAAAAAACCACCACTTACAGCTCTACGTAAAGAAACTCGGCTTAGTTTCTGTAGAAAATATATGTCATGGAACAGAGAGTGGCAGCGCGTTGTGTTCTCTGATGAAAAAAAATTATTTAATGATTATAATTATTACTTTCACGACTTAAGAAAGGAGATCCATCAATTGGAGCTTCTACACAGCAGAGTCGGCAGGGTTATGGTGTCGGTAGCCATATCCTATTTTGGTAAATGCGAGCTCCAATTTTCGACTCCCAAGATGAACGCGCAATCATACAAAGGAACTTTGGAAAAGGCTTTTCCCCCACTAGAAAGTTTTTTTCGGAAATTTGTCTTGGACTTTCCAACAGGACAATGCCCCAATTTATACATCCCGTGTTGTTAAATCATGTATGAGTTAAAAAAAATTTTAATCTCTTAAACTGGCCTCCATACTCGCCGGACCTTCACGTTATCGAAAATGTTTGGGGTGGTTGGCCAGAAATATTTATGTGTCAGGGAGACAGTTTTTTACACGGCTGAGCTACTTCAGGCTTTTCAGGAAGCATGGGCTTTAATTTCCCTTGACTATATTAAAAAGCTTTATGACTCCTTACCAAATAGGATTTATGAAGTTATTCTAAACAGGGGAGTTTAAACCCATTGTTGAAATGTATTTATTAATTAATGTTTTATATAATTAACCCAATAAAAGTTTTTTAAGATGAATAAAACAATATTTAATACAGTTTAAAAAAAGTGTGCTATTAAAATGAAACAAAACTTATGAATTTTTTTTTGGTTATTTAGTTTTAAAGCCTTGCAACTTGAAAAATGCTTAATCAATTTTGGTAACGGTTATTGCTAATCAAAACGGAAAACTTTAACTATAAATTCAAGCCTTAAAATATTCTTTACTTTCATTTGTTTAAAAGCTTTTGTAAATTAAATGAACCTTGTCAAGTTTACTATCTAAGTGAAACGGAGTGCATCTATAGTTGGTCCAAACAAAGATTTTCTCCAAGCCCACTTTTTGGGGGCTTTTCAGTAAAAAACGTTTTTTGGTAAAACTATAAAAATTTCGAAAAGAAAATTTATGCAAAATAATTGGTTTTGGTTATGTTAAGATTTCTTCCATATATTATTCTTACCCACGCCCACTTTTTGGAGGCGTTTTGATACAAAAACCATTTGTATACTCTACCCCATATCATAACCAATAGAAAAAAGTTGCTTTTTGTCGAACTAGAAAAGATTTTGATAAACCGTCTGAACAATAAGTTGTGACATTAACTTTTTCTATGTTTTATTGACATAAGTCCCACATTTTGGAGATATCAATTTTAAAGATGGGATTGGATGCGGTATTAAAAGATCTGTACAACGGATTGTAAAACCATCGGGCTCGGTGGCGCGATGGTTAGTGCAATGAACTCCCGCGCAGAAGGATTGGGTTCGATTACCAGCCGTATAATCACCTAAATGATTTCTCAGTGGCCCTCCTCTCGTGATGATCTGACAAATCACGTAATTCAACATGAAACTCTTCTTCATACAAAGCTGACATCAATACAAAAAACATTTGTTTTAGATATAAATAATTAAATTTTTTTTCTCTTATACCCCAAGTAGTTCTGCCTAATCAAAATTTTAAATGGTATGTATCTGTGTCTTTTCCGGTTGATATGCCTTCTAAAAATTGTTAAAAATATCCGAAATATAGAACAAAAATAAAAATGAAAATTGAATATGTAGATTATCGAGTCTTTTAAACATATTTTAAGGCGTTTATAATCGACTGTGATATATTTTATACCGATATAAGCACATTTTGTCTTCCTCACTATTGTAGTGCCTTTCAGGTGAAGACATTGTAATAGCAAACTCAGCGTCAATTTAGGAGACATCTTAAAATTAGTTCACCGTGTATATTGGTAGTCAGGCTTAATATTGAACCGCTTTGTCAACTAACCAAACCAAAAGATATAATTATGGACAAAAGGTCATAACAGAATGCTATAGAAATAAAAAGGGGCAAATTAAAGTAAAGTCCATTCGTTACTGAAAGAAATATTTTTGCAATGTAGATCAAGCTATCGATGTCAACCAAAGAAAACCAATAAATGTTGAATACACAAAGTATAAACTGGAGTCCACCGACCTTGACTACTTGACGATATAGACCGGCTCTAGCACTTGCTTGTATAATAGCAGCTTGGTATCAAGTTTAAGCTTCGAATATTTTCCGAGTAACCAGTAAAGTTATCTGTATTTATTTTTAAGTTCTTCGCATTTCATTTTTACATGTGACTTCCATTTTAATTTTGCATCGAGTATCATTCCGAGATATTTCGCTTCATTTGCAAAAGGGACTCAACCGTATTGAGAAATACTGGCAAATTGTTTGTGCGCGTATACGAAAAATCTACATGAATCGATTTGTTCTGGTTAAGTGCAATCCGCCAGGATCAGTTACATCACTATCACTGAAGAGCGTATTCAGAACGTGCTCCAAATGTATAGTCTTAATATTCTTTCGGCATAATGACCATAATATACCAGATGTCTCAAAAGAAACTTAACTATCGTTAATGTTCGAGGTTTTCGACACTTGAGTTATGCACCAAGCATACCCCAATTCGAAAATGAGTCAAAAAGCTAAGTAATATCAAAAGGCTACAATCCGCTGTGCGGATCGTTTAATATCCTATCCCATCACATCCTTAATATACATATCCACCAAATGTCGGCTTTATGGCAATGAAATATAGACAATGTGTTTGTCAGAACATATTGTTAAGAGAGCTCAAAATCTTTTTTGAGCGTTTTGGGCCTGGTTGTGCTATGAGGTAGTATATATATGATATGTTTAGTTTGGACACTTTTTCGAAATCGCTAACGGTTTGGCCTTAAACTACGTTTTTCTAAAAAGGGGACGTTGCAGAAGGCGGATTTCAAAAATGTGTACATTCTAAAAAAGTTTTTTGGAAGCTACGTAGTTTTCGGAAAAATTACGAAACCTGAAAATTAAAAGAAAGCAAAAAAAACCAAAATTTTTCGTGTATAAAGAAATTGGCGGACCACGAAGATGGCCCACGAACGAATTTTTTCCCGAAATTTAACAAACAAATTATTTTAAAAAGTGTCCCGTCTTTTCTCAGGAACTTCTATCGGCCACGGAACAACAAACTAATTTTTTCTCTACTTATCTACTTATCTTTTTTCCTTCTTTTCCTCCTTTCTTCCTTTGCTCTTCTGTTATTCCTGCCTTTTTTTTCCTTGTCCGCTAGATATCCAAGAAGTGGCTTTTCTTTGTTAAATCGATCCCCAACACCTCGTGTTGCGATGTACGAATCGCACATGCAACTTTCGACAATCTTTCGACCATTAAACCATCCGGTTTGTCATTCATCGTCTTCACCTGTTGGCAAGTTTTGCACCCCCTGACATATCTCATTTCTTCCCGTATTTTCGACCAGAAATATCTAGCACCTTTCCTAGCAAAAGTTTTTCTAACCCCCACGTGTCCACCCAATGGGCCATCATGACACAATTGCTAAATTACTAATCTACTGGATTTGCCTACTACAAACTACCACTCGTTATTGGTATCATAAACTGTGAGGTGGTTAGCCTTAACAAAATTGTACAGACGCTCCTCTTCTTCTCTCCATAATGGGTATGCAAGCGGGTTTCCTTCTACTGCAGCAATCATATTCAAAATGCAAGGGTCTAACGGGTGATATTTTAGCTGGTTTGGTTTTGGCAACACTGGTTTTGACAGCTGACGTGTGTTTAGTACCTTGTGTCACTGTCAAACAGCTTCAGTTTGGTTTGCAATTTAACCATGGATCGTCTTACAAATGAACAACGCTTGCAAATTATTGAATTTTACTATCAAAATTCGTGCTCGGTACGAAATGTTCATCGCGCGCTGCTTCCATTTTATGATCGGCATTCTCGACCTTCTGAGCAGTCTATTCGGAAGATTGTGACCAAATTTCGCACCAAATTTACTTTGTTGGACATTAAACCACCAACACGTTTACGTACTGTGCGTAGTGAAGAAAATATTGCGGCCGTATCAGCTAGTGTGACAGAAGACCGCGAAATGTCGATTCGGCGCCCAGCAGTTAGGCCTTTGTTACAGCACTACGTGGAAAATTTTGCGGAAGAATTTGGGCGTAAAGCCTTTTAAGATACAGCTGGTGCAAGAACTAAAGCCAGCCGACCTACCACAACGCCGAATTTTTGGTGAATGGGCTCTTGGAAAGCTGGCCGAGGATCCGCTTTTTTATCGAAAAATTGTGTTCAGCGATGAGGCTCATTTTTGGTTGAATGGGTACGTAAATAAGCAAAATTGCCGCATTTGGAGTGAAGGTCAGCCAGAAGCATTGCAACAGCTACCAATGCATCCCGAAAAAGCCACTGTTTGGTGCGGTTTATGGGCCGGCGGCATTATTGGGCCATATTTCTTCAAAGATGATGCGAATCGCAGCGTTACTGTCAATGGTGAACGCTACCGAGCGATAATAACAAACTTTTTTTTGCCCGAAATGGAAGTTCTTGACTTGCATGATATGTGGTTTCAACAAGACGGTGCCACATGCCACACAGCACGCGAAACAATGGCGCAATTGCGAGGCGAGTTTGGTGAACAGTTAATTTCACGTTTCGGGCCGGTCAATTGGCCGCCTAGATCGTGCGATTTGACACCATTAGATTATTTTTTGTGGGGGTATGTCAAGGCTAATGTCTATAGGGACAAGCCCGCTTCGATTGACGCACTGGAAGCCAACATCCATGAATTCATTCGTGAGATACCGGCCGATATGTGTGAAAGAGTATGCCAAAATTGGACTCAGCGGATGGGCTACCTGAGACGCAGCCGCGGTCAACATTTGCATGAAATTATCTTTAAACATTAAATTGCAAGGTTCAAACTATCGATTCAAATAAATATTTCATTCATTTTTTCGAATTTTTTGTGTTTTTTTTTTTAAAAAGTTCTAAACCTCTTAAAAAATCACCCGTTATAATCGCTTTCGAGATCTATTCCAACTCCGGAACTCCGCGCGACAGCATGTCTGTTCAACGTGCTTTTTTCCCTTTCTGTGGATTATGTCGAAGTCAAATTATTGCAGCCTCACCGCCCACCTTGCTAATCTACCCTATGGGTCCTTCAGATCACTCAACCATTCTAGCGAATAATGATCCTTTACTACCGTAAATCGAACCCCTTCGATATACAGTTGTAACTTCTCAATCAACCAAAGTACTGCCAAGAATTCATTCTCCTTCGTCGATTAATTCCTTTCGCACCTATTGAGGGACCAACCAAATTTTGGGACAGCACCACCCCGATTCCGAAATTGGAGGCATATGTCTACTCTACCAAAGGCCGGTGGAAGTCTGGACATGCATTCTTAAAACTTTCCTCACATTCATTTGTCCATACAAATTTCCTACTTGTCCTTAACAAATCTGTAAATGGTCTAACCAAAGCGGCGAAACATGGTATAAACGTCCTATACCACGAAACTGTACCTATAAAGCTCCAAATTTCCTTCACATTCTTCGGTACAGGCAACCTAATCATACAATCTACTTTTTCCGTATCTACATGTTGTCCGTTCCTTTCTACTACATAACCTAAAATTTTTAAAGACGGCCTACAAAAGTTGCATTTTTCCCGTCTAACTTTTAGCCCTGCTTCGCACAGTCTCTTAAAAACTTCTTCCAGAACTTGCAGATGTTGGCTGAACGAATTTGTGACGATGATTATGTCGTTTATGTACACAAATAAGTGTGGCTCAAGATCGGTACCCAATACGCTGTCAATAAGTTTTGTCAAGGTCGCATGCGCATTGTGTAAGCCGAAGACATTCGTTTGAACTGGAACAAGCAAATATTTGGAACCGTAAACCGTAAACCGAGATCCCTCCTCCATAGGAAATTGCCAATAAGCCCTCCTCCATAGTAAATTGCCAATATGCCGACCAGCGAAGTGAGATACTTCGCATCCCTAAGCTTATACAACGTAGTAGAAATATACGGTAATGGATTAGCATCTCTATCGGTAGCTTTGTTAAGTTTCCTATAATCGACGCAAAACCTAAAATATACATCCTTTTGCCTTATAGGGACTATTGGATATGCCCACGGAATGTTTGATTTTTCAATAACTCCCGCATCTAGCAACTCTTTCACTTCCTTATCTATATGAACCTACATTGCCGGTGAAACCGGAAAATACCCCTGCTTACTAGGTTCTTGCCTCGTCCTAATCTTATGCTCTACCAAATGAGTACATCCTAAACCCTCGGGCTTCGACTCAAAAATACGACACACTGAAGCTTCTAACAGCCCCGCTCCAGCACTATCCAACTCCGAAATCTCGCGTATCGCGTTAATCGCATTAATCGAGGCAACTGACTGTGACAGTTCCCGTCAGTGCCCAAAAATCTGCATCTAAAATCAGAGCATGGGTTAGAGTTGGAATTACCAGACATTCCATTAAAACAGATTTATTTTGCACTACTATTATCAGAGTAATTTCCCCTAAGACTGATATACCCCCTCCGTCTACTAAAGCAACGGACCTAACCAAACTCTTCTTTAGAGAGAGCCCTAACAAAATGTTCCGCCCATCCCTACATATGATTGCGCGAATCACCACTATCTAAAAGACCTGACATGTTATCCTCATAAGCGCTAACTAATAAATATGGACGCCATCTATCGCACTTGCCTCCAGAATGAAACCTAAATGAATTACCCCGAGAGATCACTAGCAGGCGACTTAATTATATGCGGTTCTGGCCTGCTGTCCCAGGAGTCCGCAAAGAGTTTCCCGACCCCGATGGTTGCTGCACGACTCTCCAGTCTGGGACCTGTTGCGCACCTCCTACTACGAAATTCTGCGATTGCGATGTCCTCGGAACCATAGTCTGTTGCGTTCCACTTGGGCCAGGACGGTGAGACTTGTCAACGGAAAATCTTTGATTATTCCCAGTTCCAGAATAACGTTGAGTATTCCTATCACTGGGGCACCGTTGAGTGCTCCGGTTACCTGACGGTTGAGGGTTGCAGCGCCGGCATTCTCTACACGTGGTCCTTATAGTACCACAACCGTAACAACGCCTAGGAGCAGAACAGGTATTTGAAAAATGGCCTTCCCCATTACAATTAAAACATTTCATTGGCCGACGCTGATGGTTGCTTTGACTGACAACCGACACACATGGAATGTCGTTTATACGTTCACCCTAACCGCCTCTAACTTCCTTCCTAATCATAATTTGGTGAAAAGAACTCCAACTTCAGTTCCCTCGGCCACGAACAGACCGACCCCCTCATTGCCCTTAACCAACGAAGTGCCTTCCCAGAAAAAAGTTCGACTGCTGATCGACAAAGTTGACCCTCGTTGATACCTATAGCTTCCCTTAATTCTTCCACCCGTTCCAGAAAGGAATTATCGGAAGCACTACAGCGTCCCCCAGAAAACTTCAAATCCCATTTGGACAAGTTTTCAAAACAGTTGCTGTTGCATCAGTTGCAGCTCCGATGGCTTTTCGTTCCTTGAATGTTCCTCCTTCTTCCTCCGCTCTTCTGTTCTTCCTGCCTTATTTTTCCTTGACCTTCCTCCCTTCCTGATATCTCCTCTTCTCTATTGATCCTTTTTCCTTTCACAAAAAAAAGGCTTTTTTCCACAAAAATTGCACTCATCTTTTCTACAAAAGTTTACTAACTCCAAAACGCACGTTTCTTTTTTCTTTTTTTAAACGTTCATGTTGTCCAGAATCGATACCGTTTTTGCATTTACACGCATACATTCACACTTAGTACTCTCCCCTCGTAAGCCCACTTTGACTTCTAACACATTCTGCCCTTTGGCTGGAAAGTGTCTTCGTGCTTACTAGTTTCGAGATACTCGACGTCAGGTATTTCCCCAATGTGTGCTATCGCTGCCAGACACACTGACACCGAATGTCATTTGCCCCCAATGACACGAACTATGGTGGAGAAGATTAAATATCCGAAGGAAGGAAGGAGGGCACCGCAATTTCACAGAAGCAGTGAGCTTTGAGTAGGAAAGGATGAACTGTCAAAAAAACAACATTTCCGCGAATTATGTTGGTGATTGCCACTGAACCAAACTTCTATTGTTGCGACTTTGTTGGAAGGGTGTCTATTGGGCCGTCTGCCCTTCTGCTGCTTCTCAGTTGCTCACTCGTTGGGTGAAATAGGAGAACGTCTACTCCATGCCATCGTACTTTTTATTTCGTTTGCGCTAATAATGCGGTGGCGCAAATGATTTGTTGGGTTGTAGGTTCCAGGGATCGTCCTCCCTCACCCATCGAACTTTTTGGAGCGCTCCTGTCCGATACTGCCCGTCGCTAGTCTCCCACGTCCACTGGGCTTCGACGACGGAGTTTTCTCGTGGACTCCTGTCGCACGTTTTGTGTAGGGTTGTTCTGTCGTGAGTCTCCCTTATCTCCCTAGGGCTGCACCGAACTGAGTTGGGCAATACTTTCCTTGAGTGGACTCCTCTGTCGCACTCATTATAACTGTTGTTGGTTGCATTACCAGATCTGAAGGTCATTGACCAGTGGCTGATGGAACCGTTGCTGCCCGCCACTGCCTTTAAATTTTGGATTTGCAACCGCAAAGAAAAGAGGCAACGACGGGATTTAAGGGGAATGTCGCGGTAAAATTTATCGTAACATGGTGAAAGGGTATAATGAGTTAAACGAAGTAGAAATAAGTTGCGACGTAGTTGATGCATACAAAAAATTTATGAATTAAATCTACTACATGATATGAAGTAAATTGGCAGTGATGTAAACAAGCCATCCGCAACTGATGTGGTATATAATTTCTCGCGCCCACCAGCAATCAACCATTGGATTGACAGATACTGCCTGAACGGCTGAAAGGGTTTACCAACAAGTCTGACAACAACATCTCGTCATAGATTAAAAGAAGAATTACTCTTACCAACCGCTGTTTCTTTGAACTTAGAAGCCAGTTAAAGCCCTCACTCGAACTACTAACGAGATCCTATATAAGACACTGGTCATCCCAGTCCTGCTCTATGGCGCTGAAGCAAGAACCGTATAAAAATCCGCTGCAGAAACCTTGGACGATTCGAAATGAAAATTCTTCGAAAAATCTTTGGTACCGTTTGCGTTCACGGGTTATGGAGATGAAGATTCAACCAAGAACTATACGAGCTGTACAGCAACATGCCCCTGGTCAGGCCAATAAAAACCGCGCGTTGGAAGTTTGAGATGGCTAGGACATGTGGAACGAATGGACACCAATACGCCGACTCGCATAGTGTCCGATTCCCAGCCAGACTTCAGACGTGGGAGAGGAAGACCTCGCCTTAAGTGGCGCGCACAAGTAGAAACCGACTTCAAGGAATGCGCAACTGAAGGCAATGAACTAAGGATTGGGATAATTAAAGATGCATGTTGATTGAGGCCCAGGATAATTCCGTCATAGGGTCTAACACCGGTAGAGATGACGGAAAATTTTGTTGTGAAGAGTGTCCACGTACCACGTAATTTTTTTAGATGCTGGCAATCATTTTCTGGAGTACCGGCTTGGACTTGTAAGTAGCTTTGACATGGTTTACCTGATTTTTGCTGGAGGACGGGTGATTTATGCATATTCGGATATACCAGTTTTTTCCTTATAATACAGTCGGTTTCGCAATTGAGTTCTTCTTAATTCGTATGGTATTAAACTCTATAGGATCATAATATCATTTTCACTAATTTTTGGCGCAACATGCATGTATGAGTGGGAGTAGGTTTAAAGATGTTTAAAATTCAATTCATTCAACTTGATCTAGTGACTTAGAATGGGTTTTGAGAACAATATTATTAATAATTCATATTGAAATAACCGATATTTATGTTGATATACTTTGGAAAGGAAGTCAGAAATTATGTTACATTTTAATTAAACTTTTTTGAAGGTTAATTAGTTTAGATAGTCATAACATTTTTATAAACCCAAATGTTGTTTCTTATTTTTATTTCAGAGTCCTTTATCATTTGCTGAGACCACAATAATGAGGTAGTCGGTGTCCAAAATCTCTCAATCCAAACGGGCAAAGGGTCAAGAATGTTGATGTTATCATTGAACGATAAATGTAATAATGCTTTCATTTTAACATTATGTTTTTTTTTTATTAAAATAAAGTACATTATTTTGTTAGCACATAATCTCTAATCAGTATGATAATAGTAAATTTGGTTGGTTACAAAGCTTTCCGCTACATGCAAGTAATTATTATAGCAATAAAACAAATATATTTAAATATTTATTTACAATTATTAACACAACATAGTAAATTTTTTTTAACTCATTGTGCTATACTAAAAATCATTTTTAGTGCTCAATTAAAATTTTAAGATCTTAACATTTTCAATACAAAAAATATATATATATATAAAAGTATTGCATATCCCTATGTATAATAAATTAGTACACATATATTATAATGCATACAATAATAAATAAATACAAAAAGCTTAAGGTGTAGGTTACAAATGTTTATAAGTAAAAGCTATTTTTTTCAATTTGGCAGTTAAAATGTTGTTTTTTAAAACATGACATTCATTTGAGATTCGTACAGAGAGAGGTTATGTATAAATTATTTAAAGTATACAGTTGTGTAAAAGGCTATCATTAAATTTCTTGTTAAATGGTTGCAATAGTCACGGGTAAGCGAATTAGAATTCGTAATATCATTTATCACTTTTGCTATATGCCAAGCATTATCAGGATGTAAAGTAAACTAGTGTGGGTAAGGGACTGTGTATCTTTATCTTTTACTGCGAGTGAATGTTTAGTTCAAATACCAAGTATCACTCTTATTAATGTCGGTTCAGGACACAAAATGGCTGCATTTAGGCTCCCAGATTCGACTGCTGATTTCATAGTGGCAATCCAAATATTGCATTTATATATTATGGATAGGAAACGAAAATAAATCATATGAGAAGCCTACAACCTGCTCTGCTAATCGTTTAATATCCTATTATAAAAATAAACATCTTAACAGGATCGCCAATTCGATGAACATCAATTTAATTTTTTCAATTTTCTCTTCACTATACTCTCCGCTTGCGTTCCCTCTTCGTGTAACCCTATTTTTTGTAGCCTATAGGTCCTTTTTATTTTTACTGAAAAATGGCGCCTGTGTTCGTCGAAACGACAAAGGTTACCTTTAATGTAGCTTTTAGTGCTCGATCAGTATGCATGTCAGTCTCAAAAGTTTTTGCGATTTGTTTTGTTGGGCGAAGAAATATAGAACATTTTAAACGATAAATGATTGAGTACTAACCTCAAAAACGCTAATAGCTGAGTAATCTATCCTATCCACCATCCCATTCTTAAAATGAATATACCCAAACAGTAGGAGGCGTTTAAAACTGAATGGGGAATAAATTAGAAAATGACATTGTCACCACATCTTGTTCAGATAGTTCATATAACATTTTTATGGTTCGGTTTTCGACCAAAACTAAAAGATCCGTTTAAAAATAGTTGGACCAATTATGTAGAAATTTTGCAAATAGCAATAGTAGCACATAAATTAAATTTCATTAAATTCAACAAAACAATTTGCAAACATTTTATTTATATTGCCTAAATTTAAAAACTCGTTTTACAGATTTCCTCGGAAAAACTGGGTATGCACTTTTGTTGAAAATAATATGATTATTTTGTGTATTAAGTTTAATCAATGTCGTTAGAGCTGTGTTCGACAAAATTTAGGTTATGTATAGTTTTTTGCAGGTACCGTTAATATAATGGCCAAAATTAACAGAAACGAGTGGTGGGTGCACGACTGGGTCGTACCCAACTTTCTCTTTCACAGCGAGTTAATTTGACGTTTTTAACAATTTGGCCAAAACACATAATAATATTTAGTTTGATTTATGATGCTAAAAATGATATAAATAATTTCAAAATGTGATTATACGATCGTTTATTCCGTAATTCAAAGTAATCAGTGTCCATGTGAATAATAATAATGATAAACTAAAAATTCCCTTAAGAGATGATTGAGCCCAAACCAATTACGCGGAACTCATGAAAAAAGTAATTGTAGTATGAAAATTAAGTTTCATTCAATTTGCCAAATTATTTTGCGAGGAATTGACGAAAATCCTTTATATGGATTTTCTCAAAAAACTGGGTATACAGTTTTATTGGAGCTAACATGCTTATATATTATACAAGAAGTTTAATCAAAATCGTTGAAGCCGTTTTCGAGAAAATTTAGGTTATGTATGGTTTTTATATGGCAGGAACCATTAACAACATGGCTAAAAGCAAAAAAAAATGATATAGAAATATGACCAAAAAACCGCTGGATACAAAGTTTGAAGATAATAGGTATGTTCGCTTTGGCTGGAGAGACCATTACGGACAGACGGACCGACGAACCGACAGACGGACTTCCAAAAATCACTTTTTTGGGTTCCGCTATCATCGTTATGTTGAAATCAATCAAAATATTGAGGTCTCTCTTTATAATAGGTTTGGATACATCTAACAATGTGTAGTAACTTGTCGTGTTTTCGTAAGACGAATAGATGACCAATGTGTTTATACCCTATCCCATATGTTAAGTTTGTAATATAATGTAAGCGAAAAGAAAGATGTGCTCTCTTAAGGTGCACAAAAAGAGTGCGAAATGCATGAATATGTAAAGGGTTGCCGGTAGATATATATAATAAATACACACGCCATCGAGTTCAGTTGGAATTTGTCTGCCTAACCGATCGGTCGTGTTTGCTTCAGCAAGAGTATTATAAAATTAAATAAAGAGATTTGTATTTAGGACTAAATATTAAGTGAATATTGAATAATAATAATATATAAAAAAAAAGTTGAGAATCCGTGTTTTAAAATTCAGAAGTGGGATTAACCAACCGAAAAAAAGAAAGAAACAGCCCTCGAGGAAAGAAAGCCCATCGAAAAAAAAACCAAATCCCTTGTGAAACAACGACGCCGTCGTTAAAAATTCAAATTCTTACCCATATACACACCGGCGTTTTGTGTCTGTACCCATCCATTCGCGTCCTACAATATGGAGCACGACGAGTCGCACGTTGAGGTATATAAGAAATATACAGCGGTACAACTACGGTCGTGGTTGGAAAAATTGAAGCAGAAAACAACAGGCTCGAAGGCAGAACTCATCTTGCGGTTGCTATCTATACCAGCCACACAGCGAGGAGAGTTCTTGCAAGAGAAAATCATTGATGACGACGCACACTCAGACGACTCAGAATTGGATGACAACATGAGTGTGGTAATGGACGCAATAACAGAGAGAGGTGTAAATAGTACACACATTGAGCAGAAAGCAGATGAACAAATGAAGGCGCATTCATGTAAGGCAGCTAATGATGGAAATAATGAGAAGCAGGGCTGCCGTTTCGAATTTTCGATGCGGAGCATTCAAATGTTTGCAGGGGAGTATTTCACGCTCATGGGGAGTACGCAAAATAAAAAAAACGTTTATTTTATATAACCAAAAAAATTTATTAAAATTTGTACTTCATTATAGGAACTTATAGTTTATTATAATTAATAAAAAAAAACTAAATCTATGTAGGTATGTATAGTTTAATATTAATAAAAAATAAAACAAAAACTTAATTCCTATAATATCTATGAATGTTTTATCACATTTTTTATTCACATTTTGTAATATCACAAACTTAAAAATATAAAATGAATCGAATTTCATTAGCAAAAGTTTGGCAAAAACTTGAAGTAAGATAATTCAAAAGCTTGAAGTGATAATAATAATTTGTCAATGTCGATTTTGACTAATTTCTGTCTTCATGGTATAAAACTTACATAGTGCGCTTTTGGTCGTTTCTTTCTATGCAAATGAGATCTTAAAACAAAGTTAATTTCATAATGTCTCGGATGCTTCGTCAATTTTTTGTTCACATCTGCCCAGGGGTGAATCTTTATTTCCCCCCCTGGAAAGATTCACCCCTGGGAAGATGTGAACAAAAAATTGACGAAGCATCGGAGGCATTATGATATTAACTTTGTTTTAAGATCTCATTTGCATAGAAAGAAACGACCAAAGCGCACTATGTAAGTTTAATAATAATAATAATTTATGCAAGGTAACGTTTATAGTAATTTTCAAGAAGTTCTTTTGAAGGTTCCCAATTCGATGCCCATTTGTTCCGAAGAAGTGATTTTGCCATTCAAATTGCATTAACTGTCGGAACAGCTAGGCAATTTCTATTTTTGGTTTTTATTAAAAACAACTGAGAAAAGATGCGTTCAGCATTCGCACTACTGTGAGGCAATGAAATAATCGAGCTTATAAATTTGTTCAACTCCTTGAACATGGGCTCACCAACCGCATTTTCCATCTTAAATACAGCACACCAAAACTCTTCCAAGCTACACTCCCTGTCAATTGATTCATGAAAAAGTAATGACCTATATTCTTCTTCCAGCTCCTCAACATCCTCTGTTACAAGATTTGGAAATTGTTTAGTGGGAGGTACTATTGACGAACGTTTCGCTTGTTGGTCTAAATGTTAAGTGCTTTTAGCGCTTCGTCATTAAAATCTATCCTTGAACTGATTTCTTTACACAATTCAATATAATACTAGCGACATCGTTTTAAAACATCTTTAATTTCATCAGGTTTTAGTTGCCCTCCTGTCAACAAAAGACTCGCTTTAGCAGGCTATGCCTGCATTTTAGTCTAACTCAAAAGAAAGGAAATAATGAAACAAGGCATTCCACTGCTCTAATATCCTGTTAACTACTTGTTCTAGGGAAAGCCATCTGGTGGAAGAAGTTTATAAGATTTTATAAAATTTAACATTAAAATATTCCTGAAACTTTTTGAAATCGTGCTGTCCTTTACAACTATGTGAAAAAATAGTGAATATTCCTTGCGAGTGCCTCTATTTTCTCTGGCAATTTTTTAAAAGCAGCACTTGAGCACAAGTGCAAAGAATGGCAAGTACATCCGATAACGTAGATGTTCGGAGCTATCTGCTGGAATAACGCTTTCACCCCATTTTTCCATCATGACTGTTGCATTATCTGCAGCGAAACCGATTATATTTTTAATCGGTATGTCCATCGATTTAATATAATTGATAATGGCATCAAAAATTGATTGAGCCGTTGAGCTTTGGAGTTCAATTAACCCGAAAAATCTGTCGGCGACTTTTTGTCGCATAAAATCAAAGTACCTCACTACAAGAACAAAACATTTTTTACAGCTCGTATCAGGGTTAAATAGATGAATGCATTTAGTGAGTTTAATGATGAAATCGTTCAGAATAAGTTCAGAAAACATAAAATTGGATCCAATAAAAATTTAAATAAAATAGAAATAATAAGTAGATATAATTAATTTTGAAATATTTTTCAGGGGAGTAAAATTGAAGAGAGGGGAGTATGGGAGTACGGTAAATGGAGCGGAGTACAAATACTCCCATAGTAGTACTAACGGCAGCCCTGATGAGAAGGCGAACAAAGGAAATAAAGAGAGAACAGATAAAGGTGACAAACAAAACGAGCGACAACTGGAAGACAACAACGAGCGACAAAATAATACAGATGAGAGACTGGAACAAATGAAGAGAGAAATTCAACAATTGAAGAAAGAAATTGAATTACAAGCAAGAGAGAAAGTCATACTAAAAAAAGAAATTGAACTTTTAAATGGGAAGAAACACGATTCCAGCAGTGTTGGCGGTGTCGCAGTGTCAGCACTAAAGGAGTTAATACCAGAATTTCGGGGTGAATGTTTTTCACACTGGCAAACACAATTTCGAAATTTGGTGGAGGCCTACAAATTAGATGACAATAATGCACGCATTTTGATTTCGTGCCGACTGGGTGGAAATGCACTAAAGTGGTCAGAGATAAGGGAAGTAAAGAGATACCAAACTTCTACCTCTCTCACCCTGAATCCCCGCAAGAGTTGGTTGTTTTTGTTGTAATCCACTACCAATGCACTCTTGTCTGTGAATACATGTATTTCCGACTAAAAGAATTCAGCAGACGAGAAATTTGAGGTTTGAACACTTTCATTAACAGCTGTTTAGAAGTGTGGTAGATTTATTTTTGTAATGACATTTCAATTGACATTTTATTTTTTTCACAATTCTAGAAATGTCATTATAAACTTTTTTTCCAGGAAATTCAAGTGTTTATGTTTATTTTGTTTATAATTATCAGTGCAAACAATATTTCGCAAGCCTTTAAAAAAAAACAAATGAAAATGGATATATGTAACCACTTCGTCAGATGCAGTATGCAGACAATATGTGCTGGAATAGCATACAGTGGACAGGTAAGCAATCGATGACATACATATTTCATGATGACTAAACATTTTTCTTATAGATATGCATTCAGTGACATCAGAGCATGGTCAAATCCTGAATTTACTAAAAATACAACATCGGCCAAACGACAGAGTGCTGTTGCTGCTCAGCTATTTTATTTAACAACTGTCATTAGGCAGTTAAGAAATGCATACAATGGCCAAGATGTCGATGCCCGCAAATAACGCACTGCAAACAAGAAAAATTGTTCTTGGCCACCCGTATAATTTGGATCTTGTTTCTCATGTGTGTACGTGCACACCGCCCGCCCGTACAGTGAAGCTGGTAAACTGTTTTTTGTTTTTATTTCTTATCTCTTTCATGCGTGTGAACTAACAGTACCAAAACATTTGTTTTTTGTTTCACAGAAGAACTCTATTATGGCAGCGGTTCAGGATCAGGTGGCGGAATCGATGACGAAGATGATGACAAAGACTCAGGTCTTAGTCCAGGGTCCTACCCATTGTTCTATAAGCCAATGCAACTGGTAGTATTGTTGCAAACACAGCAGGTATTGGTCACAATGAAGGAGCCATCGACGGTGACAACAGTAAAAATAGTCACGAAGAAGAAGAAGAAGAGGAGTCAAAGAAAAGAGCAGTGGTAGCAGTAATAAAAATTCCGAAATCCCTATGGAAATCAACCAACTTTTGACAGTCCACACATAGCTGAGTGAAGAATAAGAAGAAACATTGCAATGCAGCATTATCAGATAAAAAAAAAGTTTATTAGACCACAATAATAGTTTTTAAAAACCACTATAAAATGGCATATCTTTTTTTATTTAAAACCAATTAAAACAGTTGTTTCCTATCAAATACAAATACGTTTGTATTTACAGCTTGTCCGCCAAACGAATTGCACTTTATGACAGTGACCTTGGATATTCATCCCTTGCATCGTAGTCGTTTTTTTTTGTTTGTAAATCCTGCTTCGCTTCTTGTGCTAATCGTGATGATCTCTGACCTGAAAAAAAAGGATAGGGGTGAATAATTGGTGCTACTAGAATTTTGTTTATCAAAGATTACAACGCTATACAGATGACATACTCAATACAAGAAAAATGGGTCTATGGCGGGTCGTATTGGCAGAGCCCGCCATATATTTTTATCTCGATTCTCATATGTGCACACCGTCCGCCCGTACCTAGAAGCTGTTAAACAAAAGTTTCTGTTTTTTGTTCTCAATTCGTCATCTGTGTGGCTTTATAATCTTTGGTTTAAGTGCAAATAGAACTTACCTGGACTCCTCCTTAGGGCGATGTAAATGTGTATAACAAGCACACCCTAAGACACATTCCGACACTTTATTTTTCTCACTGACGCTCATATTTTTTATTTAATTTTAATCCCGCTTTCAAATTATGTGTTTATGTTTGTTAATTACGTTTTTCGTTTCAATTTAACACAAACAAACGAAAACAATTAAAAAAATGTAAACAAACCAAATGATTAAATGACAGCTCAGAATTGTATTTTTTGGTGAACATAAACATATGTTTTTGAATGTGTTCAGTAAAGTAAATATTTTTTTGGAAATTATATGAATTGAATGTATTCAACTCCTACTAAATACAGAAACAAACTATTTATGTGTAATAATTCATTTTTAAACAAGATGATTTTCGAGAGTATATAATATAATCCCCTACGAGTTTTTGTAGTCGATTCCTACTTCGGAGTGATCTGGTGTTGCGTTATTCGATAAGCAAGATTCTGAAGATAGTATATTTCCAACTCAGGGTTATTATAAGTAGGATCATTTCTTATTTTTATAAATGATATAAATGGTGTTTGAAGTACCGACTTTTATTATGTCCTGTTGATCAGAAAAAGTTGAGTTTCATATTTAATGGTGACGAATTCGCCCATTTCATATTTTTGCTGAACTGTTTTTTTTTTGCTGATAGATTTAACGAGAAAACTTCTAAGGCCGTATGTCAATTGCGTTAAAAAGAGGGTTATATTTTATCATCTTCTTTTTGTTTAATTTTTGACTTTTCTGCACCATACTAATTTCAAAAATCATTCACTGGTTAAAATTTAACGCAATTGACACACGGAATAAAGATTTCCGCCCTACTTTGTTCATGTTAAACATATTCAACATACAACGAAACTGATATTATTCAAAGTTTAAACGCAATATTGAAAACCTTAAATAATTAAAACACGTGTTTTCTGGTTGGTAGGTACAAAACAAAGTACAATTTATTTCAATTGTTAACCGTACAGCCATGCAAAACAGTGATATGCTACTTTTCAGTATAAATTACATTTTGATCTTATTTTCAACAGAAGCATATGTAATCATAACATATTTGAACCCATTTTTTTTAAATATCCAATTAGCCACTGGATACATATTAGCGAGCTGTTGAGCAGGTTAAAATAAAACAAATATAAGTTTATTTACGTTGTTAACCATAAAATAAACTAAATTACCGAAGTAGGTGAATTGAATTGTGACTTCTTCTGCACATGAAATTGCAAACTATATTGCACATATAGAATAAAAATAACATAAACAACAACGGAATATGGAATATATGTACTTAGTAAGAGATTTGTCACTAAACGTCAACTAGCTATTAAAAAAATTCTTAATTCATAATTAGCTTTTAATCAAAAGATTAGATAATAATTGTTAATTTTTTGATTAATACGGCTGCAACTGTTGTGTCACAGTCTGTATTCCTGTTATTTTTTGGCATAACTAAGCAAAGTATGTATATCTTGTAAAATATCCTAGTTCCAATAATTTTCGTAGTAAGATTTATGCTTGGATAGAAGTGAAAAATGTGTTTTAGTATAAACCCATAAACCCGTAATATAAATCAAATGGCTAAACTTCTGATCGAACTTCAATATTTGTTCCTCCATTTACGATATTCTCGATTCGAACTTATGTCAATATGTACTTTTTAAAATGAAAAAAAAAACAACAAAAATGTTTCCTCATTAAGAACATCTTGCGTTTTTATGAAGGTCTGCTACGTAATAAAACTTATATCCTTTTTCCACACATTGTGTTAATTGCATATAGGTAAATGTAATAAAACCCTTATCCGTTTTTTCAAAGATAATATATCAAAATATCACAGAATGAGTTAGACAGATAAATAGGACAATAAGAACGATTTATCGCAAACATGTGGACTTAGTTACATATGCAGTAACAACACAAATACAAAATTAATGGAAGTATTAATGAATTCAACGCACACGAAAAATTATAATTCTATTTTATTGTTTTCAGTAGGTTTGTTTTGTACTAATCTTTTTCAACCATAACATAAAAAATAAATAAATATATTTTCAAGATTTGATTAAATTGAATATTCAAAACTGAACGCGATGCTTATTTCTTAAAATTTTCTTGGATGCGCTCATTGGTGGTGGCAATGCTACAGCTGTTTTAACTCCGATGTAAATTTTCACCCCTTTCTATGATGGTTGTTGGTGCGCTCGGCGAGGTAGCGGGGGAAAATCGAAAAATTTCGAGCAAAAAATGTGGGGAATAACTTATCTCACGCATACTTGTTTAAAAATGTGATAGTATGTGTAAGATACGTAATTATGGGTGAATTTAGCTTGTAGGCAAACCGAGAAGATTGGTATCTCTTTACTTCCCTTATCTCTGAAAGTGGTTTCACTCAAAAGCTGATTTGGCCAAGATTCCGACAGACCAACTGATGCGAGAAATGGGTGAAATGTTTATGTCAAATGATAGCTGGCTAAGTTTAAAACGAGCGTTCGAAGGAAGAGTTTGGCAGACCACGGAGACGTTCCAGACTTATGTCCACGAAAAGACCATCATGGCGAATAAATTAGACCTGGACGAGGAAGAGGTGTTGGAAAACCTCATCGATGGGATTCCAGATATGAGGCTGCGAACACAGGCGCGTATGCAGTGCTTCACAACAAAACAGCAGTTGGCAGAGGCATTTAAGCAAATTGAGTTGCCTAAGGGTAAATCATTACCAGCTAAGGTTCCTGCGCTGGTTTCATCAGCACCGAGACGATCTGTGGTTCCTGGTCCGTCTCAATCAACATCTCGTCGAAGATGACGACGAAGAATACTATGTAAGAAAATTATATTTTATTTTTTAAATAAACCACTTATTTTATAAGTTATCTTTGGGAACATTATTAGACACCGGCAGCCCTATCTCTATAATAAGAAAGCAACATGTGCCGTATAATTTTGTAGTTTTGAGCAAAGAATGTAAACCAGTCTGTGATATAAATAAAAGCCCACTAAAAATAATTGGTTATGTGTTATCGAGTATTTATTATGATTTCGACGAAATTGAATTGAAACTTTATGTTGTAGATGACAGTACTATGCAGTACTCGGTTTTGCTTGGCAGAGATTTCCTAAAGTTAGCTAAATTAAAATTAAAAAAATAAAATAAAAATGAGAGTACAGTAGAAAAAAACGAAATTTTTGAAGACCAAGAAACAAATCAAAATGAAAATACACTAAAAGAAAAAGAAATGACAACAAACGAAAGTAAAAGTAATTATGATAAAGAATGTTTCAAATTAATGAGTATAATATTAGAAAGTGATATAAATGAAATTGATTTAGAAAATAAATGTGAGCAAACATATGAGACAAAAAGAATGTTCTATGAAATGTACCGGGATTTCTTGAAATGCGAACGTCCCGATCATCCTGAGACTAGTTTTCAAATGAGGCTAAGAGTATCTGATGACAAACCATTTAGTTGTGCGCCTAGAAGGTTATCGTATTGAGAGAAAGCGAAGGTACAAGAAATTTTAGATGAATTATCAGGGTCAGGGGTAATTAGGCCGAGCAAATCGGAATATGCTTCACCTATAGTTCTCGTAAGGAAGAAGACGGGAGATATCAGATTATGTGTCGATTATCGAACCTTAAACAAAAAGACATTGAAAGATAACTACCCGCTTCCATTGATCGATGATCTATTAGATAGGTTAGCGAATAAAAAATTATTCTCGCTTTTAGACTTAAAGAGTGCCTTTTATCACATAAGGATGGAAGAGGAGTCAATCAAATTTACATCTTTTGTGACACCGTTAGGTCAGTATGAGTTTTTGAAGATGCCATTCGGTTTGAGAAATGCACCTTCAGTATTCCAGCGATTTATTAATGAGGTGTTCGAAGACTTGATTCGAGAAGGAAAAATAGCTATTTATCTAGATGATATTATGGTGGCGACAGAAACGGTTGAAGAACATTTAGATATTTTGAAGGAAGTTTTTAGAAAATTGGAATCAATAAAGAATTTCCCTATTCCAAAGAATTCAAAAGAGGTTCACAGTTTCTTAGGACTGTGCTCATATTTTAGGAGATTCATAAAAGGGTTTTCATTGTTGGCTGAGCCTCTGTATAGGCTAATAAAGAAAGATACCATATTTAAAATGGAAGGAAAAGAACTTGAAACTTTTCATGCTCTCCAGCAGAAATTGCTAGAGTCACCGATTTTAGCCATCTATGACCCGCGTGATGAAACCGAGCTCCATTGTGACGCAAGTGCTTTAGGTTTTGGGGCGATTCTTTTACAAAAGAATCGGATTTTTCATCCGATTTTTTACTTTTCCAAACGAACGACGGATTGTGAGTCACGGTATCATAGTTTCGAATTGGAAACATTGGCGATAATTAACGCCTTGAAGCGGTTTAGGATTTATTTACATGGGTTGAAGTTCAAAATTGTTACGGATTGTAATTCTCTAACTTTAACATTAAATAAGAAAGAAATAAATCCTAGAATCGCTATATGGGCCCTTGAGTTACAGGATTACGATTATGTCTTGGAGCACAGGAGTGGAGGTAAGATGCAGCATGTAGATGCATTAAGTCGTGTTCCTAACATATTAGTACTCGAAGATAATACGTTTGAGCAAACGTTATCAATCTGTCAGAATAAAGATGAGTTTATTCAAAATATTAAAGAGAGATTACAAACGAGAGAAGATTCTATATATGAATTGAGGAATGGAATTGTATATAGGAAAATGGGAAAGGACATGTTGTTTGTGGTACCTAAAAGTATGGAACGAAATATTATGCAAAAGTATCATGATGATATGGGGCATGTGGGAGCTGAGAAAGTCATAGACAATATTCTTAAGTCATATTGGTTTCCGGAAATGAATAAAAAGGTCAAGGCACACATAAGTAATTGTTTCAAATGTATAGTGTTTGCTACTAAGATGGGTAAACACGAAGGCCTTCTACATAGTATACCGAAAGGTGAAGTACCATTCGATACTGTGCATATCGACCACTTTGGTCCTGTAGCGCTAAAGACATGTAAGAAAAAATATGTTTTCTTAGTGATAGATGCATTTTCGAAGTTCACTAGGTTATATGCATACAGTAGACCGAAAGTAATAGTGTCAGATCGAGGAAGTGCATTCACGTCTGAGGCGTTTGGGGACTTTTTAAAAGACAATAACGTACGACATGTAAAAATTGCTACAGCATCGCCGCAGGCCAATTGGCCAGGTTGAACGCGTCAATAGGAGTTTGGCACCGATGCTAGCAAAAATAACAAATGGTGGATTAGAGTTTTCATTAGAAAAGGCTCTAACTAAGATTGAGTTTGTCACGAATAACACTTTACACAAGGGTACAGGGGCTCATCCGAGTCAGTTGCTTTTTGGGGTAAATCAACGAGGAGATTGCGTGGATCCAATGAAAGAAAGATTAGAAGAATTAAATGAAAAGGAAAACGACAGGGACTTAGAAAAAATACGAAAGAGAGCTTCAGAACGAATAGTAAAAATGCAAGACTATAATAAACAGAAGAAAGATCAAAAGAGGGTATGTAAAGAATATAATGTAGGAGATTATGTGATGGCAAAAAATTTTGTAAGTCAGCCGAATGTGTGTAAGAAAATAATCCCTAAATTCAAAGGACCTTATGAGATACGACAGGTCTTACCAAATGATATTTATGTGATAGGTGATGTGGAGGGGTTTCAGATTAGTCAGATACCCTATAGTGGAGTATGGGAGGTGGATAATCTAAAGCCGTACGTGAATGAAAATTTAGAAGTCGAAGGTAATCGGGACGATTGTAAGTCAGGAAGGCCGAATTGTAAGCGAAAAGAAAGATGTGCTCTCTTAAGGTGCACAAAAAGAGTGCGAAATGCATGAATATGTAAAGGGTTGCCGGTAGATATATATAATAAATACACACGCCATCGAGTTCAGTTGGAATTTGTCTGCCTAACCGATCGGTCGTGTTTGCTTCAGCAAGAGTATTATAAAATTAAATAAAGAGATTTGTATTTAGGATAAAATATTAAGTGAATATTGAATAATAATAATATATAAAAAAAAAGTTGAGAATCCGTGTTTTAAAATAATAAAATAATTTCGGTAAATATACCTCAAAGTAAATGGGTCGCCTCAGAATCGCTAGCTGAGTCGATTTAGCCATGTCCGCCTGTCCGTCCGTTCGTCCGTCTGGTTGTCACCGATTTCAGGGCCTTAAATTTTGAGCTAGAGTTTTGAAATTTCGCATACAGACTCTCTACCTGAAGTAGCAGAACAGGTTTAAGCATTTTTGAAATTCGCCCACTGCCCCGCCCTCTTTTCAGAAAAACGCAGTTTAGAGCCAAACTCTTAGAGATTTTGAAAAAGTGTCTAAATAACATATCTACAGAATTTCAATGTCTATATTTTGTTGATACAAAGTGTTTTTCCACGCCCACTTTTTGGGGGCATTTTTAGAAAAAAAACTTTTTTGGTAAATATTTAAACATTCCGAAAAAAATTTAATATCAACATCTTCCATATATCATTTTAACCCACGCCCACTATTTAAGGAGTTTTCAGACAAAAACCATTTTTATAAACTACCTCATAGCATAACCAGGCGAAAAACGATGTTCGAACCATAAATGATTTTGATAAACGGTCTGAACAATATATTCTGACAGTGACATTTTCTATATTTCATCGCCAAAAAGCCGACATTTTGAGGATATTTGTTATAAGGATGGGATAGGGTATAAAACGATTCACACAGTGGATTCTCGTGTATTTTTATTACGGTATAATTAGATATGGCATATAAATAGTTATGTAATCAACGTCCTTAATATAAGTTCTTAACATCAGAAACCATTAAAAGCTAATATTAGATCTGATATCGAAAAAATTACCACCGGAAGAAATGAACCGTTAAGGGAGAGGATGTTAATTTTATAAAAATAAAATCAGAACAATTTGTTGCACAAAAAACAACGCATGGCTTAGTCAACGTACAAAAATGCAAACATATGTAGAAAAAATAATGTTGAACTCTGCAATAACTGCTTTATTTATTTAGAAGCGGAAAAACTTTTTTATGTAAGAAAAATTATATGAGAAGGCTGCAATCCACTGTGCGGATCGTTTTTATAATCACATCCCATCCTTAAAATAAATATCCCCGAAATGTCGGCTTTATGCGGATGAAATAAAGAAAATCTCATTGTCAGGACATATTGTTCAGACAGTTTATCAAAATCGTTTATAGTTTGACAAAAAACAACGTTTTCGCCTAGATATCCTATAAGGATGTACTATATACAAATGGTTTTTGTATGAAAAAGCCTCAAAAGAGTTGACGTGGGTTAAAATGATATATAAAAGATATATATTACCATAAACATTGATTTCGCATCAATTTTTTTTTCGAAATGTTTAAAACTTTACCGAAAAATGTTTTTTGCTTAAAACGCTACCAAAAAGTGGGTGTGGAAAAAACTTTGTAAGGACGAAAAATATACACTAGGATTGTCTAGGTATGTTGTTTGGATACTCTTTCAAAATCTCTAACGATGACGTACGGAGGGAAGGACGGGCGGACGTATGGCAAGACATTGCTTAATCGACTTTGCTATCGAATCTGAGTCGATCTATATACTTTAAGCTATATCTAGCAAAAATTATTTCTCTTTATATTACAAACAATGCATCAAAACTAATATACCCCTGTGGGATAGGGTATACATATGAGAAGGCTACAGTCCACTGTTTGGATCGTTTTATACCCTATCATATCCCATCCTTAAAATTCATATCCCTAAAATGTGGGCTTTATAGCAAAGAAATATTAAAACTGATATTGTCGCAACATATTTTTCAGACATTTTCTCAAAATTTCGTATGGTTCGACAAAAAACAACGTTTTTCTACTGAATAATGTTATGGCGTAGGAAAACGCCTCCAAAAAGTGGGCATGGGTTTTAGTAATGTATCGACGAAATATTTGTTTGATCAAATCCAATAATTTTGCATCAACATTTTTTTTTTAATATTTTAAAATTTACCGAAAAACTTTTATTACTGAAAACGTCCTCAAAAAGTTGGCGTGGCAAAATGCTCCATATGGACAAAATCGAGATATTGGGATTGACCACATATGTTTTTCAAGATCATAGGCAACTGATGAGCTACGTTTCCCACGCCCACCAACAAAAAACCCTGGTTGATGAGGAATGCTGACATATGCTCGCAGCCAAGGCTAAGCTGCGGATGAAGACGAAAGCTGCCATTGAACTCTATAGGCAGAGATGAACTGAAGAACACCGTACTAACTTAATTAAGTGGCGGTACAGTCCGGAATGAACCTGGATCTTAACCAACATGCCTCTCCAATTAGCCCGGTCCTTAGCTATAAGCCTTTCTTTTCTACTTATGCGCACCACTGAAGGCGAGCCTTTACTCTACTGCGTCCGACGCACGACTAGCTGGGTATAGAAGACTCTGCGAGCCGGAGTTTTGGTGTACATTCGTTCTTCATATCCTAGCCATCTTAAACGTCTAATGCAGAGTTTTTTTTTGACCAGGGGCATGTCGATCGTATAGTTCTTGGTTGAATCTTCGTCTCCATAGCCCGTTAACGCAAACGAGAAAGTAGATCTCTTGATGAATTTTCCTCTCGAATCGACCAAGTATCTTTTCATCCGCTTTTGAGACGGTCCATGCTTCAGTGCCGTAGAGTAGGACTGGGATGATCTGGGTCTTATATAGGATCTCCTTAGTAGTTCGAGTGAGGGCTTAACTACTGAATTGCCTTCGTAGCCCGAAGAAACAGCGGTTGGTAAGAGTAATTCTTCGGTTAATTTCTGACGAGGTTTTGTTGTCAGAGTTAATAGCGGAGCCGAGATAAACAGCGTCCCTTGCTACCTCAAAGTTATATCTGTTAATGGTGAAGTTCTGTCTAATTCGTCGATGTTGTGTGTACTTTTGTGTTGACAGCATATACTTCGTCTAGCGCTCATATACTGCTAAACCCGTTTTTGCCGCATCCTTCTCTATAAAAGCAAACGTGGCTATGACATGACGTTGAGTCATACCAATGATTTCAATATCGTCGGCGTATGCTAACTGTTGCACAGATTTTCGGAAAATTGTGCCTCTGATGTTGGCTCGTGAGTTTTGCACAATCCTCTCAGCAATCAAATAGAAGAAGTCACATCACAGCGTATCGCCTTGCCTTAATCCTCTTTTGGTATCGAATGTGTTGGTGACTTCGTTTCCGACACTGATGGAGCAGCGAGAATTCTCCATCGTCATCCTACACAATGGGACGAGTTTGGGCGGTATTCCAAAACTAGATACAGCTCTGTGTAAATCGTCTCTATAAATGCTGTCGTACGCGACTTTGAAATCGATGAATAGGTGGTGGGTATCGATTTGGACTTCTTGGATGTTTTCCAGAATTTGCCTATGTGTGAAAATTTGATCGGTGTGGACTTTCCTGGCCTAAAACCACACTAATAAGGCCGATCAGGCCATTGGTAAACGGTTTCAGGCTTATATCTCTGTAGTAGTCACAGTTCAGGAGGTCTTCTTTTTTGTTGATCGGGAAAACGTTGCTGAGGTTAAATTCTTAAGGCTTTATAAATCTCAGCGGCAAGGCTGTCATTCCTGGCAGCCTTATCAAGCTTGAGTTTTGATATTGTTGTCCTCTCATACCTCAGGTCGGCTAGTTGGCAGTTTAACAATCTGCAGAAGTAGTTCTTCCATATTGTCAGCATCGACTGTGTCTCAACTACGATAACTGCTTTTTCATCTTGACAGGATTCTGTTCAAGCCTTGTATCCCTGGCTTTGACGTTTTACATTTTAGTAAAACATACATTACATTTATACATTTTTGAATTCCGTTTAATAACACGCACATTTTTAATAAAAACGTTCTTTTTGGCAAAATGATAAGGAATTTTGAAATAGTTTGTAAACTAGGTATTTAGACAATCCTAATATCTATGTTTTAACTTTACAACGCCAGCCTACTGCGATGCCCCCTTTTTAGAAAAACGTAATTTAGGCTAAGGCTAAAAAGCCCACTTTTGTTAATATATCGTTTTGACCCGCATCCACTTTTATGAGGCGTTTTTATACAAAAATCATTTGTATACTCTACCCCATAGCATAACAAAGCGAAAAACATTGCTTTTTTGTCGAACCAGAAAAGATTTTGGTAAACCATCTGAACAATATCTTGTGGACATTGACATTTTTCTATATTTTATTCACATAAATCCCACATCTGGGCTATATTAATTTTAAGAATGGGATGGGATATGGTTTTAAATGAACCGTACAATGGATTGTAGCTTCTCATATGTTTTTATACCTTAACCCATAGGGATATATTTGTATTGACACATAATTTGTAACATAAAGAAATAGTTTAGCTAGATATAGCTCAAAGTATATAGATCGACTCAGAATCGATAGCTGAGTCGATTTTGCCATGTCTGTCCGTCCGTACGTTATCAGTTCTTGGGCCTTAAATTTTGAGCTAGAATGAAGAAATTTGGTATACGTATTTGCTGTTGCTTCCAGCAGAACATCTGTAAGAGTTTTTGAAATCCGCTTACTACCACGCCCTCTTTTTGGAAAAACTTTCTTTTGATAAAGTTAGTGAACAAAAATTCTAGACAATCCTAATATCAATATTACGTCTACATACAGTTTTTTTACCAGTTAAAACTTTACACTCACTTTTTGGGTGCGTTTTCATACAAAACCATTTGTATACCCTACGCCATACGATATGCACAAACAAAAATCTTATTTTGTCGAACCATACAAGATTTTGATAAGCCGTCTGAACAATATGTTGCGACAAATTAAATTTTAGTATTTCTTTGCCATAAAGCCCACATTTTAGATATATTAACATCTGCACAGTGGATTGTAGCATTCTCATATGTTTTGTCACGGAAATGAAATATCTTTCGCATAACATTACACTCTGAAAATAAATTGACTAAGCTGTATTCCACATTGTCCTTTCTTCTTCAAGGCTTCATAAATAAAATTTGCAAACTGGCTAATAACAGACAGAATGGTAGGTACAACTTAGGACATGAAATGAAATTTGTTTACTGTTTAATCTTAAATTTCGGAATAACTATAAAAGTGTATGCAGAGGCATATCTCGTTCGAATTAAATATATATATATATATATATATATATATATATATATATATATATATGCATATATATATATATATATATATATATATATTTATATATTTAAATTTCTTTTATTTTTATTATGCTTTATCTATATATAAATTTATATATATATATAAATGCCTGACCACAAAAAAGTTACTAATAGTTGGAAATACTGACCCAAATAAGTACTGAAACGTAGTGACAACGCTTTAAATCACTATTTAGCGTCGTGTAAATGATGGTGTCATTATGAAATGACAAACAGCAATTTTTATTTTTAATCTATATCACTCATGTAAATGAAGTGGGCGCTCTAAAAGAAACTGCAACAATTTAATTCTAATGCCTTTCGGCCTATTATCTAAAATTTTGATAGTAATTGCTTAATGGACATTTACCTCCACTTCTAAGTAATCTGCTTGACCGCGGCGAATGCAGTTGATTAAGGTTTACATTTTCACTTTCGCTACCACCGACGGGTAGAGCAATCCCGTTCTATGTGTCTACATTTTTTCCACGACATCAATACTTGCAAACGAAACGAGCCGTGGGTACCTACACGACTTAGTCGTACGTACGTACGTATAATCAACTAGCGAGGTTTTTAAGGTTTTCGTTGTTTGGCCTACACGACTTAGTCGTACTTAACTTTGTCCTTCACAGTGAGGTATACGTATGATCAAATATCGAGGTTTTTAAGGTTTTCATTGGCCAAGTTAAGGAAAAAATGAACATAATTTTAGTAATTGGATGTTAAAACTTTAAACATTAAAATTTTGAGGAATTATCATTATAAGAATTTCTCTTCCAGATTTTTAAGAAAATGATCTAAGTGAATTGTAATGATTTTCCGTTATATACTAAAACTAAAAATTCTGTTATGAAATAGTCGACAAAAAATTATGTGGAATTTTCGCATAGAGTAATAGTAATGTATATATATATATATATATACATTCAATTTCATTCAATATCTGAAATATTTATTCATATTGCAAACTAAGTTTCAAAGCTAATACACTTCTGTGAAATAGGGTATAAATAGCGAACTGTAAGAAATCTAAAGCAATTGCTTTAAAATTATATATATATCCCATTTTTTACAGTTTTTTTATTCAAATGTTTTTTATTATTATCATTATACACCATAAAATGCCGATGATTTGTATCTAAAGCTTGTATATAAGAAAATCGGAATGAACAACAACAATGTGATTCTGTTGTTATAAAAATAATGTTACACTAATTTCCACGTTTCTAATATATAAATTTGCTTTTCATTATGCATGACATATCTTAAGCTTACCGCTATATCTCTGTTTATAAACTGTGGCACAGTCTGTACACGTTTTGGATTCATATCCCCATAGGTGTGTCGTATCTCGTGGTATAAATTTGCAACAACGTAAAGCATACAAAATCGACTACATACATACATATTTTCATGGCAAATAGCAAATAAACTCAAGCTTTGAAGCTTCCATATGTTTTGAGTTTTCGTGTCCAATTCGTGATATTATTTGTTGAGCACCCATTCGTTGTAACAGGAAGGTACAACAATTTCGGAATTTTAATTAAGAATCCTGAAAATGATTGCTGCTGTCTACCGAAAATTGAATTTAACACTGTATTTATATCTATCTTTGAAGTATATCCTGACATGTTCCAGACTGAAAGTAGTTGTGTATTATTGAATGATTGTGCTCCTTACATTAATTGCTTAACTACATTGCCATACTGATTTTATCACCCTGAACCCCACAAGGATTTTTTTCCCGCGATTACTTTAAATTTGAAATCTATATTTTTTTTAAATTTTCGTATTATTATGCATTTCTCATTTAATAAAATATATGTATAAACAATGGCTGGTTAAATAAGGGTTTGGTAGAGAGCATTTAGCTATATTTGAAAAATAACTCCGTACCCAATATTTTCCAGAAGACCCAATAACCGAATTTTTGCATTTATGCCAAAAAAGATCATCAATTTTTAGGGAACTTTATTATCTAGCTGAATAAAATGAAAAGCCAAACATATTAGAAGGCTATAATCCAATGCGCGGATCGTTTTATACCCTATCCCAATTTATCCTTAGAATTAATGTCCCTAAAATGTGGAACTTGTGGCGATGGAATGTAGAAAATGTCACTGTCAGAACATATTGTTCAGACAAAGTTTATCCAAATCTTTTATGGTTCGACAAAAAAACATCCATTTTATACCCCATCCCATTGGGGTATATTAGTTTTGATACAAAGTTTGTAACATAGTGAAATAATTCAGCTAGATGTGCCTCAAAGTATATGAATCGACTCAGAATCGCTAGCTGATTCGATTAAGCTATGTCTTACCGTCCGTCCGTCCGTCCGTCCGTCTGTAGGTAACCGGTTTTTGGGCCTTAAACTTTGAGCTAGGATAATGAAATTTGATACATGTGATCCCTGTACGTGCTTTCAATGAAGTGTACAAATTTTTGAAATCCGCCCACTGCTACGCCCTATTTTAAGTAAAACCTAATTTTAGGCTAAAGCGTTTAAAATTTTGAATAAGTGTACAAAAAATTGATGCAAACAATTTGGTTTTGGTAATGTAAACATTTCTTCGATATATTATTTTTTACCAAAGCCTATTTTTTGGTCGAACCATACAAGTTTGTGATAAACTGTCTGAACAATATGTTGCTACAATTTCAATATTTCTATACCATAAAACCCACATTTAAGGGATATTAGTTTAAGGAATGGGATGGGATGGGATAGGGTTATTTTTATTTTTTTAGATAATGATTTCGCATCAAAATTTTTCCGAAATGTGTAAAATGTTATCGAAAAATGTTTTTAACTAAAAACGTTCCCAAAAAGTGGGCGTGTATGAAAGAAATAGAGACACTAGGATTGTCTTGATATGTTGTTCAGACAATTTTTCAAAATCTCTTACCGTTTGGCCTAAAATAATGTGGCGTGGCAGTGGGCGGATTTCAAAAATGTTTACACTTGTTCTGCTGGGAGCAACAACAAAGAAGTGTACCAAATTTCATCATTCTAGCTCAAAATTTAAGGCAAAAAAACTGGTGACGTACGGATGGACGGACAGACATGGCTAAATCGACTCAGCTATAAATTCTGAGTTTATCCATACACTAAAAGCTAGATCTAGCTAAATTATTTCACAATGTTACAAGCTTAATATCAAAAGTATTATACCCCTATGGGATAGGGTATAAAAACATATGAGTAGGCTACAATCCATTGTGGAAATCGTTCAATACCCTATCGCGTGCCAACCTTAAATCAAACATCCAAATAAAGTGGTCTAGTAAACACATAAGAGTTCATCTTAATCATGAGTTTAAATGATCTATAGACGAAATGTGCATAGCAATGTTCTCAAGATATTTCCATCAAAAGTTTTTTTTTTCAATTTTTTGATAAAATTGAACCGAAACCCGTTATTTTAAGAAAAACGCCTCCAAAATTAGGCTTGGCTAAAAACTTTCTATATACGAAATAATTTGGAAAAATTACAAATTAATATTAACTTTGGTTGTTGATGTTTAGCAACATCATACATCATCATACTAGATGAAGAAAATACGAACAGTAAGCAAGCAATGGGCACCAAGGAGCAGCTGATAGTAGATATTGTGGCTATAGGTACTGCACTTAAGGAAAAGCGAAATCTTAGCATGGCTTTATCGACTACAAGAAATCATTTGACTCAAGTCCACATGGGTATCTCATGAAAATGATTGCGACAACTAATTGAAGTATGGAATTCCCAAATGGCTGCACTAGAACGGCCTCAGTAGGCGCGATGATAAGTGCGACGAACTAATGGGCAGAAGGTGTGGGTTTGATTATTTTTCACTGGCCTTCCTCTCGTGATGATCTGACAAATCATCGGACTAGTATCAATTTAAAAAAAAGCATAGATTGAAATATGGAAAAGCTTTTATTTTTATCATATGTTTTTGTTTATATAGCAACTGAGAATGCGACTTATGTAGCAATTTTGTTGTCACGAGTATATTTATCCTCAATTTATAGCGCGGTTTCTGATTATCACGTTTAGTTCTTTAAATAAACTAAAATTCGTTTAGTCAAGAGTTTGAAGGACATGAAAAACAGTTCTCTTGCAAAATTGTTCGTTTCATCCTAAGTGCGGGAATACCCAGATCTCTACGTTAATCTTCGTTCCCTATGTAACTCGGCGCATTGACGATGGCAAAGGTTTGTAAAATCTTTAGATTCGTTTCACTGGTACAACCCCTTAGTTGTATACCATACGTACAAACCGGTTTTAACGCTTGCTAGTAAATATAATAGCAGCTTGTTTTCAAGTGCAATGTTCGAAAAGAAACGCCTTGGTAGCTTTAGGCGTTGCATCGATAACGCCGCAAGGCAAACGGGTAGTCCGTTTATACGAAAAATCTACATGAATTGAATTAAGTGCAATCCGCCAGGATTGAGAGCTTCTTGCAATTTTGTATTTGTTTTCTTTTTTGTTGTGCCAACTGCTAGTACAGCAGTATCGTTAGCAAACGTGGCAACTGTTGTATCGTTGCGAGTGAAATTTATTATTTGAATTATTTGTCAGGCAAAAGTCTTTTCTGATTAATTATGAAGTGTAAGCCACCTTTCAAAAAGTTTTGAAAATATTGGAAGGAGTAATATAGTCCTGTAAGATATTATTTCATTTAGTTTTCTTCTTGATTTATAGCCATTATCACTTCCGCGAATTTCCACTGCCTTGGTATGTACTTTATTTTTATTGCCTCATTTACAATGAATAGAAAACTTTTAAGAAGTTTTCCAGTAAGCAGGTCAAGCCCGGAGCTTTTTTAGGCTTAAGTTTCTATATTTCCCGTTTAAGCTAGGCAATACATGTATGAGTAACTTTGTTGCTATCGGTTGTAGTCTCAAATACATTAATGTTTTGATTTTTGGCTTCAAACAGCTTAAATAAATGAAGTATAAATATTAAATTAACAGAAAAATTAGCCACGATCGCATAGGAGCAACCCAAAACCTGCTGCTCCATGCGCAAACTTGTTTCCAGACAAGTCAGCAGTTTATTGGCTGGGACATTTATCCCACTGCCCATTTTCCAAATGCAATTTGAATTAATTTGAATAAAAACTAGCGATTCTGAGGCGATCCATATACTTTGTTGTATATCTAGCGAAATTATTTTAACAAAACTAATATACCCCTATGGGATTGGATTGTGTGGATCGTTTTATACCCTATCCCATCCCATCCTTTAAATTAATATCACTTAAATGTGGGTTTTATGGCAAAGATATATTAAAATTGAATTTGTAACAACATATTGTTCAGACAGTTTGTATGGTTTGACCAAAAACAACGTTTTTCTCCAGCATATGGGAAGGCGTATATTTGTATGAAAACGACTCCAAAAAGTAGGCTTATGTAAAAATGATATATGGAAGAAATATTTATATTACCAAAACCAATTATTTTGCATCAAACGCCGTTAAAAAGTGGGCACAGCAAAAAACTTTTTATAGATAAAATATAGACATTAGGGTTGTCTAGATATCTTATTAAAACACTTTTTCAAAATTTTGAACGGTTTGGCCTAAAATTAGATTTTTCTAAAAAGGGGGCATCGGCAGTGGGCGGATTTCAAAAATGTTAACAAATGTTCGATCAGCACGAACAAAGATCACATGTACCATATTTCATTATCCTCGCTCGAAATTTAAGGCTCAAAACCGGTAACCTACAGACAGACGGACGGAAGGACGACAGTCATGGCTTAATCGACTCAGCTAGCGATTCTGAGTCGATCCATATACTTTGAGGTATAACTAAATTTTTTCACTATGTCAGAAACTATGTATCAAAATTAATATACCTTGTTTCCTTAGCTTTGACGTTTTACACTTTGGGAAAACTTTCGAACTGTAACAATTTGGCCAAAATACACAATAATATTTTTTTCGACTAGTATTAATATGAATGATATAAATAATGTTTAAATGATATTATACGAACGTTTATTCCATAATTGAAAGTAATCGGTGTTCATGTTAATAATAATGATTTTCCGTTATTGGTCAAAACTTTAAATTGGGTTTGGGGATAATTGGGCCAAAACCAATTATGTGGAATTCATTAAAACACTTTACTACTGAATTGCCTTCTTAGCCCGAAGAAACAGCGGTTGACAAGAGTAATTTTTCGTTTAATTTCTGGCGAGTTGTTGTTGTCAGAGTTAATAGCGGAACTGAGATAGATAAAGTCCCGTAATACCTCAAAGTTATATCTGTCGATGGTGACCTTCTGTCCAATTCGTCGATCCTCACTTCACTCAGGTCGGGTGGTTGGCAGCTTTCGCTGTCGTTGTTTATATTGAATGGTTCTTTCTGCCTGACCGCAGAATGTTGTTCGTCATCGCCGTTTAACCGTCTGCAGAAGTGGTTCTACCATATCATCAGCATCGACTGTGTCTCAACTACGATATTTCCGTGTTCTTCACTACAGGGTTCTGTTTGAGCCTTGTTTCCTTGGCTTTGACGTTTTACACTTTGGGAAAACTTTCGAACATCGTTCCTGGTGTGGCACCTCTCTATATCCTCGATCGCGCGCTTTTCTTGCTCATTTCTCTTCTTTCTGAAAAGCCGGTGTTCTTCCCTTGTTCAGACCAGGGGTTTCTTGCTGGTGGGCGCGAGAAACCTATCAGTTGCGGCTGATCTACAGGCTTCTTGGCATCATTGCCATTAGTTTTGACATTAAGTTTGTAACATTGTGAAATAATTTCGCTAGATATACCTCAATGTATATGGATCGACTCAGAATCGTAAGCTGAGTCGGTTAAGCCATGTCTGTCTATCCATCCGTCTGTGTGTCACCGATTTTTGTGCCTTAGATTTTGAGCTAATTCTAATAATAATAATAATAATTCTACTTCTACAAGATTTTGATAAACTGTCTGAACAATATGTTGCTACAATTTCAATTTTAATATATCTTTGCCATAAAGTCCACATTTAAGGTATATTAATTTTAAGGAGAGAATGGGATAGGGTATAAAACGATCCACACAGTGGCTGGTAGCCTTCTCATTTTTTCTGCAATTCATGAAGTTTGATTGTGTCATTTTCAAGAAAGAATTTATATAAAGTTTCAGTGTATTGATCATGTTTTTTAGTGATCAATTTTAGTTCGTTGACCTTAAGACCCAATGTTATGAGTTCCTTTTTTAGTTTGCTCGAAGAGAATAACTTTGAAAGACTTTTCGCTATTTAAATCGTGCACGATATGTTGGCAATTTTCCGGTTTCAGTTTATCGAGTACACAATTATACGATTCCATTGTTTCGCACAAAAATTGAACAACTATAGATATTTTCTTGAATAATCAGATAAATTTGTAGATTGCATTAAATTGTGCACATAATCACAAGGTTTTCGTAAATAAATAAATTGAAGCTAGTTCGCACTGGAGGTGAAGTTATTGGTCGTTGCATACAAACCGGCTGTTTCACATCTACTGAACATCGTTTGTCTTGCTCCTTTTTGTTCTTTCTAAAAAGTCGGTATTCTTCCCTTCTTCTTTGCCTATAATGCTCAATTGCAGCATTAGTCTTCACCTACAGCATAGCTTTGTACGCCAAGTTCTTGGCTGCGAGCATCTATTACATCTATTACAATTATCGACCACTATGTTTTCTACACTTTTATAACATATCGGTAACTTAAGGCTGCTTCAATAAATTAAACAAATTTTATTTGAAAAATTTAATAACGAAATGTAACTAACAAAAAGACAAAAAAAATAATGGTATATCACGATCACAGACCAACAGAATTACCGAAAGCACTTTTCCGGGCTTCTCCATCATCGTAAAGTTGGGTTTGATTAAATCAATAAATTTATTTTGTCAATCCAATATTTGCTCTTATAATAGCAAGTAAAAATGTTTGTTAAATTCTTTAATGTAGAATTTAATACTTCTTACAGGAAAAAGAAAAGAAAATTGGCAAAACACTTATTTTTCGATGGTTACATAAATGATTGTCGCATGAATGTTCTCATTTTAGTTTTATTACAACGAAAAGACTTACAAAATAACGAACTTTTGGTTTCACCACGTAGCTGTATACGTTAATATTGGTAGGTTTTATTTGCTGCTACTGGAAATATGATCGTATATTTTATTAAATTATTAATTTCCTTGTATGCTTAGTAAGTAGCATTATATAGTGAAATTGAGATTTTTACAAATTCTTATGTTTTGAGACTATTTACTTATTTATTTTACTAAAAAATTAAATAATGTTTGTGCAAAACTGATTACTTGGACCTATGTGATTAAAATATCGCCTGTTTTTGGTAAAATGTTTTTAAATGCTAATATTTTCTCGAAAACGCCTCAAAATTTTATTAATTTTTATAGCTAAGCTAGTGTAAACGAGTTTAATCAATCTACTAACATTTTTTTGTTTTTAAAAATATTTTTTTTCTATTTTCTCATAACTTATATAAATTAACACTTCAAGTGTTTGAGTTAATATTATAATAATGAATTTAGCGAAAGTTGAAATGGTAAAAATCAACATCAATCACAATCATCTTCTTTGTTTTTGCGAAAGTTTGCCCTAGTCTTGTAGGACCTTCTATTTGAATGTAGGAACAACGTTTTTAATAACAACAGAGCTCTTAATTCAAAATTACCAATCGCTACTTACATTCATTAAAAATACGTAATTTAAGAAATGTACATGTATATTGTTTGGAAATACTGGAACAATTTTTTTAAGAACTTAGACGAAGAAGTTATAATCAATGCAATCAAATTCTGGATTCATTCATACAAATTAAAAAAAAAATTAATTTAGAGTTTTATTACAATTAGCTATATGTTTGTACGATAATTAATCTAGAAAAGATAGAAATCACCATATTCGACATTTATTATTGTCTGGAAACATTCCTGATCCACGTTTGCATCTAAAAGTTCTTGCAAATTCGTCCGAATTAGAAAGGACGCCTTTTAACCGTATACTGCCAGGACAATGTGAATCTTGGAGAGCATAACGACTCGCTGCAGGTGTGAGTGTCTCACACCACAAATTCCCAAATGATATAAAAAATAATTGCTCGTGACTATATTGCTCAAGTCCTGGCAATTTATTTTCCACGCCATAGTTGCGCACATACTTTTTGTATGCATAGAAAGCTTCACGAAGTCCTCCATTGTCGGCAATGTTTTCTCCCAGCGTTAGTTCGCCATCCACCTATAACGAAATGAAATGTTTGTTACAAATTCATATTAAATAATTCAAAATATTGTCAATGGCGTCACCACAAATATTCGCAGGATATTGGGAATATACACAATAGCCTCCATTGATATGAAATAAAAAAAGCATATGGGAAGGCTACAATCTGCTGTGCAGATCGTCTGATACCCTATCCCATCCCATCCCATCCTTAAAATAAATATCCCCAAAATGTCGGCTTTATGGCGATGAAATATAGAAAATGTAATTGTCATAACATATTGGTTAATCTATGAAGTAGTGTACAGGAATGGTTTTTGTATGAAAACGCCTCCAAAAATTAGGCATGGGTTAAAATGAGATATGGAAGAAATGTTTATATTATCGTCACCAATGATCTTGTATCAAATTTTTCTTGGAAATCTATAAAATTTTACCAAATATGTTTTTTTTTTACTGGAAACGCCCCCAAAAAGTTGACGTGGCAAACAACTTTGTATGGACGAAATATAGACATTGGGATTGACTTGATATCTTGTGGGCTCTAGCTAAAAAAATGCTGTCCCAGGCGAACATAGACATGCTGCCTTGACATATTCGGACAACACCCATTTAAAAAACCATTGTTACGAAGCAACCAATAGCCTCGGAAAGGACTGATTTTGTTGTTTACGACACGGCTAAACGTCAGTCGCTCTCCAACTCTCGTAGTGGTTAGTTGACTAGTCTGTGCGGAAGTATTTCTTTCAAGTAATTAGCGATAAGTGGCAATTTAGCAAATTATTATTTACGTGGAGCAGTGGAGCTACCAGCCGACTCAGCAGTGGGAGTCGTGGGTTCGAGTCCCAATCAGTGCGAGCTTCTTTTGTTTTTTTTTAATTTTTTTAATTGTTAAAAACAAATAAAATAACACAAAAAGAGAGTCTTCTACCAAATCACCGGCGATGGAAACCGGTACGGAAAACAAAACCCCCCCGCAAACTGGTGAAAATTCACCAACAAACAAACGGCAGAAGCTGACGGTGCCTGTGTCGCCGACAACAAAGCCGTTAACAACAACAACAACGTCAGCATCGTCATCTGCTAGCATAGCAGAGACGAAAACAAAGCTGGTACACGGAACAACTGTACCAGCGATAACGAGAGCTGCTGCACAAACAACATCAGCAGCAGCAAGAGCAATGGCAACAGCCGGAGGAGGTGAGATGAGGCGGAGGAAGCTAAATCCGACGCTAAACCTCATCAAGGCAGCGGAAATTACACCGCAGCCGAAAACAATGGAAGAAGGGGAGTTAAATAAAATTGACCTCGAAGAAACCGAAAGGGAAGATGGGGAACCCCGCTACGTCGGTGAGGGTAACCCTTTCAAAGAGTTAGCCGAGGTCGATGAAACGCCGACTATAGATGATGAGGAGGCAAAGCTAAACCGAATCATTGCAGAACTTCTAGAAAAACTAGAAAAAATTCGAGAGGCAACAAAATTAGAAGCCCTCGAAGAAAAGAAAAATAAAATGCAGCAGAGACAACAACAAGAGTTGAAAGCGCAGCAAATGCTTCAGCGCCAACGAAGTAAAAAACTGCAACCAATGCAGCAACAACAACCACAGCAGAAGAGGAAGCAACAGCCGAATCGAAAGCCGCAGCAACAACTGCAGCAGCAACATCAGCAGCAACAGCAGCAGCAACAAAAGCAGCAGCAGACGCAACCACAACAGAAAAAGAGGGAAGAAGTACCCCCAATTAGTGTAAGTAACTTAGCAAGTAGTTATAGCATAGAATTATGTAAGGCAGCTGTTAAGGACTTCACGGTCAAGCACATTTCGGCCCAGAAGCATAAAATTGTGGTTAATAATTTGGAGGACCACAAAAAGGTAAGCACTGGAGGGAATTAAGGCAGAATACTTCACGTATACGCCAAAATCCGAGAAATTGAAAACGGTCATCCTGAAGGGAATCGATCCCGGGGTTGATGCGGAGGAGCTCCTAAACGAGCTCAAGAGTTACGAGAGCGACGACCTTAAGTTCGTCGGTATAAAGCCGTTTTCCGCGGTCAATGGTAGGGGTGGTAACCGAAGGTTACCATTTTTCCTAGTTCAACTAACCCCCAACAGCAAACTTGATTGTCTACGCAGAATTAATCGCGTATACTATCATGCTGTATATTGGGACAAATTAAAATGGTCAAATCGCATACTGCAATGTATGCGCTGCCAAAGGTTCGGGCACGCCGCTTCTAATTGAAACATGCATATGAGATGCGTTAGGTGCGATGAGAACCACAATTTAATTGAGTGCCCTCTAGGTAGCGAAAGGGTTGAAGACATGAGTAAGCTCACATGTGTTCCTTGCGGGAATGCGGGGCACCCTGCTAACTATAAGGGATGTCCTGTATTCAAACAGAAAAAGAAGAGTATGCTAGCTCGGAAACAGGCTGTCGAAGAAGAAAGGCGACAGAAAAGTCGGTCTTACACAAGTCGGGTTGAGCGCAACGTGTCCTTTGCCCAAATGGCAGCTGGATCGGGTAAGCCCCAGACATTAAACAAGCCAAAGGTTGCTGAAAAAGCACCTGAAGCTGATACGGATCTGAAGATGTTCATGCTACAGTTGAGTAGCAAGATCGATCAGTTCCAGAAACAACTGAACGAGCAAGCAGCCCGAATAGATTATATCTATTCGATGTTTGCCAAGTCTAGTGCGCCATGAATATGATGGGTACGTTCGACGAGGTAAACTTTAAGATCCTAGCTTTGAATGTTAATTCGCTAGTCAGGGTCGAGAGAAGAAACGTCCTTTCCAATTTGTTGAAAAACCAACTCCCGGATGTACTTTTGGTCAGCGAAACTAAGCTAAACCAGAGGCACAAAATGGGATACAGCAACTACCATGTAGTAAGAAGAGATCGACCCCACTCCTCCCAAGGGGGTGGGGTCGCTGTCTTATTACGCAAAGGCTTACGCCATAAAATCATATATATCGGGGAAGTAAGTATGTTCCAAGTGCTGGAAGCATGCATCGTATGCATTCCCCTCCATAGTGGGAGGAGAATGTATGTGGTGTCGCTTTATGCACCTGAAGCAACTCAACAAACTCAATTTATAGCAGAACTCGAGACACTTTTTCGTTGCCTACAGCTTGAATCGGCTGAAAATTATTACTTTTTGGCCGGCGATCTTAACGCTAAGCATGCGGCTTGGGGAAATACAATCGCAAACACTAGAGGTCGACTGCTTCAGAATTGGCGGGAGCAAAATATGATTGACTACAAACTTAGTTTGTACGCGACGGATATCCCGTCCTTCCCGAGAGGAAACTCTTTTCTGGACTTAGCCCTTATGGACAATAGACTAGAGCTGACAAACAACGAACACGCGCGGAACTGTGTACGAGCATTCGATTACGACAGTGACCACCTCGGACTCGATGCCGTATTCAGGATCCCAAACGAGCAAACTCAACTGGAGGAGTTCGACCAAGTGCGTTCTTTCGACTATCGAAGGACGAACTGGCCGCGCTTCGCCAGAGTTGTAAAGCGAGAATTACGTTTGAGCGAAATCAACCCTCCGACAAACCGAAACCTTACTAACGACGAAATCGACCAAAATTTATTAAAAATGAATGAGGTCATCACAAGGTCAATGGATCGAGCTATCCGTAAGGTAGCTTGTTCTGACGATCAGACGGAGAAGTATCGAACGCCAACAATCGATGCACTCCACAAACACAAAAGCAGACAATTTACTGACAGACAAGACCCGGAGGTTCGGACATTGAAGTCGTTGATCAAAAACCTTAAGCAGTTAATATCGGAGAATTACAGACAATCTGTAAGTTTGTACTGGGGCAAGAAAATTCAGGCTATAAAAGTCAGTAGCCCGAATATGTTCCCGCAAATAAATAAAATATTCAGGCGAAAGGATCATAACGACATTCCATGTGTCCGGATTTCCCAAACGACAGAGAACAGACAGACACTCACGGCTGTTGGTATAAGGACGGAAAGTGTTGACTCTAACGACGGTTTTTTCACGATCGAAGATCCTCAGGAGAAGGCGAATACGATAGGCGCTGTCTTCGAAACCGTGTTTACGGTGAACAATCCTGTTCGCCCAAATCGCGATATTGAGGAGAGAGCCTTTCTGAATCACTTTTATCTACGAACCGAACTTCAAGCTTGGCGATCTGAGAATCACGGTTTTACCGTGTTCAATGACGAAAATCGTTCAAATGGCATAGTCGCCAATAGCCTGATGCTGTTCGTGCAAAAAGATGAACTCCTGGACATCTTTGTATCACTGAAGAATAAAAAGTCGGTGGGAGAGGACGGGGTCCCAAACGTCGTATTGAGGCACCTTCCGATGGAAGCGGTCGATATTTTCACCACGCTGTATAACAATGCACTGAATAATGTACATTATCCGGTGCACTGGAAAACGGCGGTGGTACATCCTATCCCCAAAAAGGACAAGGACAGAACAAACCCTGCAAATCTTCGGTCAATAAGCCTTCTGCCGAATGTAAGCAAGGTATTTGAGAAAATAGTCAATAGAGCTCTGCTTAAGTGGGTCGAGGAAAATAAAATTATTCCGGAAAATCAGTTTGGTTTTCGAGCGAGGCATGACACTATTCATGCCGCGTCGAAACTAGTCTCCGACATCCAATGCAATAAATCCAAAGGACAATGCACAGGGGCCTGTCTTGTTGACTTTGAGAAGGCCTTCGACACCGTATGGTTAGAGGGGCTTTTCTACAAGCTAACCAGACTGGGCATGCGTAAACCCATGCTATATATGATTTATGAAATGCTTATGGGAAAGAAGTTCGTTGTCAAATGTGGCAACGTAACGTCGAGTAAAGTCTTTGAAATCAAAAACGGTTTACAACAGGGGGCGGTGAACTCCCGGATATTGTTTAACATTTATACAAGTGATCTTGTAGGTTCCCTCAGCCACGCTATAGCGTACGCAGATGATCTGGTGGCGTACAGATCAGGTCCGAAAATCGGAGTCATTAACATACTTTTGCAGCGTGACTTCGATCACATTAAGGGATATTGCGAGGACTGGAAATTGAGGATCAATTTCCAAAAAACCGAAACACATCTGTTCAGGACCCCAGTGCAGAGGGCTTCTTACGATACCAGAAAAAACTGGAAAAAATTGTGTATCATTGGACAGCATGGACGGCCGTTGGCGGTGAGAAGTGAAGTCAAATACCTTGGCATCTGGCTTGACAAGTTTCTGTATTTTAATAAAAATGTGGATGCTTGTATGGCCAGGGCTAGGGGGGCTTATGCTCTGACAAGAAGATTGTTTCATAGCAGTCAACTTGATTCAAGGGTGAAAGTCTGCTTAGGATTGTACCGAACGCCCGACTCCGAGTACATAAAATATTATCGCAACGAGGTTCTATACAATGGGGGTCAATTGAATAGAATTGATAATTTCCTAATTAAGGTGACTCGAAGGCACGCTTCAAGGGCGATGAGTAGCGACAACAGCCTGATATTCGGGGCTTATTACCCCAATGAAATGTACATGGAGAGTGCGCTCATGCCCGGCTTTATTCCACCAGAGGCATTCATTTATATCGATTCGTTAGGGTTAATACAAGACAGGAACGGTATCCCGGTTTTATACCATCGCTACCGTGACGCGCGGGACAAGCGGCTAGTCCGCGATGGGTACGTCGACAATGCTCCGGAGCTCCTCCGCTTTAGCACGGCGGTATCGGATCGCGATAGGACCGACGCTGAAAAGCAGCGCACCGAGTTTTCGTGGCTAAACGAGGAAAGTATTTCTGCACTTCCTCAGGTCTTTGCGGACTTTTAGTCCACTCCTTAGTATTTAAGTAAATTAAATTTAGGTACAAGGTCTGGGCTTATGCACCATATTTTATTTAATATGGTTGAGTAAATGCTTGCTGAACCAATGACGCAATCGGGATGGCAAACCCTCGGGGTATATGCAACGAGTGCTTGCCACCCCGATTATAATTAAGTTAGGTTTAAGTAGTTAAGTAGTCTTAAGTAGTGTTAGTTAGGTTTAACTAGTCTTAAGTAGTTTAAGTTAGTTTTAGTCTAGATTAAGTTTTTATATAAAACAAAAAAAAATTGTTACTGTTTAAAGTTTTAATTTTTTCTTTGAAAAATCAATTAAATGCCTTAATACTAATAATAAGAAAAAAATGACAAACTTAAGCTGAAAAGCAAAAGAAAAATGTTAGTTATAAGCTTACAGCGCCCGCTATGGTCCGATAAGTTAGATTAAGTAGATCTGTTATTGATAAGTTAGATTTAAGCATTTTTGTCTTGTATTAAGTTAATATTTTAAGTAAATAAAAAAAAATGAATTAAAAAAAAAAAAAAAAACACGGCTAAACGAAAAAAGGACAACGACGTTTGTATCTGCACCTGGAATGTGAGAACATTAAACGGGATAGGTGCAAGCGAACAACTAGCGGAAGCCCTAATCTGCTACAAAGCAGACATTACTGCTATACAAAAATTACGATGGGATGGGCCGGGCAAAAAGAGGATGAAAAACTGTGACATCTACTATGGACCGTGTTACAGTGAGCAGAAACAGCGGCCATTCGGATACGGATTTGTTATAAGTGCCAGACTTAGGCAAGAAGTCTTATGTTTCAAAGACATTACCGAACGCATTGTAACAATCCGCATCAAGTTCAAATTCGCCAAAAAGATGATATAGCTAAGGACTGGTTCTATGAGCTCCTTGACAAAGCCTATGGGCGACTACCGAATTACGATGTTAAAGTCCTGCTGGAAGAGCAGTATTTACTGCCGGAAAACAAAGCCTACACGACAACACGTCTGGTGACGGACTTAGGCTAATTGACTTCGCTACGGAACGAAATGCCACTATTATAGCCAGCACACGGTTTCCTCAGCTCGATATCGATAAGGGGACATGGCGGTCTCCAGATCAACGGACGGTGAACCAAGTTGACCACAAAGCGATAGACAAGAGGCACGCATCCAGTGTTTTGGATGTCCGAACATTCTGAGGAGCTAACATCGACTTGGACCACTACCTTGTTGCAGCCAAGGATATCCAATACGCCACCACAATCCAGAAATACTGTAAAAAATTTTAATGTCGAAAGACTGCTTTCGCAAAAGACCGCTAAGACCTTCGCGCAACGCGTATCCCTAAACCTCTCGATTAACACCATACCACCAGCATCGAATGTCGAAGGACATTGGCAACGATGACAACAAGCCATTAGATCAGAACGATATTCGAAAATTTTAACAAAGTGTAAAACTTCAAGGCCAAGGATACAAGGCTAGAACAGAATCCTGTCGAGATTAACACGGAAATATCGTAGTTGAGACACAGTTGATGCTGAGGATATGGAAGAACTACTTCTGCAGACTGTTAAACGGCGATGAGGAACAGCATTGCGCTGTCAGGCAGAACGAACCATTCAATATTGGCAACGACAGCGAGAACTGCCAACCACCCGACCTGAGTGAAGTGAAGATAGCAATATCTAAACTGAAGCTTAATACGGCTGCTGGAAATGACGGCATTCCCGTCGAGCTTTAAAGCCGGCGGAGATAACTTGGCATGTAACATCCACCAACTGATAAGCCGAATCTTGTCGGAAGAAAGTATGCCTGAAGAATGAAACCTCAGCATCGTTTTCCCGATCCACAAAAAAGGAGACCCTCTAAACTGCGCCAACTACAGAGGCATAGGTCTCCTCAACATCGCCTACAAGATCCTATCTGCCGTAATATGTGAATGCCTTAAACCATTGACCAACAACCTGATCGGCCCTTATCAGTGTGGTTTTAGGCCAGGAAAGCCGACAACCGATCAAATCTTCACACTTCGGCAGATCCTGGAAACATATTACACACCCCATTTTCATCGACGAACTGTACAGAGCCATGTCTAGATTTGGCATACCTCCAAAACTTGTCCGTTTGTGTAGGATGACGATGGAGGATTCTCGCTGCTCCATAATGGTCGGAAACGACCTCACCGACACATTCGATACAACAAAAGGATTTAGGCGAGGCGATGCGCTGTCATGTGACTTCTTCAATCTTATTCTCGAGAAGATTGTGCAAAACTCACGAGCGAACCCCAAAGTTACAATTTTGCAAAAATCTGTACAACTACTAGCATACGCCGACGAAATTGTCATCATTGGTAGGACCCAACGTGCTGTCATAGCCACGTTTGCTAAAATAGGGAAGGAAACTGCAAAAATGGGTTTAGCAGTAAATGAGGACAAGACGAAGTATATGCTGTCAACACGAAAGGACACACGACATCGACGAATTGGACAGAACGTCACCATTGACAGATATAAATTTGAGGTAGTACTGGTCTTTATCTATAACGAAGAATTACTCTTGCCAACCGCTGTTTCTTCGGGCTTAGAAGGCAATTGAGTAGTAAAGCCCTCACTCGAACTACTAAGGAGATCTTATATAAGACCCTGAGCATCCCAGTCCTGCTCTAAGGCGCTATAGCATGGACCGTCTCAAAAGCAGATGAAGAGATCCTTGGTCGATTGAAGAGCAAAATTCTTCTAAAAACGTTTGGTCCCGTTTGCGTTGACGGGCTATGGAGACGAAGATTCAACCAAGAACTATACGAGCTGTACAGTGACATGCCCCTGGTCAATAAACTCCGCATTGGACGTTAAAGATGGCCAGGACATGCTCCAGCAGTGGCTGCGGGTTTGTTGACTCCGTTGCGGGCCATTCAAGGTCAGCTAACCGGTCTTCAAAACCGGTTACGGGAGCAGGCGTCAAGGGTAGGCTATATCTACTCCTTGTTGCCGACCTTAACGCAACTTAGATCGTAATGGGCGCGCTGTCAGAGAGACCCTTAGAGATCCTGGCTGTGAATGTAAATTCACTGATAAAGATCGAACGTTGAGCTAATCTTTTCCAGTTGCTGACAGACGAAAGTCCCGATGTGGTTATGGCTTACGAAACTAAGCTCAACCGGAAGCATAAATTGACTAAAAGTAATTACAATATCGTAAGAAAGGACCGGCCCAACTCCACTCAAGGAGGCGGGGTCGCTACCTTCATACGAAAAGGCATTAGTTATAAGGTCATATATAGTGGTGAAGTGCGCCGATTCCGGCTGTTGGAGGCCTGCGTCATATGCATGCCTCTCCAACAAGGGAAGCGACTGTATGTGACAGCGGCCTACGCACCGGAAGCACCTCAGCCTTCACTTTTTACGACAGAGCTCGGAAAACTTTTCGAATCTCTAAGACTGAACTTAGTGGAGAATATTTATCTTTTGGTCGGAGATTTAAATGCTGGGGAAATCACTTACAAAATCCTCGGGGTAACCATCTTTACAATTGGATGGTCCACTACAATGTTGAATATAGGATCGACCTTCTCGCCACAGATAGGCCATCGTTTCCGAGAAGCGGTGCTTTCCTGTATTTTTTACTGCGAGACACCAGACTGACAGTCACTAACAGAGTAGGTCAACACCCACGAAACGTTTTACGGACGATTGAGTACGACAGTGATCACTGCGGACTCGCCGCCGTAATACAGATTGCGAACGAGCTTGTGGCGTTAGAGGAGTATGTGCCTGTGCATTCTTACAACTACGGTAAGATGCGCTAGCCTCGCTTCACCAACGCCTTATCAAGAGAATTACGTTCGAGGGCCATTTCACCACCAAACAACAGAAACCCAACAAACAACGAAATCGGCGAATACTTACAACAGATGGATTAAACGATTCAGCGAACAATGAACAGGACAAAGTACAAAGAACATGACAACAAAGCCAAAATACAGTGGACGGGTGCATGTCTGGTTGATTTAGAGAAGGCTTTTGACACCATATGGTTAGAGGGCCTCTATCTAAAGCTGACCAGACTTGGCATAAGTAAACCACTGCTATATATGCTTCATGACATGCTGACTGGTAGAACGTTTGTTGTCAAAAGTGTCAATGTAACTTATACCACAGAATATTTCATTAAGAATGGTCTGCAACAGGGAGCGGTTAACTTGCCGATTCTCTCCAGCATTTACACCAGTGATATGGTAGGTAGTCTTACTCAGGCAATTGCGTATGCGGACGATCTTATCGCGTACAGAACAACCCCTACTGTCGAAGTCATTCGAACTCCTTTGCAGCGGGACTTCGACAAGATCCAGAGATATTGTGATGACTGAAAGTTGAAAATCAACTTTCAGAAATCAGAAACTATCCTGATTGGACACCGTTGTCTAGGGCCTCTAGGGCTACGAGAAAGAACTGGCGAAAGCTGGTGATCGTTGGACCAAACGGACAGCCACTGGCGAGTAAAAGTGTAGCAAGGTACCTTGGCATCTGGTTAGATCAGTATCTATATTTCGGAAGACATGTAGGTGCTGCTCTGGCGAGAGCAAGGGGAGCATTTGCTCTGACAAGACGATTGTTTTATAGCAGTCGTCTTGACAGCAGGGTAGAGGTGATTTGCTACATGGCCCTCATTAGGCCGATGATTGCCTATGGGTGCCCGGTGTGGTTCAACGTTGCCCCGTCTCAAATGGAAAAGATACGGGTGCTTGAGAGGCGGTGTCTGAGGAGCTGCCTTGGACTTCACAGAACACTAGTATCTGACTACACAAAATACTATTCCAACCAGGTCCTATACAACGGGGCCAACATAAACAGAATAGACAATTTTCTGGTGAAACTCATTCGGTTTCACGCTGCAAGAGCGATGGCTTCGAACAATAATCTCATCTTTGGGGCCTTTTACCCCAATGATGAATATTTTGAGAGTGCGCGTTTAAGCGGCTTTATTCCGCCCGAAGCTTTCCTATATTTGGACAGTCGAGGCCTGATACAGGGTAGATAGTTGGTTCTGCTAATCTACCACGTCTTCCGACGAACTGTGGATAGGCGACTCCTATACGACGAGACGTCGTCGCTCAGGGCGGAGGAGAGCGCCTGCGGTTCAGTAGGAGTGTGTCCGATTGAGACCGTCGGAGTAGGTTACAACAGGAGAACCTGTTGTGGTGGTTAAACTAGGCAAAAATTATTGACTTATGGCCGACTTACATAGATTTAGTCTTAAGGTTTAGGTTTAAACAGTTATGGTGGCACAAAAAAAATAATTTAAAAAAAACACGCTTGCTGTGTCTGTTCTAGTTTTTAAGTTATTTTTAGGTAGTTTTAATTAGTCTTACGTAGTTTATGTTAGTCGATAACTAGTTTCCATTAGCATGTAAGTTCAAATAAAATAAAATAAAAAAAGACAAGAAACCAAGTTTTTTTCAAAAATGTTTCTTGGTAACCATTATTATTATTAGGGTGCCCGCATAGTGCCAGTAAGTTAGTTAAGTAGTTGATAAGTAAGCCAGTTTTTTTCATGAATTTTTGTCTAGCATGTAAGTTAGTTTTAAGTCAAAGTAAAATAAAAATGATTAAAAAAAAAAAAAAAAAATGCCCAGGACATGTAGGAGGAATCGACACCAATACTCCGGCTCGCAGAGTCATTGATTCCCAGCCAGACGTCGGACGCAGTAGAGGTAGACCTCACCTTAAGTGGCGCGCACAAGTAAAAACCGACCTCAACCAACTTGCAGTGCGCAACTGGAGGCAGTTAGCTAAGGACCGGGCTAATTGGAGAGGCATGCTGGTTGAGGCCCAGGTTCATTCCTGACTGTAGCGCCATTTAAGTTAGTAAGAAATTCAAACATCCAAACATTTACAATACATTCATTTTTATACCCAATCACTATTTCGTTTGCATGTAGCTTCTTGCACGCCCTCATCTTTGGAAATTCGAAAAAAAAACTTTCGACGCAAAAACATAGGTAAAATGAATAAGAGCATTTAATCTATTGATCATTTTACCCTATGTCTAATTGCGTTTTCTTATAAAAACGATTTTTATACCCTACCCATAGCATTTGCAACAGAAAATGTTTCTTTTATTATCATAAAATAATTCGATAAACTATCTGAAAAATAAATTGTGACTAAAGCATTTTCTATGTACCCTCCTCGTAAAGTATTAGCCATGCCCAATTTTTGAGTATGTTTAATTTAAGGATGGAATGGGATAGGGTATTCAACTATTTGCATAGGCGGATTGTAGCCATCGCATAATTTTTTTTTGTTTGGCACCAAAAATATTCACTGGAAATAATTCATATGGAAAACAACGTTTGCCGGGTTAGCTAGTCTACTCTAAGAATGACAAAATATTATTTTAATACTTACATATTCGTCTATATCTGACAAAATATAGTGACCGTACTGTTCTACAAAACATTCGGTGCGGTTTAAGTACTCCACTATTGTAGCGTTTGACCACCATTGTCTCATATTGCCACTACGATCGTACATACGACCACTGTCATCGAAGCCATGTGTAAGTTCGTGTCCTAGAATTGTTCCAATAGCACCATAGTTGAGAGCCCTGTTAAGGTGTTTTTATCCAATATTATAAATGTAGCATTCAAGTTCAAACAATTGGTGCTGTATCTGAAAATTGTTTGGGTGCGTTTAAAGGTGCTCTAAACGAAAATCTCTGTGACAACTATGTTGATGTTCTAATTATTATGTATGCACTCACTCTAATCCCAAGTGGTAAAACGGAAATTGTAATATTGCAATGGGTATAGCTGCAAAAAGGGCAAAATATAAAAAAACTCGTTAACAAATGTCTAAGCGAACTTTATGCATTTATAAAGAGAGTTCTTTTTTTTAAAGGTACAGAGTTTTAAAATGGAATTAAACAAATATGTATGGCATTATAATGTAAATATGATTTCTAGCATTAGATCGCTGGCTCGGACGTACTGATTTCTCAACCTTATGGAATGCTTTAAATAAACAATATTTAAATTCAAAACCATTGACTAACAACACTTTTTGAAATCGAGCCGACACAAATTAAAATAAATTTTGTTGCTTACCATCTAAAGCATTCATATTATACATCGTGTAATAGGCTCATTGCTGCCATAGCTGGTTTTATGAGAACACGACATTAACCAAATTTCGCTCCCTAAGCGATTCTCGTGGAGCATACAAATTAACAAGAGAAATAAATTCGTCTACAACAATATGATAATTCAAAATATCGCGAACAAACGCGTTGCAAGCCGGGTTGTAAATCTATTTGTTCACTTCTGTTTTCATAACTAGGCAATTCTTCAAACGTGTATAATTTACGGAATGCATACCTCCAGAAATTTGCCTAATCTAAGTGCCTGCATTACGTATGGCTAATCCTATATATTGGATGTGTAGCACAACTATGATCTGACTAACGAGCAGTAAACTATATACTATATACTAAGGCTTCGTTTTTGAGTTTATTTTAACTCATTCTTTATATAGACTTTGTCTAGACACCTCTTTGTGTAATTTTACTTTACTTTCACACGGTGATGCTACACCTGAATCATTTTTGCATCAGGTTCCTTTATAGTGTGATGCAAATAAATTGTACCTAAGCCTTGCAGGCTGACGAGTTGGTCTTGCATCTCCATTGTCGGTTTGATGTTGCACCAAGTGTTGCGTTAACCAGAACGCATTTTCCAATCACCTTTCCTTTTTGGATTCTCTCCTCTTGTGTTGTGGTGTTTGAGACTGTTATTGGAACCATGTAGTTCTTTGGTTCCACCAACATTTTGCCAACGATGTAGTTTTGAAGCATTGGTGTTGTACTCGTTGTGGATTTTGATAAAACGTTGAAAATTGGTATCCCGTGCGTGTGGTTGTGTGTTACGTGCGTGTGATGTTGGTGATGCCCAAACCAAAAATGTTCAGCCTGTCCACTATCAGCGGCGGCAAGAGAAACAAAAAAAGCAAAAATCAAGAGCCAGACGCCCAAAAGAATTGTTCAGCATGTCTACTTACGGCGGCTCAAAACAGTTTGTGCAAAAAAATAAAAAAACAACTTTGATGCTCCAACTAGTTTTGTTTTTTACCAAACAGTTTGAGTTTAACCGACAGACTTATAAAATTTGAGCTTCCTTATATACAACATTGATGTAGCACATTGCAATATATTTATATTAATTTAATTAATAAGAGTTCCACTTATATTTTATCAAAACAACACTTTAATATATGTAAAAGTTTTTTTTTTATATTAAACACTCCACACTAATACCCTATCCCATCCCATCCATAAAACAAATATCCTCAAAATGTCGGCTTTTTCGCGATGAAATATAGAAAATGTCATCGTCAGAACATATTGTTCAGACAGTTTATCAAAATCATTTATGGTTCGACAAAAAACATCGTTTTTCGCCTGGTTATGCTTTGAGGTAGTGTATAGAAATGGTTTTAGTATAAAAACGGCTCCAAAAAGTATGCGCGGGTAAAAATGACATATGGAAGAAATGTTTATATTAACAGAACCAATGATCAGCATTTTTTTTAAATGTTTATAATTTTATCGAAAAACGTTTTTTTACTAAAAACGCCCTCACAAAGTGGGCGTGGCAAAAAACTTTGTTTAAACAAAATATAAACATTATGATCATCTAGATATGTTATTCAGACACTTTTTCAGTATCTCTAACAGTTTGGCTTAAAATTACGTTTTTCTTAAAAGTGGGCGTGGAAGTGGGCGGATTCAAAAAATGTGTACACTTGTTCTGCTGGGAGCAACAACAAACGCGTGCACCAAATTTCATCATCCTAGCTCAAAATTTAAGGCCCAAAAACTGTTGACGTACATGGCTTAATTGACTCAGCTATCGATTCTGAGTCGATCCTAGGTATACCTAGCTCAATTATTTCTCTATGTTACAAACTATGTATCAAAAGTAATATACCCCTATGCATATAAGTCGAAATGTTATTTGAGTCTTAGATATTTTTGTCTTACAAATCATGCAAAGCTCTTCTTCAGCTACTGCTTGAGCGAGATTTTGTATACTATCAGCAAGAGGCATATTTAAATTTAAAAAAATCGGTAACTCGATATGATAGATAACGATAACTGAAAAAAAAATAACTGAGGCGATATAAATTTAAGGATATTCTATAACGGTCATATCGTCCGTGAGTCGTGGCCCTGGGAAGTACGGCAGATGATACTCACGGACGATGTCTTTTCGGATAATGTAAGCAGTAGCTCCAGTATCAATTGTAGCTGCAAGTTCTTTCCCGCCGATTGTCGCAACTACTATCAGACTCCTGCTGTCTTCTTAGTTTGGGATACTTGGATTGTGGTCGTGGGGGGCGTCGATTCCAGAACCCAACTTCCGCCCCAAGTTGGTTCTTAAGCATTTCCCGACTGCTGGTACAGCAGGTCGATTGTTGTCACTGCCATATGCTTCCCTCTGTTTTTGCTGCGCCTTGATGGGTTTCTGCACTGACGCATTAGATGTCCAGTCTTTTTGCAGTTCCAGCAACGCATTTGAGCTCGGGAATGGTTTTTCGATGAAATCTCCATTCTTTCACAAGAGAATTCAATGGTGGCCAACTCTGACCCGATGAGCTTCTTGGGATGCTTGATCAGTTTCCTCTAACATCAGAGCATAAGCTGCGGCTTCGGCAAGTGTGCGTTTTCCAGCCGTTCGTACTGCTAGTTGAAGTTTCGAGTCAGCTAAAGCATGAGTGAAAGCGTCCTTTGCCATCTGGTTGATGATCTCTTCTCCAGTGATCTCTTCACACAGATAAGACAAATATGCTAGGCGTTCAATATTTGCGTGCAGTTGTTGAAGAGTTTCGCCTCTCTTCTGGACTCTGCGACACAGCTGCGCTCGATACACTTCTAACATGTGGTCATCACCAAACCGCATATCGATTGCTTTCACGATAGCTTTGTAGTTGCGTTGGTTGTCCACGGAGGTGGTTTGCAAAAGCTCTGCAGCTGGATCACGCAAAGCCAGTGTAAGTGCGATGGCTTTTTCCTCGTCCTCCCAGCAGTTGGTCATGGCAGCAGCCTCGAACTTCTTTCTTATAAATTGACCATTGCATCTAATCGTCGATTCGTGGACAATCTCCAGAAATTTCCCGAACCTTTTGTTTCTTAACAACAATAATCTCTTTAGCTAGATCTTCAATTTTCTGCTCAAATGCTTCGACAACTTTCTCAACCTTCTTTTCAAAACTATCTTCTGTTTTTTCGACTTTATGTTTGAATGCGGCCACATAATTTTCTATCTTCCCAACTTTCTCTTCTACCGCCTTAAATGTAGTCTCGACTTTTTAAATCGATTATTAATCACCGTGAATTTTGAATCGAAGACAATCTCAAACTTCCTACCCTGTTCCTCGAGCTTCTGGCGCTGTTCTACGAGCTGCTTGCTTTGACCTTTGGCGCTGTTCTGCTCGTAGACCTTCGACCTGAAGTCCCAATATATTTTTTTGGCTTTCAGATTGTTGGCGCTGCTCCTCGCGTAGCTCTTCGAGCTGTTGGCATTGCTCTTCGCGTTGTTGTTTTGTTCTCCGAACTTAGCCTCCAGAAACTTCATCATTGATGACATGTCGAAGCCTGCACTTACTTGTTGCTCTTCGACATCAAAGACAATCGAATTGGGATCTTCACCACTTTGCTTTATTGCGTCATGGTGACGAATAAATAAATCGGTCTTTCCTCCAATAGGGGAAAGCTGTCGGAGAGTCAGTTCAGCTCCGCAACGGTGAGCCGATAAATTTGATTTGTGAACCATTATTGTTTAATCACACCTTTCACAATCAAACACCTTAGCCTCCAGAAACTTCATCATTGATGACATGTCGAAGCCTGCACTTACTTGTTGCTCTTCGACATCAAAGACAATCGAATTGGGATCTTCACCACTTTGCTTTATTGCGTCATGGTGACGAATAAATAAATCGGTCTTTCCTCCAATAGGGGAAAGCTGTCGGAGAGTCAGTTCAGCTCCGCAACGGTGAGCCGATAAATTTGATTTGTGAACCATTATTGTTTAATCACACCTTTCACAATCAAACACCTTATTCTATACCAAGTTATTGTTCGCTATTCTCGAATTTTCACGATTGCTATACTCACTTCATTCACGTTTCTTTACAGTTCACAGTTTTCTAGAAACTTCTCATCCAGAAAAGGTTTTATCCCACTGCTGACACCAGGGTTGAATGAAGCCGGGCTTCGAATGATAAAACACTTTTCTGTTTTATGTTTAACAATAATTTAATTATACACACTCTTGTTACTAGAATTTTATTGTTTACAAACCGGTTTCTCTTTTAACAATTCAATTACACTTATTTGAAATCAAATACCAACGATTAAATTCGCGCTGGTTATCGCTTCATCTCTATTTATACCATTCCACATACAGATGGCATATTCTCGTAGACTCCCGCAGTTATTAGATGGTTCGAGAAGTGGTTTTGACATTCCAGTGGGCGCATCCAGTGCCACAAATCGACACTAAATGGATCTTTTCGATTTTCACAAATCAGGGTAGGTTCGTACACTACAAGCCGAATTTGTAACCATACATTTTGTTTTGGGAAGTAAAGTTAAATGGAGTTATTTAACAGGAATATTTCTGATGCATACCTTTTACAAATATTTTCAAATCATAATTTCCATATTTTTATTTTATTTTGTTTAAATAGCAGTTATATGATCCAAATCTCTTTATAATTTTCAAGGGTAGTGATACCCTTTATAATCATTGAATCATTTGTATCGGCCAAACAAACAAATAGTATATATGACCGTTATAGAATATCCTTAAATTTATATCGCCTCAGTTATTTTTTTTTTCAGTTATCGTTATCTATCATATCGAGTTACCGATTTTTTTAAATTTAAATATGCCTCTTGCTGATAGTATACAAAATCTCGCTCAAGCAGTAGCTGAAGAAGAGCTTTGCATGATTTGTAAGACAAAAATATCTAAGACTCAAATAAAATTTCGACTTATATGCATAGGGGTATATTACTTTTGATACATAGTTTGTAACATAGAGAAATAATTGAGCTAGGTATACCTCAAAGTATATGGATCGACTCAGAATCGATAGCTGAGTCAATTAAGCCATGTACGTCAACAGTTTTTGGGCCTTAAATTTTGAGCTAGGATGATGAAATTTGGTGCACGCGTTTGTTGTTGCTCCCAGCAGAACAAGTGTACACATTTTTTGAATCCGCCCACTTTCACGCCCACTTTTAAGAAAAACGTAATTTTAAGCCAAACTGTTAGAGATACTGAAAAAGTGTCTGAATAACATATCTAGATGATCATAATGTTCATATTTTGTTTAAACAAAGTTTTTTGCCACGCCCACTTTGTGAGGGCGTTTTTAGTAAAAAAACGTTTTTCGATAAAATTATAAACATTTAAAAAAAAATGCTGATCATTGGTTCTGTTAATATAAACATTTCTTCCATATGTCATTTTTACCCGCGCCTACTTTTTGGAGCCGTTTTTATACTAAAACCATTTCTATACACTACCTCAAAGCATAACCAGGCGAAAAACGATGTTTTTTGTCGAACCATAAATGATTTTGATAAACTGTCTGAACAATATGTTCTGACGATGACATTTTCTATATTTCATCGCGAAAAAGCCGACATTTTGAGGATATTTGTTTTATGGATGGGATGGGATAGGGTATTAGTGTGGAGTGTTTAATATAAAAAAAAAAACTTTTACATATATTAAAGTGTTGCTTTGATAAAATATAAGTGGAACTCTTATTAATTTAATTAATATAAATATATTGCAATGTGCTACATCATTGTTGTATATAAGGAAGCTCAAATTTTATAAGTCTGTCGGTTAAACTCAAACTGTTTGGTAAAAAACAAAACTAGTTGGAGCATCAAAGTTGTTTTTTTATTTTTTTGCACAAACTGTTTTGAGCCGCCGTAAGTAGACATGCTGAACAATTCTTTTGGGCGTCTGGCTCTTGATTTTTGCTTTTTTTGTTTCTCTTGCCGCCGCTGATAGTGGACAGGCTGAACATTTTTGGTTTGGGCATCACCAACATCACACGCACGTAACACACAACCACACGCAAGGGATACCAATTTTCAACGTTTTATCAAAATCCACAACGAGTACAACACCAATGCTTCATTTGTCAAATATGACTCCGGGATCTTTCACTTCTTCCATACCTACGCTGAACTCTAAGATCGTTCATGTAATACGTATTTATTATAGGTTCATTATTATAGGTAAACATTTTACATATTGAGATGTTAATCCCCATAGCTTTATGATAACACCATGCATACAAACTACTTATATCAAACTGAAGTCGGACAAAGTCAAATAAAATTACTTATAAGAGAATATAACTTTATCATCCACGACGCTAAAACGTTGCAAAATTTAATAATGTCTTAACGCCATTTAAAAAAATATAAAAACCAATGCGTCTTAACCGCTACATATGGGTAAAATTAAGGCATCTCGTTTTGAATAAATATAATTCCAAAATGATTTGCTATTATGATTAACCGATTACTCAACGGACAAATATATACAACAGTATATACTTACTCTCATTTACTTCTTAAACCAATATACCTCAAAGTATATTGATCGACTCAGAATCTCTAGCTGAGTAGATCTAGCCATGTCTGTCTGTCCGTCCATCCGTCCGTCTGTGTGTCACCGATTTTTAGGCCTTCAATTTTGAGCTAGAATTTTGAAATTTGGCATATTGGCTCTCTATCCGACGAAGCAGAAAAAGTGTTAATAATTTTAAAATCCAAGTACTCCCACGCCTCCAATTTTAAAAAAGTAGTTGTAGGGCAAACCATTAAAGATTTTGAAAAAAAAACTCTGAACAATATATCTTCACAATCCTTATGTCTATATTTCGTCTACACAAATTTTTTTTGCCACGCGTTTTCAGTAAGAAACGTTTTTCATGCAAAATTTTGAAATATTTCGAAAAAAAATGTTGATGCAAAAACATTGGTTACGATAATACAACTATTACTTCTTCAGTCAACCCGGAGCTTTTGTCTGTACATGACACCCACGTCTGACTTTCTTTCGCTTTAATATTTTTTGTAACGTGAATTTATCAAAATTTCTAAACGCGAAAAATCAACCGATACCGAGGACAAACGCTTGTCCTCGGATAAAAAACATTGTCTCAATATGAAGAATATTAATAGTAGCGCTCGTAAGAAGAAAGATAGTAGTACGAATTACTACAGTCCTCTTCAATGTCATCCGGACAGTGATACTAACGATATGGATGAAGTGATTACACCAAACGATTTATCAAAAAAAGTGCATGTGCCACCAGTAAAACTATTGAAAAAATCAAGTGATTATATTCACAGTTTAATGAAGTCCTTAAATACTATCGATTATTTCATAAAAAAATTATTCATCGGCATTACAATTATTTGTGAAACTATTGAATCGTATAATACTTTGATCGGTAAACTGAAACATGAAAACTTTCAATTCTTCTCCCACGACCTTAAAAGTGAGAAAGCTTTCAAAATTATTTTGCACGGTATGGGTGAATTGGATGTAAATATTCTTAAGCCCGAACTAATTAAAATCGGTCTTAAGTGCATTGATATAAAAAAGATCACTAAACAACTTGAGCATTATAGTGATACGTTTTATTTAATTGCACTAGAAAATGGATCTATTAAGTTATTTGATTTAAAAAAAACGTTATCGCTCCATTTGCCATACGCAAATTAATTGGAGCTATCAGAGGAAACTAAAGGGTAAGCTGACTCAGTGTCACAACTATCAAATGTTCGGTCATGGGGAAAAGAATTGCCATGTTAAAACGTATTGTGCCATCTGCGCTGGTACACATAAGACTGTTGAGTGCGACAACAACGCGTCACCCAAATGTGCAAATTGCAAGGGTTCTCATAAAGCCACTGATCCTGTATGCATAAACAGATCAAAATATCTGGAATTAAGAGAAAAAGCTATGTCTGGAAAGCAAAGACTTTCTCCTCAGCCAACAATTTATGCAAAATCGCAAGTGACTGCTAATCACTCTGAGCAGAAACATGTTTCCTTCGCTTCCCTCTCAGATTTTCCTGCACTGCCGCAACGATGTCGTCAGAAAATTACAAGCGATATGAGCAGTACCGTAAGTATCAGTGCTCAACCTCACAATGTGTGGGATAATGTCTCTCGCGACGCTTCCAATGGAAGTCTCAGCGTGGTTCCAGCAATACTGTTAACAATACTCCAAGCAACATTCCAGTCAACACTTATTGCTGCAACACTTCCAGTACACTTTTCTCAGCTGAAGAGCTTAATTCTTTGGCTATGGAAATGATCACAAAATTATCAACATGCAAAACAAAAATTGAACAATTCAATGTTATCGCATATTTAGCTACTAAGTTTTTATATCCAAATGCTAAGTAATTATGCCAGATAAACATATAAATATAACAACTTGGAATGCGAGAGGTGTTCGCAACAAAACTGTAGAATTCTTAAATTTTTTAAATACTAACAATATTCGTATTGCATTAGTTACTGAGACTATGATAAAAAATGATTTGAATTTATCCTCACCTGTTTTCAAATGTTATCGAAATGATAGAATTGGAAGGGGAGGAGGTGTTGCAATTTTAATAAGAAGATCAATTCAGCATTCGGTTTTGTCTATTGTTAGAACGCAATATGTTTAAAATATTGGTGTTGAGGTAATTTTAAGTAACCGAAAAAAAATCAAAATATTCTGTGTATATTTCCCGGGCGGGAATGCATCAGATGAGAAACGAATTGCATTTAAAAATGACCTTAGAAATTAAGTTTCTGTTAGTGATGACTTTTTAGTTGGAGGAGATTTAAACTGCAGACACAGGGATTGGGGTTGTCTAAAAGAAAATTCTTGGGGAAATATTCTCTCTAGTCTAAATGTCGTAATGCCAATTTCTGTATTATTTCCACCTAGTCCTACCTTTGTCCCATGTAGTTCTCGTGTTAGTCCCTCTGTACTTGATCTGTTCGTGACTAATGTTTCTTGCCTTATTACGATCTTGTTTTTTGTCAATTTCTTTTTTCGGGGGAAAAAAGAGTGCAATATGTTAAGGATTGGAAAAATGCCAATTGGCCAAAAAATTAATTTAATTTTACGCAATGAACCCTCAAACATTGAGAGTGTTACATGTAAATATGACGTAGACTCTATTTTAACGAACTTTTTAGCACACATCTTAAATGCAGTGGAAGTTAGTGTCCAAAAATTCATAAAACTACATTTTCGACTAAACTTCCTTCTCATATCTTGGAAATGATAAAGATCAGAAATAAGTACAGAAGAGATTGGCAAAGATATCGGCAACCAATATACAAAGAAGAAGTCACATGTTTTAACAAATTAATTTCTAAGCATATTGCAGACCATCGTAATAAGTTATGGAATAAAAAATTGCATGGACTTGACAAGAATTGTAAACCATTTTGGAACATTGTGAAAATAGTTGAATGTAAACAAAAACAAGTTCCCGTACTCAAGACCCCGGGAAACACTTTTTTCACTGATACTGAGAAGGCAAATGCATTTGCATTGAATTTTGCAAACAATCATATTGTTTCAGAGAACTTGGGTGATAATGAAACAACTAATTTAGTGAACACAACAATTCAAACATTTTTTTTAGAAAGTTCAAATCAACCAACTTCTGTTACTTACGTTACAGAAGAAGACATCGAATTCTTTATCAATTCTTTACGACCACGAAAGCTGGAGGTCTCGATCAAATAAAAAATATATATCTTAAGTATTTGCCAAAAGCTGGAATCAGGCATATAGCATTCCTGATTAATGCTTGTCTGAAATTAGAATATTAGATGATGATTAGATGGTTGGAAACTAGCAAAGGTTGTGCCAATTATAAAAGTTGGTAAGCCCAGCGATAATCCTGAGAGTTATAGGCCTATCAGTTTACTTAGTAACCTAAGTAAAATTTACGAAAAAATACTAAAGGAGAAATTAACGAAATTTATATGTGATTATAACATTTATCCAATAGAGCAATTTGGATTTAGGAGATATCACAGTACTTCCCACCAAGTGCTTAGAATTTGTAATTATATTAAGGAAAATCGTACATTTAGAAGATCGACTGGTATGATCTTACTTGATATAGAAGAGGCTTTTGATACTGTCTGGAATGCTGGTCTCATATACAAGATGATACGTTTCAATTTTCCTTTGTATATCTGTAAAATAGTCCTAAGTTTCTTATCTTGTCGATGTTTTAAAGTTCATGTTAACAGTGGTGTATCTAATTTAGTATCGTTTTATTGTGGTGTTCCGCAAGGTTCTGTTCTTGGCCCAGTGTTGTATAATATTTTTACATCTGTTTTTCCAAAATTATCTAATTGTAATGTTACAATATTTGCAGATGATACTGCCATATTTTCATCTCATGAGTTTTCTCTTTCAATTGAGAGTAATTTAAATAATGCGATGAAAATAATTGAAAAATGTTACAAAAAATGGAAAATAAAACTGAACGAGCGTAAAATTCAAGTCATTTTTGCACGCGAAAAAGAAAAGCTTGTTTCCTACGTTATAACCCAATTCAGGTAAATGGAATATACATTGAATGGGAGCGTTACGTTAGATATTTAGGTATATACTTGGACTCAAAACTGACCTTTAATGATCATGTTACAAGAACTTTAAAGAAAACATCAATCGCTACTAAAATTCTTTATCCATTCATCAATAAAAATTCGATGCTTTCAAAAGATAAAAAAATAATAATTTTTTAGGTCGTTTTTCAAGCGATTTTACTTTATGGGTGCCAAGTATGGGGAGCCTGTGCAAAGTGTCATATAAACAAACTGCAAATATCGCAAAATAAAATTTTGAAATTAATGTTAAATTTACCTTGGCACCACTCAACTAGAGATATACATAATAAAGCAAATGTTGATTTGATATTCAACAGAATTACTAAACTCAATAGCGCTTTTTTTGAACGTTGCGCTTTTGCTGATAATCCTTTAATAAATGATTTGAACACAATTTTATAAAGAATTTTTTTTATCTGTCCTTTATATAATTTTCTGTTTATTTTTTCTATTGTTGTTATTGTTTAACTTACTTAATTTATTTAATTGGCATTTGTTCTAATTGTAATTTATTAAATTGTTATTTATTAAATTGTTATATATTTATTTGTTATTTTCTTAGTTGTTATTTATTTAATTGTTATTTATCTAATTGTTATATATTTAACTGTTTTTTCTTTTAAGTTAATTGTTATTTATTATTATTATTTATTAAATACTATTGAAGTTGTTTATTTATTTATTTAGTTAAGTAAAGGACTATGGTCCTGTCAAATCTAAAAAAATGTAAATCCCGCACGAAATCGTGCGCCACGGGGATTATCTTAAATCAAACGACTAATAACGTTATAAATTATGTGTGCTTTATTCTGCTAACCAATTCGAACTGACTACAATTATTATTTTACCTAACACCTGAACTTCCTTGGCCTTGGTTCCCACGCAGGCCCATCGTCGTACACTCGCCCCTGGAGCATGTAATGTGATCTCAATGATTATGCGGCACATAACGGATGCGCGTGTAGGAATGAATTGCGGCGCTTGCACTTTTATATCGACAGGTGAACAGAAGATCGTGTTAACTGCCGCCCCTTTAAATATCTGCGTCCCGCAGATCTATTGCTGAGCATATGGAACAGCTCAGATTACTGGTAGGTTGTTGAACGTCCACTGGGCGTTGACCTGAGCGTTGAGCTGGGCGAGGAATGCGCTTCCGGCGAAAGGACAGATTGAGCTCCGGGATGTTGACTTTTTCGTAGATCTTTTTCCAGAGTAGGCAGATGGCGATGACTATGACTATGGCGTTAAAGATTTCTGTAATGATAGAAGAATTAAGGTTTCCTTTTAAGGTTTTGATATGTTCAATGTTCTTGACACTGATATCGTGCACAAATTCCAGCTTAGGCTTAACCCTTTTGCTGGTTACGTTGGCCAGGACAGCAGGAAGCGCTTGTAGACTTGAAGAGGACCTGCTGAAGTATGTCTGGTCCTTGATGGTTACCGTGTCATTGTCCAGTTGGATGAGATATGTACCTTCTAGAGGAATAGAAGAATTTTTATTTAAAATTGAACCATTAAATTTCGTCACGAAGATTGTGTTTTCCCCAATAAGTTCGATGACCTCTTCGTTAGTGCTTCTGAAGTCGCATGCTGCGGTGCCGCCCTTAAGGATCCTGGGTAGGCATGTGTCTTCTGCTAGTTTCTTCAAGACGCTACTTTCGCATACCGATGACCCTTGAGTCCGTAAGTCATGTCGTGATTAAGTAAGGACCTAGGACATCCCTGTATGTCCTAGGGATTGCTAGGACATACAGCAATAGGGTTAGATTGCTATATACAGAGGGCCGTCCATACTCCACTGCCTCTACGAAGTTTTGATAGGGTAGAGTTTCCAGCTCGTTGATGATCGTGTTTATCTCCTCAGAGTCTAATATGTTGCTATTAACTATTCCGGTCTTGGCCATTTGACAGGCCCTAATTACTTCGTTTACCCCTTCTTTCAGTATAAGTACTTTGTTAAGCAAGTCGTGTCTTAGTCTTTCCGCTTCCCCCTCTTCTACGGCGGTGTTATAGCCATCGATTATTCTATTAACCCTGTTCACAACTTCATGAGTCGCCTCAAAAAGTTGTTCGTTAATTTTTTATTGGTCGTTGTTGTTGTCAATTATGTCTGCTTGCGTTTGTAAGAGTTTGTCCCAGTCAGTTGCATCGGGGGAACCTGCCAGCCATTTCCAGGCACTACCTATCCAGTCGATAGATCGAGGCTGTCTCGATTTTGGTTCGCCTAGTTCTTTTAATCGGTTCTTTACCTGGTTTAGATGGTAGGTTAAAATCAGTCGCATTTCCTGATCTGCTACATGCTTCGCGGCCAATTGCTCGGTTTGTTCGAGGAGCACGTTGTATTTCTTTAGGTCAATGTCGTGGATTAGCTTAAAATAACCATTTATTACCCAAGCGTTGCCTTCTTTAATGGTCACGATTGCTGACTCGAAAATGTGCAGCGCCTGCACGGAAACCAAAAAAGCTAGACTGCAATATAATTTTCATTAATTTCATTACTATATTCATTACTTTAAATACAGGATTGGACTTAAATAGTAAGTTAAAAGTAAATTTCTTATTTTAACTAGAGGTTTTTAGTTTTTACCTTTGAATAGGTTTTTTATTCGTTTCCCTTTCCCTTCTTCTTTTTTTTTTATTTTTATTTTTTGTTAATATTTTTAAGGTGAGTTTTGTGAATTCTCTTGCCACTAGTTGTCATTATAGTAACACGATTGTCCTTTGCGACAATTTCTTTTCGGTATACACTACCTCACCCTCGTAGTACTTCCTAGGCGCATTCCTTTTCCTATTTAACCTAACATTCCTAGCTTCGATGTTTCTTCTGATGATCCCCCTCAGGTCTTTGTTGATTTTGGACCGAATGTTTAAAAGATTTTGGTAGTTCACCCTCTGGAATCTATTGAAAAAGACGTCGGTAGGTTTTCGTTTAGTCACAGAATGTATGGAGTTATTATAGCGATCTACAGCTATGTCGACAAGCTCTTTAACCTTAAGGTCCGGGTTTTCAACCCTGAGACACCGGTAGATCTCTAATATTGTGGAATGGACCCTTTCTATTTGCCCATTCACCTCGCTTCGGTAGGAGGGGGTCAGGTAGAGCTTGACACTTTAATAAAGTTCAACACTATCGGGCTAAGGAACCCTCTTTCATTATCCGTGACAATGATTTGGGGCACCGTGAAATAGTGTAAGATTTTGATCAACTTTGATCTAATATAGATGGATGATTTTTCCTTAATATGGAAGAACTTCGAAAATTTGGAGAATTTGTCGAAGACAGTCAGGAATTTCTTATTTTGAATTTCCATGATATCCATGTGGAGAATCTCACATGGATATTTGGGGAAGGGTGTCGATTGGAGTTCAGGGGTCAGGGGGTGTCGGTCGTATTTGTTTAAACCGCAGACCTCGCATAAAGCGGCGAACCTTCTGACCTGAGACATCATCTGCGGGAAATAAAATGTTTCCAGGGTTTGTTCCCTGTTTTCTCTAGGAGCGCGATGAGCTCTCCTATGTTCTCTTTCTATTATTGTGTGTCTGCGGTCTTGATTGGCGATGTCTTCGACAATTCTCAGGGTGATTCGTATCCTGTAGTTGCTAAAATTCTCTAAATAAACGTTTTGTAACAGGCCAAGGTACCTTTCCGGTATCTTTATACCATTTACTACCCTTGGGTTAAGTTTCTCCCTCAACACTTCCACAAGATTTTCCCGACATATCCTGCTTATAGAAATATAATGACGATGGTAGCCGGGGTGCGGCTCCTCGTGTGAACGCAGGTCGATACCAATCTTAAAAATCAATTGATTTCTGAAGACATTGATTGGGGCCTCTACGTGTGGTATGAGGTCTGAGCTGTCCTGGTCGGCACTATGTGGAGTGCAGGATTCTGTGTCGCTACCAGAGAGTTCACAATGACCTTCTTCAGCCGTACCCGTCCGGGAGCCCCCACTTGCGGTCTCCGTGACCTCATCCGAAGGTGAGTTGGATTCTGCCTCGCTAGCAGTTTCGGTACTGGATACTGGCCGGATAAATGGATTATTTCTACCTCTAGTCCTAAAAGAGCATCAGCCACAAAGTTTGATTTACCGGGAGTGTAAATCAACTCGTAGTTGTACTCTTCAATCCTTGCCTTCCAACGCTTAAGCTTAGCTTTGTGGTTCCTATTGCTCAAGGCAAATGTTAAAGGCTGATGGTCGGTGAAGATTTTGATTTTTCTGGCTCCATACAGATAATTTCGCAAATTATCGAGAGCCCAGACTATGGCGAGCATTTCCTTTTCATTAGTCGCGTAATTCTCTTCTGATTTGTTTAAAGAGCGGGAGATGTATGCCACAGGTCGTTCCTTACCATGATCACCCTGAGATAGTACGGCACCGATGGCATAGTCAGAGGCGTCCGTTGTCAAATTAAACCCTTTATCAAAGTCGGGAAAGGCCAGGACATCCGCAGACGTAAGTAACTCCTTTAGAGCTTCAAATGCCCTAATTGCATCGTCGTCGAGGTAGACTGGCACGTTTCTAGATTGGTTGCCCCTAACATTCGAAAGATTCCCACGTGTTATATTGGTAAGGGGTTTAGCGATTTTAGCATAGTCCTTGATGAACTTCCTGTAATAGGAGGTTAACCCGAGGAAGCTCTTTAGTTCTTTTAAGTTCTTTGGAGGAAGAATGCCTTCGATGGCCTTAACCTTCTTCCTGTCTGGGAGGATGCCTTCCGGGGTAACTAGATACCCAAGGAACTCAACGCTAGTGGCCATGAAGCTGGTTTTCTCCAGATTTATTTTAAGTCCGGCCTCATTTGACTTGGAGAAAACGGTTTCGATGTGTTTCAAGTGTTCCTTCTCAGATTTGCTAAAAACGATAATGTCGTCTATATACACATAGCATACCTTTCCAATTAATTCCTTGAGGACATCGTCTATCATCCTTTGGAAGATAGCGGGAGCATTTTTGAGTCCGAAAGGAAGTCTCAGATATTCGTACTTCCCATTCATGGTTGAGAAGGCAGTTTTTTGAATATCTTTCTCGTTCATCAATATTTGATGGAATCCTGAGGTCAGGTCGAGAGTTGTGAAGATTTTTGCATCTCCGAGACTGGCAAGAGTGCTATTAATATCCGGAATGGGGTATGTGTCAGGAATGGTTACAGCGTTTAGACGCTTATAATCAATCACCATTCTATACTGTTTCTCGCCGTTGGGTTTCGGCTTCTTAGGAACAACCCATATTGGTGAATTATATGGGCTGTTCGAAGGACGGATAAAGTTTTCCGACAGGAGCTCCTTAACCTGTCGCTCGACTTCATTTCTCATGTTTTACTTGTTTTACCGTCGATGCGAATCTTCCCGCCGGGACTATTCACAAAAAATTCATGTTGGACAGGGTCAGGACACGGAACTAGATTTGGCCTAATAAAATTCTTATTAGCTCCGGGGTCCACTAGAAAATTCAAAATGACCCCATCCCGCGTAACATACTCTAAGTATGGTACGCTGGAAACGAGGCACCTTGCATAAAATTTTCCGGCGATGGTTCCTCGTAGGGTAGGGTAGCGGCTTCCGCTTCTTCCAGCGTGTCAGGGCCGACAAGGGGTTTAGCGATTTTAGCATAGTCCTTGATGAACTTCCTGTAATAGGAGGTTAGCCCGAGGAAGCTCTTTAGTTCTTTTAAGTTCTTTGGAGGAAGAATGCCTTCGATGGCCTTAACCTTCTTCCTGTCTGGGAGGATGCCTTCCGGGGTAACTAGATACCCAAGGAACTCAACGCTAGTGGCCATGAAGCTGGTTTTCTCCAGATTTATTTTAAGTCCGGCCTCATTTGACTTGGAGAAAACGGTTTCGATGTGTTTCAAGTGTTCCTTCTCAGATTTGCTAAAAACGATAATGTCGTCTATATACACATAGCATACCTTTCCAATTAATTCCTTGAGGACATCGTCTATCATCCTTTGGAAGATAGCGGGAGCATTTTTGAGTCCGAAAGGAAGTCTCAGATATTCGTACTTCCCATTCATGGTTGAGAAGGCAGTTTTTTGAATATCTTTCTCGTTCATCAATATTTGATGGAATCCTGAGGTCAGGTCGAGAGTTGTGAAGATTTTTGCATCTCCGAGACTGGCAAGAGTGCTATTAATATCCGGAATGGGGTATGTGTCAGGAATGGTTACAGCGTTTAGACGCTTATAATCAATCACCATTCTATACTGTTTCTCGCCGTTGGGTTTCGGCTTCTTAGGAACAACCCATATTGGTGAATTATATGGGCTGTTCGAAGGACGGATAAAGTTTTCCGACAGGAGCTCCTTAACCTGTCGCTCGACTTCATTTCTCATGCAAGCTGGGTAAGGGTAACTTTTAGAATATATAGGTTCATCCGTGTTGGTACGGATTGCAGCTCTTACACTGGTTTTTATCATTTCGTTGCCCACTGGACCAAAAAGACTACCAAATTTACTGCAAATCTCTTGCAATCGGGATTTTGCAAGTGCTGTGATATTTCCGCACAAGGGTAATATGTGGTTGACCGCGCTGGAAGCCCGGTTCCTTAAGGTTATAATCCTATTGTACATTATAGTAAGTGTATTTTTTTCCCTATCGATGACCGCTTTTAGCTGCTTGAGCGTGTCATCACCAATTATCCCATCAAACGAAGTCAAACCTGGAAGAATGAAGAATGTGACTTCTAGTTCACAACCCAGATCACGAAAGAACTTCCTACTTGTTTTACCGTCGATGCGAATCTTCCCGCCGGGACTATTCACAAAAAATTCATGTTGGACAGGGTCAGGACACGGAACTAGATTTGGCCTAATAAAATTCTTATTAGCTCCGGGGTCCACTAGAAAATTCAAAATGACCCCATCCCGCGTAACATACTTTAAGTATGGTACGCTGGAAACGAGGCACCTTGCATAAAATTTTCCGGCGATGGTTCCTCGTAGGGTAGGGTAGCGGCTTCCGCTTCTTCCAGCGTGTCAGGGCCGACAGATTCTAAATGGTATAATCGCTGTTGTTTGCGCGGGTTGTAATTGTCGGACCGCGGTTCCCTTTTGAACCTGCTGTTGGGCCTATTCATGTAATTCACGTTCCTTGTCTGAACGGAACTATCCACCTCCATTTTGATCTGTGGTTTTGGAGCTGTTGGCCTCTGAGGTGGGCCTTGTTGTTGGAATCTTGAGTTCCCATATGGATATGGCCTTTGACCAAAGTTGTTCCTTGCTACCAGTGGACCGTCAAAGTTTCCGGGGGTCCCTACACTATTCCTGAAGTTATGGTTGACAGGCGAAGTTATCGTGTTAGGGCCCCTCACGTGCAACGAGTTGGTCCAGAAGTTCAGGTTCTGCATTTCCAGGCAAGCTGAATATGCCTCTGGTAGGGTTCTCGGCCTTTGGATGATCAGAAGCCTTGAGAGGTCCCCACTTAGTCCACGAATGAATACGTCTAGTGCCCGATTCCTGTATGTTTCCACCAAGGCGTTCATTGTCTCGGTGGAGCAAACCTCAGCCCTGATTTTACTTATAATCAGGGAAAACTGATGGTTTACAGTTGCATAGAATTCGTCGACTTTTGTATTACCTTTGTATAGCCTTGCCTCTGCCCTTCTGCCGGATGTGTTGGAGTATTGCCCTGTATATGGGCTTACTACGAACTATTTCGTAGTCCTTCAACACAGTCTCTACACTTTGGACCCAGGAAACGTAGTGGATAGGATTTCCATCGAAGGTCTGGAGTTCCTTGACGGAATCCGGAAGTTTCGAGATGTCCTTTAGGTCTTGTTAATTTTTCGGACCTTGTAGTGGTTCTACTTGTTCCGTTAAGGGAATGGGGATACCTGTCAAAGCTGCCTGTTCCAGGACAAGGATACGATTTCCTATCGTTCCCAACTGGCTGTTCACGGAATTAATTATCTCTTGTGAGCTGGATTGCTCCATCCTACCAATTCGTGTTTCCAGGCCTCGAAGTTGTTCGAGGACGGAGTTGACCGGCCCCGTGAGGTGTGTAACCGAATTCTTAAGCTCATCCATTCTTGAATCTTAAAGCGATTGAGAGTGTGGATAAAGGGGTGTTTATTAAGATATGCGAGTGTGACAAGTACTTAGTGGCAGAGTTTAACTCGTAATTGATTAATATAGAATTTCTTAATTCGTTTTAAATTTGTTCAACATGGGTTTATATAAAGATTTTTCTTTTTAACCCTTTTATATCCTTAAAGCGGGATTTTTCTTTTTTTAGATAAATTTGTATATTTCTTAGTTTTGATGCCTGCTAAGTGCTCTCTGTTTTAAGATTTCGGGGTAGCCACTGTCCTCATGGAAAGCTCGTATGCGCCCTTTTTAGTCGTTAATGCATGTGTTTCTGCAGCGACCTACTAATGGTACGAGTGATTTCACACGGATAATTCGATTTAATTCTCAGTGAACCGGTCCCTTTTTTCAAGAGAGTTGGCCCCTAGGCATAATTGTTACAAATAATTTTTAAATCAAATAGGTAACTACTCGTAAGTACATAGTAGCTGCTCAAGCAGTATATAATTTTTAAGTTATCACTTAATTGTTTCTTAGACTAAATCTTACTACAATCCTATAATTGTCAGTGACGTCTTCATCTTCTGTATATCTCCAATTTGCTCCTTGTTTGGATTCTGCGACGGTATTTCTTCCTTCAATGTAGGCAGCTGCCTTTTCCAATTCTCTTCGGGAAATTTATTGTAGTTTTTGCTTTTCGCAGATTTTCACTTATTGTTTTTTCCTTTTTTTTTTGAGTTCATAGCATTTCACTTGCATAAATTTATACTTATTGCTTTTCGATGTTCTTAGCACTTCGTTTTTCACAGATTTATACTTATTGCTTTTCTGTTCATAGCATTTCGCTCTTCACAGATTTAAACTTATTGCACTATTATTTCACTTAAATTCTTAATGCGTAATTGCATTTTTACCGGACACTGACTCTGTCTTGATATCCTTTAAGTCAGGTCCCTGCTCGGGCGCCAGTAAAGGACTATGGTCCTGTCAATTCTAAAAAAAAGTAAATCCCGCACGAAATCGTGCGCCACGGGGATTATCTTAAATCAAACGACTATTAACGTTATAAATTATGTGTGCTTTATTCTGCTAACCAATTCGAACTGACTACAATTATTATTTTACCTAACACCTGGACTTCCTTGGCCTTGGTTCCCACGCAGGCCCATCGTCGTACACTCGCCCCTGGAGCATGTAATGTTATCTCAATGATTATGCGGCACATAACGGATGCGCGTGTAGGAATGAATTGCGGCGCTTGCACTTTTATATCGACAGGTGAACAGACGACCGTGTTAACTGTTATGTAGTTATTTATTTATTTATTTATTTACTTTTTTTTTTTGTTATTTTTTTTTTTCACTTAATTAATTAATTTTATTTATTTAATATTGCTAGTCATAACATATTTTTACTTGAATTTTTAACTTTTTTTTTTTACCTTTATATTTCTTCATTAATTTTTGTTTTGTTTTTATATTTGGAGTTTTTGTTTGTATTTTTCTCCAAAAAACAATCTTATATTTGTCTCTCATAGTTATCTAATAATCCAATATACAATGTTTCAGAAGAAAAGTACTTGTTATTAAATCTCTGTGTAAAATGTGCGGTAACAAACCTAATGTAAAATTATATACAAAATAAACTATCTATCTATCTATCTACTATTACTTCTATATATAGTTTTAATCCACGCCCAAATTTGCAAGCGTTTTCATACAAAAACCATTTGTATACACTACTTCATAGCATAATCAGGCGAAAATCATTGTTTTTTGTCGAACCATGAAAGATTTTGTCTAAACAATATGTTCTGACAGTGACATTTTCTATAATTCATCGCCATAAAGGCGATTGGGGATAACAGCGGATTGTAGCCTTCTCATATGTTTTTTTTTATGAAAACGATGCAAAAAAGTGGGCGGTGGTTAAAAGGATATATGGACGAAATATTTGTTACTATTTCCAAAACCAATGATTTTGCGTCAATATTTTTTTACGAATAGGATTGTTTAAATATCTTGTTCACAAAATTTTTAGAAATTCCTTACCGTTTTGACGAAAAAACTTCTATCTTAAAAGTGGGCGTGGCAGAGAGCGGATTTCAAATATTTTTACACATATTATGGCTCGTCGCATAGAGGGTCTATATACCAAATTTCGAAACTGTAGCTCAAATTTTAAGCCCAAAAATCGGTGACACATAAAAGGACGGACGAACAGACAGACATGGCTAGATCGACTAAGCTGGCGAATCTGAGTCGATCCATATACTTTGAAGCATATCTTTCTATCATATCGAAGTTATTCCTCAATGTTACAACCGACAAACTTAATGTCAAAACTTATATACTCCTATAGGAGAGGATATTGTTATAATTTCGGATTGGGTGAAAATCGAACAGATCCATTTAGTGTCGATTGGAATGAATGAATGCCCACTGGAATGAGTGACTGGAATAGTAGTATCTGTCAATATTACTTTTCGACCATCTATTAACTGCGGGAGTCTCCGAGAATATGGCATCTGTATGTGGAATGGTATAAATAGAGAAGAAGCGACAACCAGTCAGTTAGTTTTAATTGTGACCTGAACGTGATTTGAATAGTGTTGACTGAGTGAATTACCTATAGTGAATTTTGGAAAGTTATAATAGCGCGAATTTAGTCGTTGGTGTTTGATTTCAAATCAGTGTAACTGATTTGTTAAACGAGACGGTTTCTCTGTAATTAATATAATTCTAGAAATAATTGTATATTTAAATAAATTATTTTTAAACATTAAAGAAAATAGCGTTTTATCATTCGATGCCTGGCTTCATTCAACAGTATAAAAAGTAACAACAGGAGAGAAAATATTGAACTTTCTTCCAACAAAGTAATTGGGAATAACATCCTTAGCATTTTCCAGATTTTCTAACATATTACATCGAAACACAATACAATATTGTTGGTTTTAAAATGAATGAATAACGAAAGTTAAGATCAACTTACTTATTGTGTTTGACTGGAACGTATGGAAAGCATTTACATTTGAAGGTGATGTTGCCCAGCCTAAATCATTTTCCTCTTTAAATCCACGTATCTTACTTAACATTTGCCATTTGAGTACATTCATCATGTTCTCCAAGTGAGTTTTATTATTTATATCCACTTCAGCGTAAAACTCATCGAGTAAAGTTTTATTCGTAATCCATTCGGGAAACCCGACAAGACTTTGCATCGCAGCAGATTTTTGCATGGTTGAGTACTTAGTTCTTATATCCATCCATGATGTTGATTTGACTAAATCATTAAAGGCTTCTCGAATATAAAAAAGCATCTCGTGTACCCTTGGCAATGTGTTCACAAGGAAATTATTGTCAGCCAAGCTAAAGCTTACTGCCATACCCATTAAATTGTTAATGCCGTTGGTGCAATACATAGATCTTGGTGTGTTTCCTTCGGTTTGTATAACTATTTTCATGTATTCATTGTGTAACTGTCTCACCGCTGATGTCGTATGTAAAATGAGTTCTTCCACTATGTTCAGCCATATGTAAAACTGAAGCCTAGGTTTTGATACATCTGCTATAAATTCGGAAATCAATTGCAAGTACATGATATCCGTTCGACTGGTGATTACCAGTTCGTCTGATATTTTAAATTCCTCATTAGTCCCCATGATCAGTTTCAGATACGTTTCCCATATAGGAAGCGTATTCGGATAAATTAATCCGTCCGTCTGATTTTGAAGTTCAGTTATTGTTAGATATATAATATCGTCCAATGGATTGACTGATGATTTTGTGGCATTCTCTGCTTCTTCCCGCATCTATAAAAAAAAATTAGTTCTGTTTGAAATAAAAACGAGTGGTGGGTAGTACGACTGGGTAGTACGCAACTTGACCAAAAGTTAAAAAAAAAAACACATGAGAATGCTACAGTCCGCAGTCTATCCCATCATTAAAATTAATTTCCACAAAATGTGGGCTTTATGGCGATAAAACACAGAAAATTGTCACATAATGACTTTATAAATAATGGCTCTTCGTATAAGGATAGTGACCCTGCCTCCTTGAGAGGATGACATTTTAAATACTATTAATCAATTTATGTTTCTAGTTGAGATTAGTTTGGCTAACCATTAGCACATCAGAACTTTAGTTTTAAAGCTCTATACGTTCGATCTTAATCAGTGAATTTAAATACACAGCCAGGATCTTTAACGGTCTTTTTGACAGCGCCCTCATTACGACCTATTTTGCGTGAAACTCGGTAGATATAGTAGATATAGCAAAATAAAAAAAAACATATGAGAATCCTACAATACGCTGTGCGGATCGTCTTATACCCTAGTCATCCCATCCTTAAAAATATTTTGCGGGAAATTAACATTGACATAAATGGCCTAAATGCAAAAATCCGTTATATGGGTTATATCGAAAAAAACTGGGTATGCAGTTTTGTTGGAAATAACATGCTAATAGCATATAACAAGTTTAATCAAAAGCGTTAGAGCTGTTTTTGAGCAAATTGAGGTTATGAATGATTTTTATATGGCAGGTACCAGTAATAACATAGCTAAAAGCAAACAAAAACAATGGCCTAGAACTATGACCAAATAAACGCTGGATACGAAGTTTTAAGAAAATCAGTCGAGTCGTTTAGGCTGGAGAGGCTTGTACGGGCAGACGGACCGACGAACTGACGAACCGACGCACGGACGGAATTCAAAAAACCACCGCTATCATCGTAATGTTAGAATCAATCAAAATCCCGAGGTCGAAAATTTTCACCAAAACAATATCTTTCTCTTTATAAGAGAAAGTTAAAAACACGTTTTTCTCCATATTATGAGGTAGGGTATACAAATGGTCATTGTACAAAAACGCCTCCAAAAATTGGCGTGGTTTCAATTTTTTTTCGGGGGCTGGCGGAAATCTTTATAGACACTGTGAGCACGTGTGCAAAGTATTGTGAAGTTTTAACTCACTAAAACCACAACCCTTTTTGTATTTGTGCTGCAACTAAGTTTGCGACTTATCTAGCAAATTTTTATACATTACCCCATAGGGATATATTAGTTTTGATACATAGTTTGTAACATAGAGAAATAATTAAGCTAGGTATACCTCAAAGTATTTGGATCGACTCAGAATCGATAGCTGAGTCGATATAGCCAAGTCAGTCCGTCCGTCCTTGAATAGAGCTAGAATAATGAAATTTGGTACACGTGCTTGTTGTTGCTCCCAGCTGAAAAATTGCACAACATTTTGAAATCCGCCTTTTACTACGCCCCTTTTCAGAAAAACATAGTTTTAGGCCAAACCGTTAGAGATACTGAAAAAAAGTCTGAACAACATTCCTAGACAATGAAAATGTCTATATATTGTTTATATAAAGTTTTTTGCCACGCCCACTTTTTGGCAACGTTTTTAGTAAAAAATATTTTTCGGAAAAATTTTAAACATTTCGAAAAAAATTATGATGCAAAATCATTGGTTCTGTTAATATATTCATTTCTTCCATTTATCATTTTAAGCCACGCACACTTTTTGGCGGCGTTTTCATACAAAAACCATTTCTGTACACTACCTGATAGCAGAACCAGGCAAAAAACTTGTTTCGTCAAGGGACTCGAACCGTATTTAGATATACAGGCAAATTATTTGTCCATTAATACGAAAAATCTACATGAATCGATTTGTTCTCGTTAAGTGCAATCCGCCAAGATTTTGTCCATTCATTAACATCGTTGAGAGCGTTTTGTGATTTGATATATTTCTCCTCTATTGTTGTGCCAACTGCTAGTAACGGGTGTGATGTGATTTATGTCATTTATGTTCAGTTTGGTTTGCCATTTCATCATGAATAGGTTGACAAATGAACAACACTTGCAAATTGTGCAAATTTATTTCGAAAATAATGGTGCATTTCGCAAAATTTACCGCAAGCTCCGTCCATTTTATGGTCGACATAATCGTCCATCGGATCAATTAATTCGGTTAACCATGACGTGGCGTTATTGCCAAAACTCGGCCCCAAATGCTCAAAAAAGTGCTTGAAAATTGTACTTCTAGACTTGGCTTTATTCGAACCAGCCGCGGCGGCCACATGCCTGAAATCATATTTAAGTATTAATGGCATAAAATTATGCTTCCAATAAAGCCAAACTGATGGACATTAAAACGACTTTCTTGTGTTTAATTTAATTTCAAACCCAGTATAACAGTATCGTCAGCTTGCGACACGTCACGAATGCTTTCTCAATTACGTCTAGAATTCGTTCGTAGTCTCGAATACATTAACATTTTCATGTTGCGCTAGACCATCAGACGGTTAAGTGTTTCCTCGTGATGTGCGGCTAAAACGTCTGTTTTTTTCTTATCGGTTTTTGCCCAATCGCATTGAGTTACCCTAATTGGTGGCACATCGTTTTTTGGCCATTTTATGACTCTAATTGCTTTACGGAGCGAATCATTCTATTCCTTTTCTGCGGTTAGGCTTTGTAGATAAGTTTCTACTGCATAGTTTTTAAAAATTTTAATCGAAAATAATAACAAGTTTGGTGCCATCTTTTACGAGCTTTTTTTTGTCTAACCAAATCGTTTATTTTGCGTGGGTAGTTGAAATTACTTTTGCTCTTTATTTTGCGTTATTGAGGAGTATTATTCCATGTTGCTTTTTGAACGGTATTGATAAAGGAGTCAACCGCGACTTCGAGTTCTAATGGGGATCGAAGCAATATGATTGACTCATTTGTTGTTAGAATGACCGGAGAATGATCAGAACCAAGATCAAAGAATTCTTCAACTCTAATTCGATTGGACATCAGAACTTGTATCATAAAAAAAAATCGATCAAATCAAATAGTATTGTAACATCAGTTGACCAGTAGGTTGGTTTTTCCGTAGAATAAAATTCGGTATTGTACTTTGTACCTACATTGCACAGCATTCTACCTATCTGTGATATGCATTTAGATCCCCATAATGTTTTGCATTAAAGTCTCCTCCGATGACAAAACGCTGTCCAAGGTAATTAAGCAAATTTTAAAAGTCAATTTGCTCAACCTATCATCGTGGTGGGTAGTAAATAGACGATATCTCACTCTTTTATATACAGTGATGCTTTACCTCTAGCCTTATTATTTGGATGTATAGCATGATAATCAAGATAACCTTTAATCTTTTAAAAAGAATTACTCTTTGCGTGAGTTTCCGATACTAAGCAGACGTCGATATCTTTTTCCAGCATAAACAATTCAAGTTTACCAAGCTTCGGACAGAGGCCATTGTCATTCCACGTAAGAATTTTAAGAAATCTATTCATGTTGAAAGTAGATTACGTCTGTTGCGAATACTATTTAAGCTTTACTAGCTTGTCGAAAATAAGTTTATTCGTTTCGCTTTTAGAAATCCGCAAACTGCCACGCCCCTTTTTAGTAAAACCTAGTTTTAAGTCAAACTGTTAGAGATTTTGAAAACGTGGGGCGTTTTCAGTAAAAAACGTTTTTCGATAAAATTTTAAGCATTCCACAAAAATTTTGTGATGCAAAATCATTGGCTATGGCAATAGAAACATTTCTGCTGCATCATTTTAAACCAGGCCCACTTTTTGGAGGCGTTTTAGTACAAAAACCATTTGTATACACTACCTTAGGCAAAAAAAGTTTTTTTTTATTTGTTGAACCGTAAAATATTTTGATAAACTGTCTGAACAATATGTTGTGGCAATAATATTTTCTAAAATTCGTCGCCATAAAGCCGACAAATTGGGGATATTTGTTTTAAGGATGGGATGGAATAGTGTATTAAACGATCCGCACAGCGGAATGCAGATTTCTCATATGTAAATACCCTATCAAATTAGTGTAATATTAGCTTTGACAGTATCTTTTTAACATAGTGAAATAATTTCGAAAGAGTATATGGATTCAAAGTATATGGATCGACTCAGAATCGCTAACTGAGTCAATCTAGCCATTTCTGTCTGTCCGTTCGTCTGCCTGTGTGCCACCTAATTTTGAGCCTTAAATTTTGAGCAATAGTTTTGAAATTTGGTATATAGACTTTCGATCCGACGAAACAGAACAGATGTAGACATTTTTGAAATCCGCCCACTGCCACGCCCACTTTAAAGAAAAACCTTCTTTTTGGCCAAACGGTAAGGAATCTTTGGAAAAAGTTTGTGAACACGATATCTAGATAATTCAATATCTATTTTTCGTCAATATACAGTTTTTTGCGAAGCCCGCTCTTTGGTGGCGTTTCTAGTAAACAACTATTTTCGGTCAAATGTTAATATATTTGAAAAAAAAAACGTTTGATGCAAAATCATTGGGTTTGATGAAACAAATATTTCGGCTATGTATCAATTGAAACAACAACTACAAAAGACAATTGAATACACTACCATAAGATAACCAGGCAAAAAACGTTGTTTTTTGTCGAACTATAAACGATTTTGATAAACTGTCTGAACAATATGTTGTGACAATTACATATTCTATATTTCATCTCCAAATAGCCAACATTTTGGGGATGTTTATTTTAAGGGTGGGATAGAATAGGGTATTAAATAGGGTAGAAGACTTCTCACATGTTTTCATTAAATTTTTCGACTGAGAGCACCTCGAAACACAAACCAGGCATGCAACGCAGCTTCTCCATTCGTTTGTATATGGGCAGTTTTATTTTAAGCTTAAAGAATGGAATCTTCTCATGATTGTAGACTTTTGACAATTTGAGATGGCTTTATGAATTGATATTTTTAGGATTTCAACATTTGGCTTAGCAGTCAAATTAGCTCAGCACTATGCTGCTTTTGTATAGACTAAATCATAAAAGTTTTATGATTATGTATTTGAAATTTTAATTAAGTTGAACGGGTTTTTCAACAGATATTTCGATATTGAATAAATTGTAAAAACATATGAGAAGGCTACAATCCATCAATTCCTTAAAACAAATATCCTCAAAATATCGGCTTTTTGGCAATACAATATAAAAAATGTCATTGTAAGAACATATTGTTCATAATGTTTATCAAAATCATTTATAGTTCGACAAAAAACATCGTTTTTCGCCTGGTTATGCTATGAACATAATGTATAGAAATGTTTTTTTTATGAAAACGCCTCCAAAAGTGGGCGTGGATTAAAATGACATATAGAAGAAATGTTTATATTAAAAAAAACAATTATTTTGCATCAACATTTTTTTCGAAATATTTAAAATTTTACCGAAAAACGTTAACGAAAAAAGTGGGCGGGACAAAAAATTAATATAGAAATGAGGATTGTCTAGATATGGTTTAGAGACACTTTGTCAAAATATTTAACGGTTCGACCAAAAACAACACTTTTCTCCTGCATTTGCTATACAAATGGTTTTTGTATGAAAACGCCTGCAAAAAGTGGGCATGGGTAAAAATGATACTTGGAAAAAATGTTTATATTACCAAAATTAATTATTTTAAATAACATTTTTTTTCGAAATGTTTAAAATTTTACCGCAAAAAGTTTTTTTTACGAAAAACGCCCCAAAAAGTAGGCGTGGCAAAAAACTTGGTACTGACGAAATATAGATATACAGATTGTCTAGATATAATTTTCAGACTATTTTTCAAAAACGGTTGGCGTAAAACTATATTTTTCTAAAAAGAGGGCGCGGCAGTGGGCGGATTTCAAAAATGTTTACACTTGTTCTGCTGGGAGCAAAGTTGAAAGCTCAAAGTTTATGGATCAAAAGACGTACGGACGGACGGACGGACAGACATGGCTAAATCGACTCAGCTATCGATTCTGAGTCGATCCATATACTTTGAGGTATACCTTGCTCAATTATTTCTCTATGTTACAAACTATGTATCAAAACTAATATACCCATATGGAATAGGGTATAAATATACAATCAGGCATATCGCGAATAAATTTCCATGTAAAACTGTGTCCATTCAGCAACCTGATTTACATTGCTGAATAGGGAAAATTCTTGAGAAGGTTTAATTGCGATAGGCCTGTATAAATTACACATAATATAGGTATTCATATCTATCAAAGCATGAAAGCTATTTACTCACTTTGTAAAAATGTTTAGTTATGTTTATGACATCCCTTGTTAGTTCGAGTGTAGTTGCACTTACATCCTGAGGACTTATGTCAGGATATTCGTGCGTAACAATGATTGCTATAATTTTTCGGATGTATGCTATATACGCCAGTAGTCCAATGCTATCGCTTGTTGATTCCTCTTCCAATATCTCGGCCTCTGTTAGCGATGAAATTATTTTCCTTTTAGCTTTAAGTAGGCGCATATGATAATCGTCATTGCTGAAATAGATAACATCAACGTCAGGCAAAAATTTGATTAATCAAACAAGTAGATATTACAATGGCAGTGATGATTCTGTTTCTGGAGTTCCAACCGCAACGCGATTAATTGATCTGTTCACTGGGTCAGGAAAAATGTCAAATCCAATAATCAGATCTAACCCCATGTATTTTTTTATTTGAACCAAAGATACAATCCAGTTGAAATCTGTTCCATTTGATTTATTTTCCCCTTGTATACTTGCATTTTGAGATTGTGATATGTTTAATAATGGGGGTATTTTAGGTAATTTAAATGTACTCAAATAATTCATTAGTGGGGATAAACTAAGTTCATCCATTAGTTCGACATCCATGCATGATTGGAACATTAGTTTTGATTTTGCGACTGCGTTCGGTTCAGTATCATTAATTTTAGCCCGAAGAAAATCCCGAACTTTCCGTAAGGTTTTAGCTTGTGCTTCTCTGAACCAATCATTGGAAGTCACCGAATCAGGCTTCGGGTGGTCTGACGCCCAATTACCGCATGTGAATTTGTAAAAGTCTTCGCATGGATCAGTAGTTTCATCCATTGTGTAGACCAAAGTTGCTCCAATCCTTAAGCACTCTTTGCTGTTGCATACCTGTGTAGAATGTTTGTTTTCTAGTATGTACAAAGATATGTATTTTAGTATAATTAATAAAAATGAATAGTTCATAACAAAGAATTAATTCTTATAAATTATAAATGTATCAACAAAAGCTAACAAGGTGTGACCATATTTTATCGTAACGATAAGGAATTAAAAACAGAATTTACATTCATGTTTTCTCTAATGTGATATACAGTGTGAATATGATAATAAACAGTAACAAAAAATATGAGAAGGCTACAATCCACTGTGCGGATCGTTTAATACCCTATCCCATCCCATCTGTATAAGAATCGATGACTTTTCCTCCTCAAACTCCCTAACAACGATTTGTGAAGGGTTGAGCGGAGAGAAGCGAGAAAACTCAGAAAATAAACCAAAAGTTAAACTTATTTATTTTTTGATGTTACCAAGGTGTTGCTTAAACTATGTGATAAATCCAAGTGCAAGAAACCGTGGACCATAATTCGTGTGAACTGCGAAAAAGTTCACGTGGCTAGAAAAAAACATATGAGAAGGCTACAATCCACTGTGTGGATCGTTTTATACCCTACCCGATCCCATCCTTAAAACAAATACAAATATAAAATGTCATTGTAAGAACATATTGTTCAGAAAGCTTATCAAAATCATTTATGGTTCGACAAAAAACATCGTTTTTTTATTTTTAATGCATAGAAATGGTTTTTGTTTTATACCCTACCCGATCCCATCCTTAAAACAAATACAAATATAAAATGTCATTGTAAGAACATATTGTTCAGAAAGCTTATCAAAATCATTTATGGTTCGACAAAAAACATCGTTTTTTATTTTTAATGCATAGAAACGGTTTTTGTATGATCATCAAAATCATCAAAAATCATGACAATATATCAAAAATATATCAAAAAGTGAGCGGGGCAAAAAACTGTGTGTATACGAAATAAAGAAATTAGGATTGTCTAGATATGGTCACACTTTGTTAAATTCCCTAACGGTTAGACCAAAAACAACGTTTTTCTCCTACATATGGTATACAATGGGTTTATGTATCAAAATGCCTCCAAAAAGTGGAAGAAATGTTTATATTACCAAAATAAATTATTTTGCATCAATTTTTTTTCGAAATGTTCAAAATTTTACCGCAAAAAGTTTTGTACGAAAAACGCCTCAAAAGAGTGGGTGGATAAAGATTGTCTAGATATGTTTTTCAGACTTTTTTTTCAAAAACTCTAACGGTTTGGCGTAAAACTATGTTTTTCTAAAAGTAGGGTGCGGCAGTGGGCGGATTTCAAAAATGTTTACACTTGTTCTGAACAACAAACACGTGTACCAAATTTCATCATCCTAGCTCACAATTTAAGGCACAAAAACTGGTGACGTAGGGTCGGACGGACAGACATGGATAAATCGACTCAGCTATCGATTCTGAGTCGATTCATATACTTTGAGGTATACCTAGCTCTATTATTTCTCTATGTTAGAAACTATGTATTAAAACTAATATAGCCCTATGAGATAGGATATAATGAGCTGTTTACAGGTTGGCAATTGAGCGCTTGCACATGAGAGCAAAAATTGATAGGATTACTACAGTGAGTCAAAACATGCTATGTAACAATATGTGTAGATGCGAATCAATTAAAAACTGTTTAAGAAGAACTGCCAACTTGGTGATGGGCCTAGTGAATGTCCCACCTCCGGATGAGTAGTTTCAACTTTGCCAAGAAGCCATTTCGTTGGTGGAAGATTTTTTTCTTAATAACAACTATGTCTCCGATCTTCATCTCACTCTTAGGTATTTGCCATTTTGGACGTCCTTGGAGCGTGGTTATATATTCCGTGTGCCACCGTTACCAGAACCCTTGGGCCATGGATTGCAAGTGATTCCAGTGTGACAATCGGTTGGGTAGCGTTTCGAGGTAACTGGGCTCAGGAACTGCGTTATATGTTTTACCTATAAGGAATTGTGCGGGGGTTAGTGGGTTACAACCATGATCAGCCATCACACAAAGGGGACATGAATTTAAAATTGCTTCAATTTATACAATTCCTCAAAGTTAAGAACGGTGGATCCTATAACCCGGCGTAAATATGTGCGATAGCTGCGGCAACATCTCCGTTGTATGTTTGTGAAAGCACTAACTTTTGCATTTCGCTCAGACAGCGACGTGCTCCTTGGAAATTTGTGCCGTTGTCGGTGTATACATTGGAACATTTCCCACGTCGAGAAGAATCGCCGAAAGGCAGCTAGGAAGGCATTAGTAGTTAAGTCATTAACTAACTCCAGATTGATCGCCTTAGTGCTCATACATATAAATAGTGCCAAATATGCCTTTACCAACCACGGCTTACGACCTCTCGATAGCTTTATGGTGAATGGTCCAGCGTAATCACACCCAGTGTAGGCTGTGGCGGTAAGTCTCACATTAGTTGCGGGCTGGTAGCTCTTCTCTGCAGGAAACACGGCTTGCATGAGTGAACAATCTTGCGGATGAGATTGCGGCTACTCAGTATCCAATATTGTTGGCGAACGATTGAGAATGTCTCTGAGAGTCCTGGATGAAGATGACGTTTATGAATATCTATAGCTAGAAGCAAAGCAACATGGTTGTTAGGCAAAATCATGGGATATTTTATATAACAGGATACGTCTGAATTTTTGATACGACCTCCAACTCTTAGGAGTCCATCATTATCAACAAATGGGTGATAACGTATCAGTCTAGACCTTTTTGTTAAATTACGATTTTTAAATAGATGACGAATTTCTTTACTGAATGTTTGGAGTTACACATGTTTCAAAGCACGCTGTTCAACAACGCACTGAATAATATCCAGTGCGTTGGAAGACAGCGGTGGTTCATCCTCTTCCGAAAATGGGAAAGGACAACTTCAATCCGGCAAATTTCCGGTCGATAAGTCTCCTTTCGAGTATCAGCAAGGTTTTCGAAAAGATTCTCAATCGAGCACTGTTCAAGTGGTCTGAGGACAATAATAATATACCGGAGAACCAGTTTTGTTTCAAGGCCGCACATGACTGTATTCATGCCGCCTCCAAACTCGTTTTTGATATACAATGGAACAAAGCCAAAGAACAGTGCACTGGTGCATGTCTGGTTGATTTAGAGAAGGCTGACCAGACTTGGCATAAGTAAACCACTGCTATATATGCTTCATGACATGCTGCCTGGTAGAACGTTTGTTGTCAAAAGTGGCAATGTAACTTCTACCACAGAATTTTTCACTAAGAATGGTCTGCAACATGGAGCGGTAAACTTGCCGATTCTCTTCAGCATTTATTTATCATTTAGTCTATCTCAGGTAATTGCGTATGCGGACGATCTTATCGCGTACAGAACAGCCTCTACTGTCTTTGCAGCGGGACTTCGACAAGATCCCGAGATACTGCGATGACTGGAAGTTGAAAATCAACTTTCAGAAAACATCAACAATCCTGTTTAGGACACCGTTGTCTAGGGCCTCTAGGGATACGAGAAAGAACTGGCGAAAGCTGGTGATCGTTGGACCGAACGGACAACCACTGGCAAGTAAAAGTGTAGTAAAGTACCTTGGAATCTGGTTAGATCAGTATCTATATTTCGGAAGATATGTAGATGCTGCTCTGGCGAGAGCTAGGGGAGCATTTGCCCTGTCAAGACGATTGTTTAATAGCAGTCGTCTTTACAGCATGGTGAAGGTGATTTGCTACATGGCCCTCATTAGGCCGATGATTGCCTATGGGTGCCCGGTGTGGTTCAACGTTGCCCCATTTCAAATGGAAAAGATACGGGTGTTTTAGAGGCAGTGACTGAGGAGCTTCCTTTGACTTCACAGAACACCAGTATCTGACTGCACAAAACACTATTCCAACCAGGTCCTATGAAACGAGGCCAACATAAAGAGAATAGACATTTTTCTGGTGAAACTCATTCGGTTTCACGCTGCAAGAGCGATGGCTTCGAACAATAATCTCATCTTTGGGGCCTTTTACCCCAATGATGAATATATTGAGAGTGTGCGTTAAAGCGGCTTTATTCCACCCGAAGCTTTCCTATATTTGCATAGTGGAGGGCTAAAACAGCATAGATCGGCGGTTCCGCTAATCTACCATGTCTTCCGACGAACTGTGGATAGGCGGCTCCTATACGACAGAGACGTCGTCGCTCAGGACGGAGGAGAGCGCCTGCGGTTCAGCAGAAGTGTGTCCGATTGGGACCGCCGGAGTAGGTTCCAACAGGAGAACCTGTTGTGGTGGTCTCTTGGACTCTTGAAAATATATGGCCGACTTACATAGTTTTTAGGTTTATGTTAAGGTAAATAGCCGTGGTGGCACAAAACAAGTACAAACAAAAATGCTTGCTGTGGCTGTTCTAGTTCTTAAATCATATTTGGGTAGATGTAAGTAGTTTTAAGTAGTTTTAGATAGTCGATAAATAGTTTTAATTAGCATGTAAGTATAAAATAAATAAAAAAATACAAGAAACCAAGTTTTCCTCAAATAATTCTTGGTAAACATCATTATATTGCTAGATTTACTTATTAGATAATATAGGCCGAAAGGCATTCGAATTAAGTTGTTACTTGCATAGGGCCAGTAAGTTAGTTAAGTATAAGTAGGCTCGTTTTTTCATGAATTTTTGTTTAGTATGTAAATTAGTTTTAAGAGGATTTAAAATAAAAATGAATATGCAAAAAAAAAACATCGATGGGTTATTTTTTAAAACTATGACCGACCATTTTAGTCTGAATTGGTTTATTTCATAGAAAGACTTAAATGGCCGTTTAGCAAGGTGGAGTTGAAAACTCCAAGCGCATGATTTCACATTGGAATATCAAAAAGGATCCCAGAATGTTGTGCCAGATACGCTTTCGCGGTTAAACATGTGTGAGTTGTCTTCAGCTCAAAAACACATTGAATTTTGATTTGGAGTCTTCGCATTTCAGTCGCAAGATTACGAAAAGTTGAAGAGTACGGTAACCGCTAACCAGTTTGGTTTCAAGGCTGGACATGACGATTTTAATGCCGCCTCCAAACTCGTCTCTGATATACAACGTAACAAAGCCAAAAAAACAGTGCATGGGTGCATGTCTGATTGATTTAGAGAAGGCTTTTGACACCGTGTGGTTAGAGGGCTTCTATCTAAAGCTGACCAGACTTTGCATAAGTAAACCACTGCTATATATGCTTCATGACATGCTGACTGGTAGAACGTTTGTTGTCAAAGTGGCAATGTAACTTCTACTACAGAATTTTTCATTAAGAATGGTCTGCAACAGGGAGCGGTAAACTCGCGATTCTCTTCAGCATTTACACCAGTGACATGATAGGTAGTCTTATGCGGTTCCATAGGTAACTGTACGTAGCTTATAATGACCGATTTCATCCGCCCGGCTTTCACGCCAAACTATCATTTGACAATCAGCGTGGTTTTCATGAACCCTTATCTGACGGAACATTTTAACAAAATCAGCCGTAAAGACTAATTTGTGCTGTCGAAAACGCAAACAAACACCAACCAAATCTCGTTGAATTAGTGGTCCGATGAGTAACTTGCTGTTTAGCGAATTGCCAAACGAATCCCTAGCCGTTCCATCGAATATAACTCGTAATTTAGCTGTAGAGCTGTCTGGTTTTAAAATAGCATGTTGAGGTAAATAAAAATGGTTCTCCTTTTGGCTAGTATCCAGTTCAGCAGAAGAAATGCGAGTCATATGATTCAGATTAAGATATTCCTGCATAAACTTAAGGTACATGCTCCGAAGGTTTGGATGATGAGAAGTACCAAAGACAGGTGAAGGAGTATTAAACGGCAACTGAACAACATATTGACCATCTGGTGCGCGCGATTTTTTCTTTTTACATCAAGAGTAATGTGAAGCGATGGAACTGAGACATGATGGGAATTGTGAGTGTCTAGTAGCTCTCCGGCTACAAGCCAGCCAAAAGTTGTGTTTTGGGCAATTGGCAACTCTCGTGATCCTTGAATTTGATCACCTTTGAATAGGTACCAGATTTTGTCTGCTCCTACTGCTCGGAGCAGACAAAATCTGGTACCTATATCGACGGGACTAGGAATGTAAAATCCTAGTTATCCTAGTAGATCGGTTAACTCCAGCGATTGAATATGGGACCAAATTGAAACATCGAGCAATTGCGAAGGCAAATTTGAAGTCAACTTTGGCAATACAAAGGCGTCCACGATTGATACGAGAACACAGTTTTAGTGGTGAAATGCATTCTCTCAGGAAGTCCTAATCTCTGAGCGAATGGTTCGATAACAAAAGTGACCTCGGACCCAGTATCAAGTAACACCCTACCGTTTACTTTTACTATATTACCTTGAGCGTCTTTAACCGTAGCCAATATTGTTGGTAGAACTGTTTTGTGGGCTCAGTGGCGCGATGGTCAGTGCGATGAACTGCCGTGCAGAAGGTCTAATTTCGATTCCCAGCCGTAGCAACACCTAAATGATTTTTCACTGGCCCTCCTCTCGTGATGATCTGACAGATCATCCGAGTAGTATCAATTGTCATTAGAAGCTTATCTCAACTTAGCCGTTCGGATTCGGCATAAAACAGGAGGTCCCGCCATCGTGCTAAGAAGTACACACGCACACATGAATGGTTGTGAGAAAAAATCCGGGCCCTGGGTACTAACGAGCCTGTTGCGCCATAAATTTATTTTATTTTAGAACTGTTTGCGACTTACACACACGGCATCAAAAAGAAGAGCGACATTTGATTGCAGAAGGACCGACACGTAGGCAATTGAAGCACAATGAGTTGGATTAAACGAAATTCCGACGGGTTTCATTATCAAGTCCCTTAAATTGTGAACACTATGGCAAAATATGGCTGTTTTTACACATAGGGCAATGGGGGGATGGCGGAGATTCAGCAAAATTTGATCAAATTTCACTTTACGGCGAGGTTTACGGCGAGTTGCAAGAGGACGACATAACGATTGGCAGGATTCCATGGCATAACACCGCAATTCTAAAAATTTCCAAAGATCATCAAAGGTGCAATCATCTCGCGAACAAACAAGTTAAGCCCAACATTGCTTACTTTCGTAGTCGAGTTTATTGAGCATCAACAAATTAGCCAGGAGTCACGACTATCAGAACCAAGTGCTTTGAGTACACGTAAGACTTCATCTGCACCGTCTTTAACGTTCCGTAGATTCCGAGCATTACCCGCGCTTTCCGAAGGAAGCGACGAAAACATCTGAATAAACGATTCGACAATGAGATGTGACCGATCTTACCGTTTTTCTAACCCAACCCACGCTTCCAGGTAATTTGCGTCAGAAATCGTTAGGTGCCGAATTATGTTTTCGTCCGTCTGTAAATAACCGGTTTTCAGGCCTTAAATTTTGAGCTACGATAATGAAATTTAGTACATGTGATCCTATTACGTGCTATTCGAACAAGTGTTAACATTTTTAAAATCCGCCCACGGCCATGTCTCCTTTTTAATAAAACCTAATTTTAGGCCAAACCGTTCAAAATTTTGAGAAAAAGTGTAAACAAGATATCTAGACAATCTTAATGTCTATATTTCATCCATACAAAGTTTTTTGAAACGTGAAAAAACGTTTTTCGGGAAAATTTTAAAAATTTCGAAAAAAATTAGATGCAAAATAATTGGTTTTGGTAATGTAAACATTTCTTCCATATATCACTTTTACCCACGCACACTTTTTGGAGACGAATTCATACAAAAACCATTTGTATACCCTACGGCATACCATATGAAGGAGGAAAACGTTGTTTTTGGTCGAACAATACAAGTTTTTGATAAACTGTCTGAACAATATGTTGCTACAATTTCAATGTTAATATTTCTTTCTTTCTTTCCATAAAATCCACATTTAAGGGATATTAATTTAAAGGTTAGGGTATAAAACTATCCACACAGTGGATTGTTGCCTTCTTATATGTTTTTTGTTTTGTTTAAGGCCGAGTCCTCTTTTTCGTTCCCGACCGACTGTTTTTCACGAATAGAATTTTTTTCGAATGTGCATTGAAAAACTCTACTTCGTCTTCAGCAGCAGTTTTTAAAATGTCTAAATGTAACGCTACAATCTCCGACCGCGTTTCATTTAATTTGGCGAATTTAATTTCAATTAATTCGAGAGTAGTAGCAGGCACAATTTAATCGACAAATGACGCTGCACGAGTAAAACGTCCTTTCACATTCCCACGAACACGCATTTAATCGCTCAATTCAATTATTAGACAAGAATTGTTGTTTAACACGAAACGAAACTTAATTTTTTTTTTTTGTTACCAAGGTGTTGCTCCCATTATGTGATAAATCCAAGTAAACGAGACCGTGGACCGTAATTCATGTTAACTGCGAAAAAGTTTACGTTGCTAAGAAAAAAATATATGGGAAGGCTACAATCCACTGTGTGGATCGTTTTATACCCTACAGGATCCCATCCTTAAAACAAATACAAATAGAAAATGTCATTGTAAGAACATATTGTTCAGAAAGCTTATCAAAATCATTTATGGTTCGACAAAAAACATCGTTTTTCGCCTGGTTATGCTATGAACATAATATATAGAAATGGTTTTTGTATGAAAACGCCTAAAAAAAAGTGGGCGTGGGTCAAAATATAATATGAAAGAATTGTTTATAATACCAAGACCGATGATTTTGCATCAACATTTTTTCGAGGTGTTTAAAATTTTACCAAAAAAGTTTTTTTGTTACTATTTACTTTGTCTAGATATCTTGTTCAGACACTTTTGAAAAATCTCTAATGGTTTAACCTTAAACTACGCTTTTCTAAAAATGGGGCGTGGCAGTGAGCGGATTTCAAATTTTCTTCCACTTGTTTTGCTTCCTTGGATGGAGAGTCTGAATACAGAATTTCAAAACTCTAGCTCGAAATTTCAGGCCCAAAAATCGGCGACAAACAGACGGACGGACGATCAGAGGGACGGACAGACACACATGGCAAGATCGACTCTGCTAGCGATTCTGAGTCGATCCATATACTTTGAGGTATATTTAGCGAAATAATTTCACTATGTTACAAACTTAATCTCCAAACAAATATACCCCTATGGGATATGGTATAAACATAGCATGGGACAATATTCCTCAACATAGGAAAGCAGTAAGTTATAGTAATTTCAAGAACTCACGGTAAATAAAAGATTTGGTTAGACAAAAATGAGAAGCTCGAAAAATATGGCGCCAAACTCGTGCAAGATAAAACAGATCTCAATAAAAACCATGCAGTAAAAAAATCTCGAAGCAAAGCCTAACCACTGGAAAAGAATCGAATTATTCACTTTGGAAAGCAATTAATGTCATAAAATGGCCAAAAAAACACTGTGCCTCCAATTAGACTAACTCAATACGTTTGGGCAAAAAGCGATAAGGAAAAAGCAGACGTTTTCGCCGCACATCTTGAGGAAACATTCAACCCATTTGATGGTCCAGAAAATATTATTTTATTCGAGACTTCAACCGATAGTAATATAGTAAGATACACATGGATTTCCGAGCTTAAACGTGAAATGCAGAAACTAAAGCCTACAAAAGTTCCGGTTTATGACCTAATTACAGGAGAACTTTTACAAAATGTTACCTCGGAATGCAATAATTAAACTCCTCTACATTGTAAATGCAGCAATTAAATTAGAATACATACCAAGACAGTGGAGAGTCGCGGAAGGGATTATGGTCCTTAAACCAGGAAAATCACCGAATGAAATAAAATCGTACAGACCTATTTCACTTCTTCCAATAATTTCAAAAGTTTTTGAAAGGCTATTATTCGGTCGCTTACACCCCATTATTATTCAGAAAAGCCTTTTACCTGACACCATCAATTTTGGTTTAGAAGTAAACGTTTAACTGTGCACCAAGTTCATCAAATTACTGATGTAATTGAGAAAGCTATCGAAGAAAAGAAAATTTGCTCAGCCGTATTTCTTGACGTGTAGCAAGCTTTTTAAGAATTGTATAAAATCCTCGTGTCGTATCTCTAGCATAGACTCTGATGATGGACTAAATCTTTGCGGATTGCACTTACGGTTCGCACTTGCTCTTCGATCCTCTTTTGCGAATGAAGCGAAATATCTCGGAAATTAAAACGGAAAATATTCGAAGCTTAACCTGATAATAAGCTGCTATTATACAAGCAAGTGCTAAAGCCGGTCTGGACATATCGTATACAACTATGGAGTTGTACCAGTGAAACGAATCTAAGCATTCTTCAAACTTTTGAACACAAAATGTTAAGATTATTCGTCAATGCACCGTGGTATATAAGGAATGAAGATCTGCTAAGAGATCTGGGTATTCCCGCGGTTAAAGATGAAACGCATATACACACAACGTTTATTGGGACACATTAACACAACGGTCCAACAAATTATTGATGAAACAAACTAATTGCGGCGTCTTCAAAGAACAAAGCCCTTAGATTTGGCCAGATAATAACAAACCGCGCTTTGAATTGCGGAAAAAGCAGAAACTCTCAAAGGAAAGTTACCTGTCAAACATTTTTTTGTCTAATATAAACATCTCCAACATGTCGGCTTTATGGCGATGAAATATAGAAAATGTCATTGTCAGAACATATTGTTCAGAAAGTTTATCAAAATCTTTGTTTGTTTAGCTATGCCAGGCATAGCAAGTGAATGATTTTTGGGTAATTAAGCTCCTGCAAGTATAAACTAAACTGGAATATTCTACGAATATGACGCACACAAACTACAGTGACATGATGCCCTCAAATTAAACGAGTGGTGGGTGCACGACTGGGTCGTACGCAACTTTCTCTTCCACAGCGAGTTAATTAGACGTTTTTAACAATTTGGTCAAAATACACAATAATACTTATTTTGATTAATGATGCTTAAAACGATAGAAAAAATGTCGAAATGTGATTATACGAACGTTTATTCCGTCATTCAAAGTATTCAGTATTGGCCAAAACTGAAAATTCCGTTTAGAGATAATTGGGCCAAAACCACTTACTTGCAACTCATGAAAACTTTAAGTGTAGTATACAAGTTAAATTTCATTCAAATTGACCAAATAGTTTGCGAGGAAATGACAATTTTCTTTGTATGTCCTCTATGCGAAAATCCGTTATATGGGTGTTCTCGAAAGAACTGGGTATACAGTTTTGTTGGAACTAATATGTTCACTGTTATGAAGTTTAATCAAAATCGTTACAGCAGTTTTCGAGAAAATTGAGGTTATGTATGATATCTATACGTTAATAATATGGCTAAAAGCAAACAAAAAAAAATTCTCAGAAATATGACCAAAAAAACAATGGATAAGAAGTTTAAAGTAAATCGGTCAAGTCGTTTAGGCTGGAGAGGCTTGTACGGACCGACGAACCGACGGATGGAACTCCAAAAACCACTTTTTTGTGTTCCGCTATCATCGTAATGTTAGAATCAAGCAAAATGTCGAGGTCGAAAATTTTCACGAAAAAATAGTTACATTAAAAAAAGGTAATATGGTAATGCTGGTAACATCGAATGATGAATTTTTCTCTGACAGAAGTTAAGCCAGCACTTTGGCCACGAAAATTGGAGTCTTAAGTCACTTAAATGGGTTTGCCTTCTAAGCCGTCACTGTGAAACAGTGTAGAAGTTGTAGAGTGTCCAACGCATGTTCGTCCGTTGTTTTCCTCGCGGTCTCTCCTGGGTAGACAGTTTTAATTACCCCACAACGAGGGTTGTTTGAAATTAATAAAACTTCAATCAATGCCGAAATTCTTTATGCACACCAGCCTCTAGCAGGTAACATTGATTGCCCCATTCTGCTAGAATTGATTTTCCTCAACGCCAACGGCAACAACGAGCCAATTAATAGAGTACTGCGCCTGATTAATGGGTATATCTCCTTGGATTTTTACTGTACCAAATTTGCTGTACCTACGAAACTCCCTTATGTCCACCTCACTTACCACTGCATTTAAACCCTTTTTCTAAAAAACAAATTTAGTAAGGTAAATTTAGTCTTCATTTGATCTTATGCTATGCATAAATAAAGAAATAAACAACAAGGCATTCTAAAGTATCAGAAGTGACAGTTTGCCTCCCGATCGGACGTTCGCGAATTTACAATTAACGACATTGCCGGTAACCATGAGGCAAGACCGGCCACTCTAGATGGTGACTCTGAAACTATATGGAAACTGTATATAATACCAACTGGAGTGGCGGGCGACACCAAGAGGAAACCGGTTAAAACTAGGAACCAAATGGTAAGACTGGCCAATCTAGATAGCTACCTCACAGCATCGATGGGACTACGCATGGTCGCAAAAGAAATTTCAACTGGAGTGGCGGGCGACACCATTTGGAAGCCTAATAGCAACCTAGTTGCAGCAAGCCAACCATCGAAACCAGTCGATCTGGAGGTAGAACCCAAACCACCCTTGGGAGTACCCACGGTTATCGAAGTAATACCAGCAAGGATGGCGGGCGCTGGTGATCGGCAAGCACCTACCAACAAACCGATTGCTGCAAGACCATCAAAAGGTGCAATCAAGAGGAGTCTGCTGAAAATTAGTGGATCCCCACAATATGTTTCACCCAAGAAGCGAGCGCATTTTGCCAACCATAGTGCGGTTCCCTCTGGCTCAAAAGCCAGACAGAGAAGATGACAAATGCTTGGCCGGGAGCTGTCCTAACCTTGTTGGAGCACAAAGACCTCTCATCAGCCTCCAGGGCTATAATGTTTATTTCGGGTCCTGCTTTCCGGGTGATAACAGAAATATTTGAGTCATCTGTCAAAGGGCAAAGCATCCGTCTATCGTTCAACAACCAAACGTTGGAGTTTGCTTTCGGCTAAAGGTGGGATTCGGATGCAACTGTAAGGCTCACCACACCATCTGGGGCAGTAGCGACATTAATATCAGAGGACAGTCTCTATTTCAATATATTATAAAACACTAAAAAGTGTCCAGCGAACCTAGCTTCTCTTATAATAGGATCATAGAATTCTCCATAACAGATAAAATAGTCAATTCTATTCCATTCCGTAATCCCAGAAAGATAAACAAGAATCTGTTCAAGATAAAAATCTCCGAACACCCCTTCAGGAAAACTGTAACTAACCAAAATGACATTGACACAAACGTGCACGAAAACACCACTGTGTTCACAAATGCTTTTAAGAAAGCATGTCCAATACGGAAATGTAAAAACAATTAAAAACAAAGCCACTGGTAGTCCAAGCATCTCCCCAACCGACACAAAGAATCTAGGGAACACTTCTAGACGGCAAAGAGGACAAACAATGCAAAAGATTCGAATCCATACAAAACCAGTCTAAGTTAAAAAATACAAGAACGGCCAAAAGGAAGGCCTGGAGAGACTTCTGCAACAGTATTGAAACCAACAACAAATCCGCCAGATTAAAAAAAAATCAAAATTCTAAGATGATGACAGAATCCAGCGCCGAGACTAGATCTGCTCCTTAGCTCCCACTTTCTGGAGGCGACTCCAATATATACAAATTTACATGGAAGGATCAAATATATGGGCCATTAACACCTTTGAGCCCTACAAAACAGCAGGCCCCGACTGGATAACTATATGATGCTACAAAAGACAGCAAACTTTATCCAACACCTTCATTAAATGTCTAAAGCTAAATTATATTCCCAAGGCGTGGTGTAAAGTAAATGTGATTTTCATACCCAAAGAAGGGCAAAGCAGGGCAGTCATGCAGCTGCGAAAGATTATAAGCCAATCAGTCTATCCTCATTTCTTAAATCCAGGCTATCTATCTCCAAGCCAACATGCCTATTTCAAAGGCAGATCGGTAGAAACTGCCTATTTCAAAGGCAGATCGGTAGAAACTGCCATACATGAGGTAGTTTATACAATAGAAAAATCGCTATACCACAAAGAATACATACCAGCAGCCTTCCTAGGAATGGAAGGAGCCTTTAGAGACGGCACTTGACATATCAGAACATATTGTTCAGACAGTTTATTAAAATCGTTTATGGTCCAACAAAAAACAACGTTTTTCGCCTGGTTATGCTTTGAGGTAGTGTATACAAATAGTTATTGTTTGAAAACGCCTCCAAAAAGTGGGCGTGGGTTAAATTTTTTTTTCCGTGGGTGGTGGAAATCTCAAAAGACACGATGAGCACGTGCCCAAAGTAAGTGTGGGACTTTAACTCCACTAAAACCACAACCCTTTTTCATTTTTTATTGCAACTAAGTATGCAACTTATATAGCAGTTCTTTATCATGAGTAATGAATGTTTTGCAGGTAACTTTCCTGTGAGAGTTCCTGCTTTTTCCGCAATTAGTAGCGCAGTTTGTTCTTATCGGGCCAAATCTAAGGGCTTAGTTCTTGGAAGACGCCGCAATAAATTTTTTCGGCAAGAATTTGGAGGATCGCTGTGTTAACGTGACCCATTAACCGTTTTTTTATGTTTGCGTGCAAATTGTTTCGTTTCATCTTTAACCACGGGAATACATAGATCTCTGCGTAGATTTCATTCCTTATATACTACGGCGCATTGACGAATGATCTTAACATTTTGTTTTCAAAAGTTTGTAAAATATTAAGATTCGTTTCACTGGTAAAACCCAATAGGTGTATACCATATTTCCAGACCGGCTTTAGCACTTGCTTGCATAATAGTAAAGCTTCGAATATGCTCCGAGTAGCCAGTAATGTCATTTGTATTTATTTTTATGTTCTTCGCATTTCTTTTTTACAAGCGACTTCCATTTTAATTTTGCATCAAGTGTCATTCCGAGATATTTCGCTTCATTTGCAAAAGGGACACGAGTATTGAGAAATACTAGCAAATTATTTGTCCGTTTATCCGCCAGGACTTTGTCTATTCATTAACCTCGTTAAGAGCGTTTTGCCATTTTATATTTGTTTCCTCAATTGTTGTGCCAACTGCTAGTATAGCTGTATCGTCAGCAACCGTGGCAACTACTGTATTCTGAATTTATTGAAAGAAGTGAAATAGGTCTGTAAGATTTTAATTTCATTCGGTGATTTTCCTGGTTTGAGAACTATAATCACTTCCTCGACTTTCCACTGTCTTGGTATGTATTCTAATTTAATTTATTGTAGAGGAGTTTAATTAATGCATTCCGAGGTAACATTTTGTAAAAGTTCTCCTGTAATTAGGTCATAAACCGGAACTTTTGTAGGCTTTAGTTTCTGCATTTCACGTTTAAGCTCGGTAATACTTGCATATCTAACTTGATTACAATCGGTTGTAGTTTTGAATAAATTAATGTTTTCTGGGCCATCAAATGGTTCAATGTTTCCTCAAGATGTGCGGCAAAAACGTCTGCGTTTTCTCTATCGCTTTCTGCCCACTTGAATTACCCTAATTGGTGGCCGTTTCCCATCGGTACTTGATATTAATATAGCTCTATGTTTTGCGTTGTTGAAAAGTATTATTCCACAACGCTTTTTGAACGGTATAGATAAAGGAGTCAACCGCGACTTCCACGTTCCAATGGGGATCTAAGCGATGCACCCAGTCGAATTTTCAATATCGATTTTGAAGCCTTCATAGTTGGTTTTCCCGTTTGTTAGTCTGGATGGGTTTTCATTTCTAATGATTGAACCGCTCGTTGTTAGAATGACCGAAGAATGATCAGAGCAAAGATTAAAGCATTCGTCAACTTTGATTCGATTGGGTTAAAATGACGTATGAAAGAAATGTTTGTATTAACACAACCAATAATTTTACATCAAGAACGTTTTACATATGTTTAAAATTTTGCCGAAAAACGTTTTTTACTAATAACGCCCCCAAAAAGTGGACATGGTAAAAGACTTTCTATTACCGAAATAAAGACATTAGGATTGTCTGGATATGTTGTTCAGCCCCTTTTCCAAAATCTCTGGCGGTTTGACCGAAAACTACGTTTTTCTAAAAACGGGGCGTAGCAGTAGGCGGATTTCAAAAAAAATGTACACTTGTTCTGCTGTATACCAAATTTCATCATTCTTGCTCAAAATTTAAGCCTCAAAACTGGTGACGTACGGACGGACAGACGGACGGACGGACAGACATGGCTAAATCGACTCAGCTATCGATTCTGAGCCGATCCATATAATTTGAGGTATACCTAGCTCAATTATTTCTCTATGTTACAAACTATGTATCAAAACTAATAAACCCCTATGGGATAGGGTATACAAAGATATCTTATAAATATCTTTGATTTATGTTCACATACTCAACTTACTAAAAAGATAGCATTAAATATACATACTTACTTGTGCAAGCTAAAACTATCACAACAATGACTAAGATTATTACTAAAAATATAAGTATGGCCAAGCCAACTTTGTGGTAGTATTTTCTTCTAAATCTAAAAGTGTACAAAAAAGAAAAATAATGTTAGTGTTTTTTCAGTTGCTGAAAATTCCATTACCTTGATTGAACACCCACTAGATTCGCATTGAGTGAAATCGGTTTTGCTGAACTTCTTATTATTGAACTGGCCAAGGATGCGTGTACGCTTACAACATCTAAAAAGTGCAACATTATAAATACATAAATTCTTAAATGTTTGCGTTCTTATAAGTTTCTAAGCAATATATCTACATTTTGCCCGCAGTGTTCCGTAAAAAACTGTTGTCGGTACAATTTTAAACCAAAATTAAAAAAACAGCGTTTTATGAAAATATTTTCAGAACAATACTATGAACATTTCGTCTATGGATCACTTCAACCCACGCCCAATTTTTGGGGGCGTTTTTTTTTTTCAAAAAAAAAAAAAAAAACATCTCTAAAACATATCACATATGAAAATATCTTTTTGGTCAAACCACAAGAGATTGAGATATACTTTCTGAACAAGATGTAAGGATAATATCATTTTCTGTACTTCATCCACATTTGGTTTTAGGCACGCCCACTTTTTGGATATTTGTAATTTAAGGATTGAATGCGACAGGATATTCAAGGATTCGCACATCAGCGAGGGATATATTTGTTTTTATGTAATTTGTATAAATAAAATATACTAATATACTATTGTTGTTAGTGATGTTAAACTAACTTATTAACTTATATGTAGTGTTATGCTCTTTCTACACATACACTAAATGATGATTCGCGGATGTACATAATACGAAACGCTACGACAAAGATCTAAGAGAGTAAAAGGAGAACGAACCTATTTGCTTAAACTTTTTGAATTCCATGTTTATTTTTAATTAAAAATTAATATTAAATGTCATATAATTATTTAATTTATTGTCATTGGATAAAATTAAGTGCTTAATTTCATAACTAGTAATTTTATGTTGTATGTACTTCTAACCTGGATTATTATGGCCTTGGTCCCGGTCGTAGTCCTCAGATGTCCAAATTTTACCTCGCGCACCCATATTATCGCTATCGCTCTTAGTATCACGAAATTGCAATAAACTGACTTCATAAACGAAAATGTAAACACTGCTGTTTGCTTTACAACAATACTTTTGTTATCACTGCAACGCGGATATTTGAATATAACTTAACCGATGACACGGTTTTTACGGAATGAACTGAAATACCGTGTAACCACATCATTTATAAACATTGACATGTTGCAGTCGAACGTAGTTTTCATTGTCTCCATGTTTGGTCAAATGTATTGCTATCCAATGTTTTTGTTAGTTGGTTTCGTCCCTTCGAACGAAGGCTTAATCAGAAAATCGATCACATGGAATATTGTAGATATGTGCATAATATGTGCGCTCTATGGAATGAAGAAAATAAATAACCCGCAACTCGTTGATATGTAAAAATATGAATGCTTGTGAACTTTATCGATTTCTTATATCGACTTTTTCTCATTTCCTTCCCATGGGTTTTGAAAACAAATCAATGACCCTGTGAATATAATTAATGTCGGCAAATTCAACTTCTTCCAAAACCTCTGAATTGTTGACCAGATTCAAAGACCCGCAGCGAAAAACTAACAGGACTCTCTAGGCTCAACATTTTTGTTTGCGTCAATCTAGAATCTACATATCATTATAATTACTAATTGTATTTGTGGAGCATATTCAGGTAGATACATATACGATATAAATAAATTCGAAAGGTGGAATATTCAATAATTACAATGCATGAAGAACCACTACTTAAAGCGACAGGAGAGGGTATCTATTCTATCAAATCAAGTACAGTGTATTTTCGTGTCATGTGAAAATACATGCCATAGCAATCGTAACATTGAACGACTAACTTGTAGTGTGTGGTTTTGTGTCGCATAGCATAGTTTAGATAGTATCGCTGTGTGTTTAAGTAACTATTTATATACTTGGTGCATTTATTTTACATTAATATAATTAATTGTTATATTTACATTTATCGTTCTAATAATGAAAGTATTAATTTATGAATTTAATGTGGGGTGGTGAAACTATACAAGCTCACAAAAATCAATAATTTTTCTATAAAACAAGAGAACACGCTTTACGAAGAAGTTGTAAGAGAAATGAAAATAATATGAAAAGGCTAGAATTCACTGTGCAAATGGTTTAACATTAGCATCCTATCCCATTGCAGTCTTTAAAATAAGATTCACCAAAAGGGGACGTGCTTAAAATATTTCCAAAAACGAAATGTTCTTTCAAAAAAAATGTCACCAAAAAGTATTAACACCTTGTCTGGGTGAAAATAATTTAGAAATTCACAATTACAAAATACCTCGACCATGTCCGAAAATGATTTCCTAAATAGTGGGCGCGCTTTCAAAATGTTTACACTTACACTGGAAGCAAGAACAATGTGCGTACATACCAAATTCCATTATACTTATACGGCCTAATAAACAAAAATGAAATTTCATTTGAAACATTTTGTCGTTTTTTCGGTTACCGTTTACTATGACTGCGTTGAAATTAAAATTTCTACGTTAAAATACAAAAGGCAGTTTGCATCACGCTGCATCTTTGGTGAATACTATCAATCCCACAGCGGTAGAACTTTTGGAGTTGCGGTTGTGTAAATTTAAGAAAACGTGTTTGGAGTACAAAAAGCGTCATAATGTCTACCAGTCATAGAGGTAAATATTTAAAATGCAATGAAGCGGAATTTGCTGAAGACAAACATTTCAATGTGCATTCAAAGCATGTATGAAGTATACGTGAAAGGCAAAGCGGATAGCGTACTGTGTCTAAAAATTCGGCAATAGAGTATTTAGGGACTCAGCAATCTACATTTCTCGAAAATTTAAATTCGTCGTCGTCCAAAAATAGTTCTGTGTCCTTGAATTTACCACATATACAAGGTGGGCCAAAAGAGGTCACCCTATTGGAAGATGCAATTATTTTTGCAAATGGTTGCTAATGTCAAATCTGTTTTAATATTTGTGTACTAGACAGATGTGGAATACAAGTGAATAAGGTATGGAGCGATACAATCCCTAAGAAAGCGGAATAACCGAGTTGTACGATTTTTCGACCAAAATCATAATGAGCGATGAGCCTCATTTCCATCTCAGAGGGTACGTGAACAAGCAAAACTATCGCTTCTGGGTTACCGAAAATCCACGAGTAATGCACGAAGAGCCATTTCACCCGATCAAAGTTACTGTATGGTGCGCTGTTCACGCTGCAGGAGTCATCGGGCCATTTTCTGCGAGAACGCCGCTGGCTGGTCAAACGACAACGGTGCGCGTTATATAGTCATGTTAACCGAGTTTTTGCTGCAATTGGACGAATTAGGACTGGAGGACATGTGGTTCCTACAGGGCGGAGCAACGGCACACACTGAGCGAGCCACAACCGATATTCTGAAGGCCAAACAACATCGGATGACTTCTTTTGGCCCACCTTGATGTTATTCCATTATTTTCGGGAAATTACAACAATCGGCCGCCGTTTCGTAATCTTTTCGTGGGGTTTGTCGATAGAAAGAGTAATCGCTCTGCTATACTAAAGTTTTACTACCTTAAATCATTTCTACGATATGAAGCGCCCAACCTTTTGAAACACATACGGATATGTGATGCTAATTATTCGAAACTCTGGGAATAGTTAAAATCGTGCTATGGAAATGTGCATTTATCCGTGAAATCAATCTTTTCTGTCGCTTACTATAGTCAGTGCCACTGCCGTTTTTTGAACTTGATGAAATTGCTCATGCTGAGAACGAATCATTTGTTAACGATCCAGCAGAACAACATTTTTTCGTCAAACACTATCATAACTCATAAGAGTGTCTAGGTTGCATTCTATGGAGCGTAGATTTCTGTATAGCCCCCAGTTGCAAGACTTTTATCCGAAGTTTATAAAGGAATACTAAGAGCTTAGCGAAGAGATAGATGTCGTCACTAGCAAATGCTCCTACCGTATGGACCATGCTGTTTTCTATAATATATTATATATATATTCCTATAAGACTTTCTACCTTGCCGCGGTGTAGAAGCTTAGTACGATCAAAGATACTCAGATACATCCTAAGTTGAGATTAGAAGCCAATAGTATGTCATTAACTCCTACCCCTCCCCCTTCCGTATCACCCCACCTTTCCGAACCCCTCAAACCACCACTGGGTCGGCTTAAGGTGTTATACGATCAGTGCCGATAATCAGCCTGACTGAGGACCGTCTCAAAAAAGGTCAGCATGGAGTCTAGCTAGATTCAAATCCAAAAAATCAAATGAAGGAAATAAAAGAGACCGGTTTTCCTTCTAAGCCGGCCAGCAGCAGAAACCTAGAATCGGCTGTTGCGGTAGCTCCTGAAGAGCTTGAAGGACAATCGAAGTGTAAAGCTTCAAGCTAGCAGTACATCATCCCAAAGAAATGCTGCTTGGAGCTAAGGGGCTCGAAACCCCACCCTCCAACCTTTAAAGACTTCTTGGAGAAGTACCTTAAAGACTCGAGCTCGTAATCATTCATTCCACTTAATTCAGAAAGAATCTTGGAAACAAAGGACTGCAAAGCTACAAGCTCGGTCTAACCCCCAAAAAATCCTTACAGGCAACGCCGCGGAGCAGATAGATAAATCAAATTTTTCCAAAGAATTCCGGAAGAATCCTGGCCCTCCAGGTTGTTGGTTGTGCTTTGGGTTGAATACCCATACATGTAAAAAAACATTATTACGAAGCAACCAATAACCTTGGAAGGGACTGATTTTATTGTTTACCACCCTGCTAAACTTAAAGGGAACACGACGTTTGTAACATCTACTCAGAACCTTGTTATAGTGAGCAGAAACCGCAACTATTCGGATGCGGATTTGTTATAAGTGCCAGACTTAGGCAAGAAGTCTTATATTTCCAAGATATTGGCAAACGCATTGCAACAATCCGCATCAAGGCCAAATTCGCCAACATAAGCCTTATATGCGCTCACGCCACAACAAAGGAAAGAGGTGATATAGCTAAGGATTGCTTCTACGAGTTCCATTACAAAACCTATGAGTTGCTTCCGAAGTACGATGTACGACCGAAAGACTGGAATCGCAAGAGAACACCAAGACCTACGCGCACCACGTATCCATTAACCTCTCGATTAACACCGTACCACCAGCATCAAATGTCGAAGAACAGTGGCAACGATGCTAACAAGGCATTAGATCAGCCGAAACTGAAACGCTAGGTTTCTCGAGCTCGACAACAAGAAACCCCTGGTTTGATGAAGAATGCCGACATATTCTCAAAGACAAGAACGATGTCTACAAGGCAAAGCTGCAGGTGAAGGCGAAAGCTGCCATTGAGCTATATAGGCATAGAAGAAGGGAAGAACACCGGTTTTTCAGAAAAAAGGAAAAAAGTGCGCGATCGAGGATATTGAGAATTGCCACTACAAGAACGATGTTCGCAAGTTTTACCAAAGTATACAATGTCAAAGACAAGGATACACGGCTCGAACAGAATCCCGTCGATATGTATAAGGAAATATCATAGTTGAGACCCAGTCGATGCTGATGACATGGAAGCGGCGCCGGCGAATAAAATTCCGCTGTCAGGCAGAACGAACTATTCAATATTGGCAAAGACAGCTGCCAAAGACAACTGCTAACCACCCGACCTGAGTGAAGTGAGGATACCAATATCTAAGCTCAACTTAATAAGACTGCAGAAATGGCGGCCCCCCGCCAAGCTTTATAAATCGTAAATCAATACCCAGCCCAACGCTAGACGCAGTAGAGGAAGACCTCTCCTTAATTGGCGCGCATAAGTGTCAAGTGACCTCAACCAAATTGAAGTGCGCAAATGGAAGCAGTTAGCTAAGGACCAGGGGCAAATTGGAGAGGCATGCTGGTTGAGGTCCACATGAATTCCGGACTGTAGCGCTACTGAAATATGTAAGTAAGTGTTCTGGAAGAATCTAGAACGACCAAGCAGAAAGTCAAACTAGCTTGGGCAATCTATGTTTGCAATGGAGTACCCGCTGCAGAGAGCAAGGACACGTCGTTCAAGCGACAGAGATCTTTGTAGGAAACCCCTTCGGCTTACAAACGGGCCAAAGTGACAACCAATAAAAATTCCAAGGAACCCGCCAGCGCCACATCAATTCCTTTAGTGACCGCGGTGATTACCCACAGCGACATTGATGGTTCAATTTCACCTGAACGGTGGAAGTTTATGCATCCCGAGATGGCCAAAGTATTAGTTAGGGGTATTCGCTAATAAGGGAACTCCCGGACCTCCACACATCAAGATAATTGGCTCGATTGTGGGACTAAAGTCTTTCGTGGTCGTGTGGGTGGATTTGCCGGCTTTTGGGATAAAAACTTTTTACTTCCCGCCAGCACTTGGGATTTTAACCACATTTTAAACTACCATCAAACAATTTGTGTAAGAAGGGTGTTATGCGGTGTTTCGATTTTTGAAGCTTATCGAGATAGTAAATCGATCCCTGGGGATTTGTAGGAAGAGAAGGAGTCAACTGCCCAATTGATGAACTATACGCCAGCGCACACTGTGTGGGAGCGTCCATGACAAAAGTGCATATAAAAAAAATGCTATGCTTATTGTCATAGGCACCTCCCACAGATCCACACTTTAAGCGTTTGGTGTTGGTGTGCGTGAATGCAAAATTTGGAAATAGGTCATACAGGCGAAACTATGCGCGGTGCGGAAATAGGAAACCAGTGTAGTTTTTTTGGCTGGATTTTATAAAGATCCGCAATCCTGAGTGTTCAACGACCAGAGCGACCAGTCAACGGCAAACACAGAATAGGTTTCGTATGCGCGAAAAAGAAGTAGTGGTATTCATTCCCAGTAAGACCACCGACCAGTAAGCAGCAATAAAGGAAGCATTTTTAAAATTTGAAGTAGCTGTTTTTTTTTGTATACGTTCGATTTCGATTGTCCTAATTCGTTTAGTGCGTACACTTGTCGTGACGTAGTGATACATTTTTGCACTGAGACCGGATAGGTTCTGCCGCGCAACAATAAAAAGAGAATTTGCACCTATTGCAGTTGAGTCATCTTTGACTATTTTTTGCTAGAGTCCTTGCGAATCACGGAGTATGAATCACATCCTGGAAAGTGGGTTTCCTCGTAAATCCTGCATCGTTTGGTCAACTGATTACAAAGCTCTTTTGTGCGCCATCATACATTCATCTGATATTTTTTCATTCCATAATCTATTCATTGTTTATGGTTGGGTGTTGTAGAACGATGGTAGACTCTGATTGGCTTTAACTTGGCAATGCTCTGTGGTTGTAACTCTGACTACAGATCAAGTGCTTATTTTGACCTCCAAGTGGTGTCTCATCCAACCGGATTTGACTTGCTTAACGATAAGCGCGAGTGTTGATAAGAAGAAAGCAGCAACACTATAATTAGCCAGGTCAGAATGGCACGGATTGAATACCTGTCCTGCTGTCCAGGCGTAACTTGACAGGCGTACCTAAACTGCTATAAAGCAGATATTTCTGCCATCCAGGAAATACGATGGGATGGGCCGACAGAGAACGAAAAACTGTGACATCTACTACGGACCGTGATATTTTGAGCAGAGATAGCGAGTATCCGGATGCGGACTTATGCAAGAAGTCTAATGTTTCAAAGGCATTAGCGAACGCATTGTAACAATCCGCATCAAGGATAAATTCGCCAACATAAGCCTTATATGCACTCACTCCCCAACGGAGGAAAAATATGGTATAGCTAAGGACTACTATGAGCTTCTTGACAAAACCTATGAGCGACTACCGAAGTACGATGTTAAAATCGTGCTGGGAGATTTTAACGCAAAAGCAGGAAGAGAAGACATCATTAGCAGTACTGTCGGAAAACATAGCCTACACAACAACACGTCTGGTAACGGACTTAGGCTAACTAACTTCGCTACGGAACGAAATGCCACTATAGCCAGCACACGTTTTTTTCACCTCGATGTCGATGAGGGGACATGACGGTCCCAAGATCAACAAACGGCCTACTAAATTGATCACATTTCTATAGAGAAGAGGCACGCATCCAGTATTTTTGATGTCCAAACATTCTGAGGAGCTAACATTGACTCGGACCACTACAATTTTGCAGCAAAGGTAAGAATGCGGATATCCAACAACTGTGAAAACTGCAAAACACCCGTTTCCGGAAATGACGGCCTTCCCGCCAAGCTTTATGAAGCCGGCGGAGATAATTTGGTAAGAAACATAAGCCAAATCTGGTAGGAAAAAAGTATGCCCGCAGAATGGAACCTCAGCATCGCTTGCCCGATCCACAAAAAAGGAGACCCTCGAAACTGCGCCAACTACAGAGGCATAAGTTTTCTCAACATCGCCTACAAGATCCTGTCTGCCGTATTATGTGAACGCCTGAAACCTTTTACCAGCAACCTGATAGGCCCTTATCAGTGTAGTTTTAGGTCAGGAAAGACCACAACCGATGAAATCTTCACACTTCGGCAGATCCTGGAAAAAACCCAATAAGTCCAAAGCGGTACCCTTCACCTATTCATCGATTTCAAAGCCGCATACGACAGCATTTATAGAGACGAACTATACAGAGCCATGTCAAGTTTCTAGTTACGATGGAGAATTCTCGTTGCTCCATCAGGGTCGGAAGCGATCTCACCGACACATTCGATACCAAAAAAGGATTTAGGAAAGGCGATGCGCTGTCATGTGACTTCTGAAAGGTTTGTGCAAAACTCACGAGCCAAAACCAGAGGCACAATTTTTCAAAAATCGGTACAACTACTAGCATACACCGATCATTGGTAGGACCCAACGTGATGTTATAGCCACGTTTGCTAGTATGTGGAAGGAAGCAAAAACGGGTTTAGCAGTAAATGAGGACAAGAGGAAGTTTATGCTGTCAACATGAAAGGACTCACAGCATCGACTAATTGCACGGAACGTCACCATTGACAGATATAACTTTGAGGTAGTACGGGACTTTATCTATCTCGGCTCCACTATTAACTCTGGCAACAACCGGGCTCGAGGGATGACTTTGGCTAGAATGATCGCAAGCCGTACACGTATTCGAATGGCTGGAACAGAAACAGTTGCATCGACGAGCGTTGAATCCCAATGTGTATTCGAAATGTTCCAAGCTTTACAACGATTTTTCCACATTTATCTTGTCCAAAATCATCAAATATTAAAATTTCGTTGAAAAACATTTTTTTTGCGCTAAAAACATTCTATTTTTCCATTTGAAAAGCCTTTCCGAAAAAGTTTCACACAAAGTTCTATTGAAAAAATCTATTATTAATTATTCCAATTTTCCGAATTTTCGAAGGTTTTACGAAAAATTACGAAAAACTGAAAAAAATGTAAGCAAATTTTTCCCAGCCGTTCTTAATTGATGAATTACCTTGCATTCATCACACCAGTTGTATATACATATATAAACAAAATTTAGCTAATTTTTTTCTCTATGTTTCAAAGTATGTATCAAAACTAATATAACCTTATGGGATAGGGTATTTACTATATAAATATGAGAAGGCTACAATGCGCTGTCATTTCATCTATTCATTACTTTAAACTAAACTCACTATTTGGCGGCATTGGGACTTTGTAAACTTTTAAAGTTGAACCATTTAAGGTTTAGATAAGCAATATTACAACAATGATAAACAATGATGAGCAATATATTACCTCATTTTCAAATCCGCCCACTGCCACGCCCCCGTTTTAGAAAAACCCAGTTTTAGGCAAAACTGTTAGAGATTTTAAAAAAAAGTGAAAAGGCATCAATCTGCCATGCTGATCGTTCGACAAAAAACAACGTTTTTCGGCTGGTTATGCTTTTATTTATTGTATTTAAATGTTTTTTTTTTATGAAAATGCCTCCAAAATTGGGCCTGGGTTAAAATGATATATAAAAGGTTTGTATTATCATTGTCAACGACTTCGCATCAAAAAAAAATTTCGAATATTTTAAAATTTTACCAAAAAATGTTTTTTAATGAAAACGACCCTATAAAGTGGGCGTTGCAAAAAATTTTGTATGCACGAAAAATAGACATTAATATTGTCTAGATATGTTGTTTAAAGCGGCTTGGTTTTAACGGTTTGGCCAAAAACTATGTTTTTCTAAAAGGAGGGTATGCCAGTGGGCGGATGTCAATACTGTTTGCACTTGTTCAGCTGGGAGCAACAACGAGTACGTGTACTAAATTTCATCATCCTAACTTAAAAACTATGAAACAAAACTAAAAACATATGAGAAGGCTACAGTCCGCTGTGAGGATCGACTCAGCTTCCAATTCTGAGTCCATCCTTAAAAGAACATATTGTTCAGAAAGATTATCAAAATAATTTATGGTTCGACAAAAAACATCGTTTTTCGCCTGGTTTGGCTTTTGTATGAAAACGCCTCCAAAAAGTTGGCGTGGGTTAAAATGACATATAGAAAAAATGTTTATATTACAAAAACCAATTGTTTTGCATCAACATTTTTTCGAAATATTTAAAATTTTACCGAAAAAAGTTTTTTACTGAAAACGATCCCAAAAGGTGGGCGAGGCAAAAAACTTTGTATAAACGAAATATTGAAAGTAGGACTATCTACATATGGTCAAAAGATACTTTGTCAAAATCTCTTAAGGTCCGACCAAAAACAACGTTTTTCTCCTGCATATGGTATGCAATGGGTTTATGTATCAAAATGCCTCCAAAAAGTGGGCGAGGGCAAAAATGATATTTGGAAGAAATGTTTATATAACTAAAATTAATTATTTTGCATCAAATTTTTTTTCGAAATGTGAAAATTTTTAGTGCGAAAAGTTTTTTTTACGAAAAACGCCTCCAAAAAGTTGGGGTGGCAAAAAACTTTGAATAGACGAAATATAGATATAAAGATGGTCTAGATATGTTGTTCAGACATTTTTTAAAAGTTCCAACGGTTTGGCCTAAAACTATGTTTTTATAAAAAAAGATCGTGGCAGTGGGCGGATTTCAATATTGTTTACACTTGTCCTGCTGGGAGCAACAACAAACACGTGTACCAAATTTCATCATCCTAGCTCAAAATTTAAGGCCCAAAAACTGGTGACGTACGGACGGACGGACGGACGGACAGACATGGCTAAATCGGCTCAGCTATCGATTCTGAGTCGATCCATATACTTTGAGGTATACCTAGCTCAATATGCCCTATGGGATAGAGTATAAACATATGAGAAAGTTACAATCCTCTTAGTGGACATTTTTATACCTATCCCATCCCATCCTTAAAAAAATATCCTCAAAATATCGGTTTTTTGCAGATGAAATATGGTAAATGTCATTGTAAGAACATATTGTTCAGAACGTTTAAAAAAATTATTTAAAGTTCGACAAAAAAAATAGCTTTTCGCCTGGTTATGCTATGAACATAATGTTAAGAAATGGTTTTTGTATGAAAACGCCTCCAAAAGGTGGGCGTGGGTTAAAATGGCATATGAAAGAAATGTTTATATTACAAAAACCAATTATTTTGCCGTATTAAAAAAGTGGGCCCCAAGAAGTGGGCGGGGCAAAAAACTTTGTATAAACGAAATATAGAAATTAGGATTGTCTAGATATGGTCGAAAGACACTTCGCCAAAGTCTCTAACGGTTCGACCAAAAAAAACGTTTTTCTCCTGCATATGGTATACAATGGGTTTTTGTATAAAATGATATTTAAAAGAAATGTTTGTATGACCAAAATTTATTATTTTGCATCAAATTTTTTTAGAAATATTTAAAATTTTACCGCAAAAAGTTTTTTACGAAACACGCCCCCAAAAAGTGCGCGTGGAAAAAAACTTTGTATAGACGAAATATAGATATAAAGATTTTCTAGATATGTTGTTCAGACTTTTTTGCAAAAACTCTTACGGTTTGGCGTAAAACTATGTTTTTTATTAAAGGAGGGCGTGGCAGTAGGCGGATTTCAAAAATTTTTAAACTTGTTCTGCTGGGAGCAACAACAAACACGTGTTCTTAATTTCATCATCCTAGCTCAAAATTTAAGGCCCAAAAACTGGTGACGTACGGACGAACGGACAGACATGACCAAATCGACTCAGCTAGCGATTCTGAGTCGATCCATATACTTTGAGTTATACCTAGCTTAATTATTTCTCTATGTTTTGTTTTTGTTTTTCCCGGTATGTATATATATATACAAACTGTGTATCAAAAATAATATATCCCTATGGGATAGGGTGCAATTAAAATTTCGTCTTCACATCTATTTAACCCGGGACTACTTTTTGGAGGCGTTTTCATACAAAAACCATTTGTATTCCCTGTGGCGTAGGGATGTTATTTTTGGACGAACCATACAAGATTTTGATAAACTGTCTCAACAATATGTTCTGACAATGACATTTTCTATATTTCATCGCCATAAGGCCGACATTTTGGAGATATTTATGTTAAGGATGGGATGAAGTAGTGCAAAAAACGATCCGCCTATTGGATTGTAGGCTTACTTTTGACATTAAGTTTGTGACACAGACAAAAAAATTTCGCAGATATACCTCAAAGTATATGCATCGACTCAGAATCGCTAGCTGAGTCGATGTTGCCATGTCTGTCTGTCTGTCCGTCCGTCCGTTTGTGTGTCACCGATTTTTTGGCTTTAAATGTCCAGTAAGAGTTTTGTAATTTGGTATATAGACTCTCTATTTGACGAAGCAGAACAAGTGTAAACATTTTTTTTTTTTTTTTTTTATTTATTTGTGTATTTATATAGACTTAACAATTTTATATACGTTTCTGCGAAGCCTTGTGGCTTGTCTGCAGAAGGTTGTGTTTCTTTAGGTTTAAATTATATAAGTAAGCTTGAGAGTGAAAGATGTAAATATTTTCAAAAAAAAACTAAGATAGTACATACAAAAACTTTATGGATAAGTTAATGACTTGAGTTTAATAAGAAATGTTTAATGTTTTTTTTTCTGGTCTTGTAATTCTCTATGCTCACTAGTTCTCGAGGTAATTCGTTGATTGATGCTGGAACGCTGTATTGAAGTTGTCGTCTACCATAAACATTATAATTTCTTGGCAATTGAAGCATACCTTGGGCACGTCTTCTGGTGTTGATAACATGGTTTATTGGTCGAATAAAACGGTCATCGTCAAAGTACTCCAGTATTAGTGTCATCTTATAAATTTGCTCGACCTGAAGAACTTTTAACGTTCTTTCATCGTTGGGCGGATAGCTCGAGTTTATTTGATTCAGCGCTGAGTTTTGAAGGCTTTGTAATTTTTTGATGTGGGTTGTTGCTGCGTTGCCCCAGGCAAGTATACCATACCGTAACTTGGACTCAACTAGGGAATAGTACACTTGTTTTAAGACAGGAACCGTGGCATGGTACCGCAAATGGGCCAATGGGTATAACGCCTTCTTCAGATCCATGCGAAGCTTGTCGATGTGTTTGCTCCATAGAAAATGAGAGTCAATGATAACTCCAAGATATTTGTAGCTTTCTACTAATTCAATAGTTTCGTTTGCAGTGTTCGGACAGGCATCATTTCTCAAGTATATTCTACTCTGTGTGGGCTTGAATTGTGGACTCCGTATATGTATCATCTTGGTTTTTGATGCGTTAATAACTAGACCGTTATCGTGGCACCATTTAACTGCAGCATTCAATTCCTCCTGCATAATTCTCGTCGCTGTGTCGAGAGACCTGTGGAGTACCACAATCGCCGTGTCGTCTGCAAAGGCAAAAGGAATGCTTTGTTTAAAAACCCGAAGTAGTTCATTCGTGTATAGGATAAAGAGAATTGGACCAAGTTTTGATCCCTGAGGGACTCCATACTGCACGTCTCTTTTCTCACTCATCACGTCCTTAATTTTTACGCAAAACATCCTGTTGTGTAAATAATCCTTGAGCCAATCAGCCATTACTCCTCGTATGCCAATCCGTCTAAGCGCTTCTAGTAACTTTGAATGGTTAAGAGTGTCAAAAGCTTTACTGAAATCCATGAACAGGACTAGAACATGATGGCTTTTGTTTAAACTATCATTGATACAGTTTACGAATTCACCTAGCAGTTTGCCTGTATTTCTGTTTTTTTGAAACCCGTATTGACTTTTATGAATAAGAGAGTGCTTGTCAATAAAACTCTGCAATCTTTGCGAAATTACGCCTTCCAGACACTTTTCAACTACTGGAAGTATTGATATTGGTCTATAATTGCTTAGTTGATTTTTAACTCCATTCTTATAGATCGGCCTCACGACAGCGGTTTTCAGTGTTGACGGGATTTTTGACTGTGTCAGGCTAAGGTTAAACAGTTTACATAGAATAGGAGCAAATATTTCGGCGTGTCTTCTGATATCAACGGCTCTAATTCTATCAATTCCTGGCGAACAGACTGTCTGTCTGTCCGTCCGTCCGTTTGTGTGTCACCGATTTTTTGGCTTTAAATGTCCAGTAAGAGTTTTGTAATTTGGTATATAGACTCTCTATTTGACGAAGCAGAACAAGTGTAAACATTTTTTGTTTTTTTTTTTATTTATTTGTGTATTTATATAGACTTAACAACTTTATATACGTTTCTGCGAAGCCTTGTGGCTTGTCTGCAGAAGGTTGTGTTTCTTTAGGTTTAAATTATATAAGTAAGCTTGAGAGTGAAAGATGTAAATATTTTCAAAAAAAAACTAAGATAGTACATACAAAAACTTTATGGATAAGTTAATGACTTGAGTTTAATAAGAAATGTTTAATGTTTTTTTTTCTGGTCTTGTAATTCTCTATGCTCACTAGTTCTCGAGGTAATTCGTTGATTGATGCTGGAACGCTGTATTGAAGTTGTCGTCTACCATAAACATTATAATTTCTTGGCAATTGAAGCATACCTTGGGCACGTCTTCTGGTGTTGATAACATGGTTTATTGGTCGAATAAAACGGTCATCGTCAAAGTACTCCAGTATTAGTGTCATCTTATAAATTTGCTCGACCTGAAGAACTTTTAACGTTCTTTCATCGTTGGGCGGATAGCTCGAGTTTATTTGTTTCAGCGCTGAGTTTTGAAGGCTTTGTAATTTTTTGATGTGGGTTGTTGCTGCGTTGCCCTGGCAAGTATACCATACCGTAACTTGGACTCAACTAGGGAATAGTACACTTGTTTTAAGACAGGAACCGTGGCATGGTACCGCAAATGGGCCAATGCGTATAACGCCTTCTTCAGATCCATGCGAAGCTTGTCGATGTGTTTGCTCCATAGAAAATGAGAGTCAATGATAACTCCAAGATATTTGTAGCTTTCTACTAATTCAATAGTTTCGTTTGCAGTGTTCGGACAGGCATCATTTCTCAAGTATATTCTACTCTGTGTGGGCTTGAATTGTGGACTCCGTATATGTATCATCTTGGTTTTTGATGCGTTAATAACTAGACCGTTATCGTGGCACCATTTAACTGCAGCATTCAATTCCTCCTGCATAATTCTCGTCGCTGTGTCGAGAGACCTGTGGCGTACCACAATCGCCGTGTCGTCTGCAAAGGCAAAAGGAATAATTTGTTTAAAAACCCGAAGTAGTTCATTCGTGTATAGGATAATGAGAATTGGACCAAGTTTTGATCCCTGAGGGACTCCATACTGCACGTCTCTTTTCTCACTCATCACGTCCTTAATTTTTACGCAAAACATCCTGTTGTGTAAATAATCCTTGAGCCAATCAGCCATTACTCCTCGTATGCCAATCCGTCTAAGCGCTTCTAGTAACTTTGAATGGTTAAGAGTGTCAAAAGCTTTACTGAAATCCATGAACAGGACTAGAACATGATGGCTTTTGTTTAAACTATCAATGATACAGTTTACGAATTCACCTAGCAGTTTGCCTGTATTTCTGTTTTTTTGAAACCCGTATTGACTTTTATGAATAAGAGAGTGCTTGTCAATAAAACTCTGCAATCTTTGCGAAATTACGCCTTCCAGACACTTTTCAACTACTGGAAGTATTGATATTGGTCTATAATTGCTTAGTTGATTTTTAACTCCATTCTTATAGATCGGCCTCACGACAGCGGTCTTCTGATATCAACGGCTCTAATTCTATCAATTCCTGGCGAACACACTGTCTGTCTGTCCGTCCGTCCGTTTGTGTGTCACCGATTTTTTGGCTTTAAATGTCCAGTAAGAGTTTTGTAATTTGGTATATAGACTCTCTATTTGACGAAGCAGAACAAGTGTAAACATTTTTTTTTTTTTTTTTTTATTTATTTGTGTATTTATATAGACTTAACAACTTTATATACGTTCCTGCGAAGCCTTGTGGCTTGTCTGCAGAAGGTTGTGTTTCTTTAGGTTTAAATTATATAAGTAAGCTTGAGAGTGAAAGATGTAAATATTTTCAAAAAAAAACTAAGATAGTACATACAAAAACTTTATGGATAAGTTAATGACTTGAGTTTAATAAGAAATGTTTAATGTTTTTTTTTCTGGTCTTGTAATTCTCTATGCTCACTAGTTCTCGAGGTAATTCGTTGATTGATGCTGGAACGCTGTATTGAAGTTGTCGTCTACCATAAACATTATAATTTCTTGGCAATTGAAGCATACCTTGGGCACGTCTTCTGGTGTTGATAACATGGTTTATTGGTCGAATAAAACGGTCATCGTCAAAGTACTCCAGTATTAGTGTCATCTTATAAATTTGCTCGACCTGAAGAAATTTTAACGTTCTTTCATCGTTGGGCGGATAGCTCGAGTTTATTTGTTTCAGCGCTGAGTTTTGAAGGCTTTGTAATTTTTTGATGTGGGTTGTTGCTGCGTTGCCCTGGCAAGTATACCATACCGTAACTTGGACTCAACTAGGGAATAGTACACTTGTTTTAAGACAGGAACCGTGGCATGGTACCGCAAATGGGCCAATGCGTATAACGCCTTCTTCAGATCCATGCGAAGCTTGTCGATGTGTTTGCTCCATAGAAAATGAGAGTCAATGATAACTCCAAGATATTTGTAGCTTTCTACTAATTCAATAGTTTCGTTTGCAGTGTTCGGACAGGCATCATTTCTCAAGTATATTCTACTCTGTGTGGGCTTGAATTGTGGACTCCGTATATGTATCATCTTGGTTTTTGATGCGTTAATAACTAGACCGTTATCGTGGCACCATTTAACTGCAGCATTCAATTCCTCCTGCATAATTCTCGTCGCTGTGTCGAGAGACCTGTGGCGTACCACAATCGCCGTGTCGTCTGCAAAGGCAAAAGGAATGCTTTGTTTAAAAACCCGAAGTAGTTAATTCGTGTATAGGATAAAGAGAATTGACACCAAGTTTTGATCCCTGAGGGACTCCATACTGCACGTCTCTTTTCTCACTCATCACGTCCTTAATTTTTACGCAAAACATCCTGTTGTGTAAATAATCCTTGAGCCAATCAGCCATTACTCCTCGTATGCCAATCCGTCTAAGCGCTTCTAGTAACTTTGAATGGTTAAGAGTGTCAAAAGCTTTACTGAAATCCATGAACAGGACTAGAACATGATGGCTTTTGTTTAAACTATCATTGATACAGTTTACGAATTCACCTAGCAGTTTGCCTGTATTTCTGTTTTTTTGAAACCCGTATTGACTTTTATGAATAAGAGAGTGCTTGTCAATAAAACTCTGCAATCTTTGCGAAATTACGCCTTCCAGACACTTTTCAACTACTGGAAGTATTGATATTGGTCTATAATTGCTTAGTTGATTTTTAACTCCATTCTTATAGATCGGCCTCACGACAGCGGTTTTCAGTGTTGACGGGATTTTTGACTGTGTCAGGCTAAGGTTAAACAGTTTACATAGAATAGGAGCAAATATTTCGGCGTGTCTTCTGATATCAACGGCTCTAATTCTATCAATTCCTGGCGATTTGTCTTCACCAAGGGAACTTATAATGGCACTCATTTCTTGGATATTTGTAGCATTATCGAAAATAGAGTTCTCTACCCTTGCATTCCTATGATTCGATGTGATGGAGTTACAGTGATGAATAATTTGCGACGTCTGTGTAGAGAAAAGTTGTGCACAATTGTTGGATAATGTTTTGATTTCAATTGAAAAATTTTTAATCATCGTATCATCAATATTTGACCTTTTCCTTCCTAATATTTGGTTTATTAATCCCCAGGTTTTTCTAGGATCGGCCTTAAATTGGATGAATTGGTTCTTATAGAAGTTAGATTTTTGAGCTGCTATCATTTTATTTGTTTTGTTCCTGTAACTTTTATAATCTCTTTCATAGGATTTGTTGCCTCTATTATTTTTCCACCTTCTGTAGAGTTCATCCCTTTTTTTGCATTCAGTGATAAAGTAAGGGGTTGTCCAGGGGCTATTTATTCGTTTGTTCTGCGTTGATTTTGTGTAAGTTGATCTTTTATAAATATCATTTAGTTTGCGGACAAGTTTATTATATAACTTCTCGGCATCTTCTTCGTTACTGACTTCTTTCCAGTCTGCTTCCAAAATGAGCTCATTTACTCTGCCGTTGCATATATATGAAGTACTGACTATGTGGTTATCTGATGTTGCTAAATCATCTGCGGAGTAAAGAGTTGGGTAATGGATCGGTGATACCACTCTCGACCACGGCGGAATTAATTTGTTTATCAACTCTGCTTATAAGGATGTGATCAATTATTGATTTCGTCCCCTTCTTAGGATCTACCCGTGTACATTCAGTAATGACATTCATCAGTCTCAGTGATGCTAACATCTCCAAATAGTCTTTCACATAGTTTGAGTTACAATCATTAATATTAATATTCATATCCCCCATCACAATCATTTCTTCATTTTTTCCTATTTGACCTAAATTATTTGCAATTTCATCAATAAATGATTTTTTACTAAAGCCTGGTGGTCTATATACTCCAACAACGTACTTTGTAATGTTTCTTTCCGTGAAGCTAATTTTAATATTTTCATATGATATAGTTTCCGAAGGTATTCGTTTGTGGGCTAAATTGTTCCGGACAAACATCATAATTCCTCCACCTCTCTTGTTTTTTCGGTTTACAAATTCCAGATTGAAACCATCGATTTCATAAAAACTTGTTTCTTCATCTTCTATGTTTGTTTCTACTAGAATAATTATTTTTAACGCACTTAACAAGTGATTTATATTTAAACGAAAGTTATTCCAATGTAATCGCAATGATCTTATATTAAAACATAAGTAACAGCAATTATTATTTTTTAATTCATTAATATTTATGCCGTTAAAACCATGTATTACCCTACAATCTAAGTTGACTAATAATTCATTATTTTTTGCATTTGTGTTTGTGTTATTCATTTTGATAGAACAGTTTTGTGTTTCTCTTTTTTTACAAGCAATATGCATGTTATTTGTTATTTTGTTCACGTCACTAACGGTGGTTATAATTATTGGTTGTGTGCTCTCATTTCTACGCGCCAATATTCTCCCCGCATTCTCCCACACAAATCTCCAATTTTCCTGCTTTGCTTTCTCCTTCGCCATCCACAAAAGATGTTTGTTTTGCCTTGTCAGCTGATTATTGATGTAAACAGTGGTATCAGGCATAGATGATGCGGCTGAGGCCGAGCTTATGTTGGGTTTGTTGGTATTTTGCAATACTGCACTCAGTCTGATGGGACGAGTTGCGCGCGCTCGTTTGACAAATTCATTTTTGCATATGCTCGAAGAAAATGATGCTATTATAATTGATTTTTCAGAATTTTTGGTTCTTGTTCTATAAATGTCAGTGAGTTCATTGTCTTTTATGTCGTAATTAATAGTTTTACCTATACCTTTGACAATTTCTACTAGGTTTTCATGTGCAGTAGGTGGAATATTTTTAATATCGACATTGTTTTTTATCATTTGTTGTTCCATAGTATTTATTTGTGATTGCATGTATTCTATGATTTCGTCTTTCTTTTTGTTATTTTCCTTCAGTTCGTTTACTTCTTTTGCGAAATTTTCCATTAGGTTGTTGTTTTTTACCATATTTGAGTTTATTTCATCATACTTGGTGCCTAAGAAATCGCAACTTATAGTAATTTCCTTAATTTGATCTCTTAAAAGGCGAATCTCCGCAAGAACCACCGAGTTGCTGTCGCCAGCGTTTTTGTGTGTGTGTTCTGGGCTGTTTGGTGCTCGTATTCTTTTCGGCGCTTGTATATCAGGTGCTTGTTGAAGTGGAACAGGCACACCGACGTTACCACTAGCAGTGGGAACTAGGGCATCTCCAGCGTTTCTGCAGAACTGACACTTCCACAAGTCTTTTCTTGTGTTCCTCATGTTTCTCCAAGTTCTTTCGGAGATCGTGGTGCACTCAAAGTGAAGCTTACGGTTGCATGTTGTACACACCGCAAAATCCCCCTCGGATGGGAGACTATCACTACAGTGGCCACATACATTCATATTTAGGGGCATGCGTACAGATATTACCAAATCAAATCAAATTAAATGAATCAAAGAAGAATAAAGTGTATTTAAAAATTGATTTTTTAACACTTTGATGATTATTTGAAAAGTCACTGTCTTATTAATTGTTATTAATCGCACTTAGGGAAATCTAAGTTATAAACTGGATATAAAACCAACAAATTGCAGATCGATTTGAAAACACGTCTAATCACTTCAGCTCACAACTACTTTCGTAAATGCGTCCACTGACACACCAACTCTTAAGAAAAACGTTGTTTTTGGCAAAATTGTAAGGAATTTTGAAAAAGTTTGAGAACAAGTCATTTAGACATTCGTAATATCTATATTTCGTCTGTACATAGTTTTTGCCACGCCCACATTTTGGGGGAGTTTTCAGTAAAAAAAAACATTATTAATCAAGCGAAAATTGTTGTTTTTTGTCGAACCACTAGAGTTTGTGATAAACTGTCTAAACAATATGTTGTGACAATGACATTTTCTATATTTTATATACATAAATCCCGCATTTTAGGGATATTAATTTTAGGAATGGGATGGAATAGGGTATTAAACGATCCGCACAGCGGATTGTAGCCTTCTAATATGTTCCACTTATTTTAGTTGGCCGATAGTTTGTTGGAACAAATTTATGATTAAAAATATAAAATAAAACTAGCATGTCTTTGTGTATGAAAGCATGAACCGGTTGTTACACACTTATTTCGAATAGTGTTGCTGTTTTCGAAAATTAGAATATTTAACTCATTAAAGACGTGAGCTTGGAATGGGAACTTAATGAAATGATGCAAAATCAGCCCCAAATATTTTGATTAAACTGAATGCACACAATAACGGTAATCTATTAAACAATACTGCATTATTATTATTTGTTTGCTGAATAGAATGAGTCCGTACTATGTGTCGGGACTATAGATACCCACTTATTGAAGCAAAAGCAAACTGAAAGTAAAGTTACAGTCTATCGCTCACATGCGGCTTATACATTTTGGATACATAATGGACAATATCGGTAAGAGGTTTCACTTAATGATCTGAATTACATACTTAACTATAAACAAAAAGTTGAATTATCTATTCCTATTTCGACACTCAATCTTAGACACACTGATAATTTTACCACGAACTCTTACACTTCCACAAGTGATTTCAGTGGCCTAAATCAATTATCGACATAGCAATGTATTATTGTACCTACATATAGCAATTCAGGTCGTAATACTGACTTATTGAATATGATTTATGAATACTGAATAGGAGATTTCAATGATAACAAATAAATAGGATAACCGATTTTCTTTATTTGCCTCAATTTTACATTAGTATATGTATATCAAAATTGTTTGCCTAAAGCAAATGTAATTGAACCTTCCTACGTAATTATACTATTTGAAATACCAAGCTGTTCAAACACTATTATTGATTTTAGTATGTGGGTGAATATATTTAATCCAATACTATTTCAGACTTCTTATTACCAAGATGTACTACTGAATTGTACTTATAATTACTACGCGGACATAATGTTAACTTTATCTATTTCATTAAATCTTTTGTTACATAGACAAATAATAAAAAATAAACGCATTTCTCTACATATATCATTTCATATTTAATTTGGAGTATAAACATATCAGAAGGCTACACCTCGCTATGCGGATCGTTTAATAATCCCATCCCATCCTTAATATTATTATCCCCAAAATGTTGGCTTTACTTACTTATTTACTTAAGTGGCTCTACATTTCGGAATGATCCTGGGACTCAACAAACATGCCTATCAAATTAGCCCGGTCCTTAGCAAATGCCTCGAGTTGCTCACTCCAAGCTGGTTGAGGTCGGTTTCTACTTGTGCGCCTACTGCGTCCGACGTCTGGTTGGGAATCGAAGACCCTGCGAGCCGGAGTATTGGTAACCATTCGTTCTACATGTCCTAGCCGAAACATGCAATGCGAAGTTAGTTCTTGGTTAAATCTTCGTCTCTATAGCCCGTCAACGCAGCATAAACGTTGACAGCATAAACTTTGTCTTGCCCTCATTTACTACTAAACCCATTTAGGCCGCTTCCTTTTCGGTACTATCAAGCGTGGCTTTGACATCACGTTGAGTCCTACCAATGATGTCAATATCTTCGGTGTATGCTAGCAGTTGAACCGATTTTTGGAAAATTGTACCTCTGGTGTTGGCTCGGGAGTTTTATACAATTCTCTGAAGAATCAAATTGAAGAAAACACATGATAGCGCATCGCCTTGCTAAATTCCTTTTTGGTGTCGGTGAGGACCTGATGGAGCATCATTCTTTACCATCTTTTTTACCGTATGCGGCTTTGAAAACGATGAATGGTTGGTGGGTATCGATTTGGACTTAATGGGTTTTTTCCAGGTTCTGCGGAAGTGTGAAGATTTGATCGCTTGTGTACTTTCCTGACCTAAAACCACACTGATAAGGGCCGATCAGATTGTTGTTAAGCGGTTTCAGGCGTTCACATATTGAAGGCATTGTGGAGGAGACTTATGCCTCTGCAGTCGGCGCAATTTGGCTGAACGTTCGTTGATCTGGAGACCGCCATGTCCCCTTATGGATATCGAGGTGAGGAAACCGTTTGCTGGCTATAGTGCCATTTTTTTCCGAAGCGAAGTCAGTTAACCTAAGTCCGTTACTAGACGTGTTTTTGTGTAGGCTATGTTTTTCGACAATACTGCTAAATATGTCTTCTCTTCCTACCTTTGCGTTAAGATCTCCCTCATAGGTTTTGTCAAGGAGCTCGTAGAAGCCATCCTGAGCTATATCGTCTTTAACCTCCGTTGGGGCGTGAACACATATAAAGCTTATGTTTACCAATTTGGCCTTGATGCGGATTGTTAGAATGCATTCGATAATGTCTTGGAAATATAAGAATTCTTGCGTTAGTCACTTATAAACAATCCGCATCCGAATAGTCGCTCTTTCTGCTCACTAGGACACTTTCCGTAGTAGATGTCACAGTTTTTCATCCTCTTTTTGGGCGGCCCATTCCATATGTCTGCTTTCTAGAAGTTTAGGGCTTTCGCTAGTTGTTCGCTTGCACCTCTTCTGTTTAATGTTCTGACAATCCTAGAACACGGGGCCATCAGTATCCACTACGGGATTGAGTTGCCGTTGGCCTTTCGATTCATCCACCACCATCTCTGTTCAAGGGGCCTGACTTTCCGTTGAAATTCCTAGATAACCTGCTGTCCGAATATGCCGAAGCAGCTTTTCTAGTTTCGCCTGATACAGCTGGCCAGGTATTCATTCCGTGCCATTCTGACCAGACTGTTTATAGTGTTGCTTCTTCATAGATGGATGAGACCAGAACCCAATAATTACAACTAAAAGGATGTGTAGTCAGAGTTACAACCACTGGGCATTTCCAAGTTAAGGCCAACCATAGTTTAACCTTGTTCTACCACACCCAACCACCCAAATGTGGGCTTTATGGCGATAAAATAAAGATAATGATATTGTCACAACATATTGTTCAGACAGTTCATGAAATTATTTTGTGATTGAACAAAGAATGAGGTTTTTATACAAATAGTGTAGTTTAAAAAAAATGCCCCCAAAGAGGAAGCGTGGGTTAAAATAACATATGGACGAAATGCATCTGAGATTATTTTGGAAATTTTAACTTCAAACGTTTTTCGATATTGTTTAAACTTTTGCATACAAAACATTTTTTTACAAAACCATAAACTTTCATGGCCATATACTTTAAGGTATATCTAGCTTATGTGCCAAACAAATACACCCCTCTAGAATACGGTACATATAAACATATGAGAAGGGTATACTCCGCAGTGCGGATCGTTGAATACCCTATCCCGTCATATCCTTAAAATAAATAATACCAAAACGTTGGTGTATGGCAATGAAGTATTGAAAACAACATTGTCAAAACATATTGTTGAGACAGTTTATCAATTTTTTTCTCCTGCATATAGTATGGCGTAGGTTACACAAGCGACTTCATTTTTGCTTCGCTTGCTAGAAAGTAGTATTCAGCTAGAAAGTAGTGACGGGCTCTGTGGCGCGGTGATAAGTGCGATGAACTACCGCGCAGAATGTCTGTATTCGATTCCAAGCCGTAGCAACACCAAAAATGATTTTGCACGAGCCCTCCTCTCGTGATGATTTAACAAATCATCCGAGTAGAATCAATTGTCAAGAATAGCTTATCTAAACATATCATAAGACAGGAGGTCCCGCCGTCATGCAAGAAGAACACACGCACACATGAATAGTTGTAAGAAAGCCCGGCCCTGGGTACTAACGAGCTTGTTGCACCAAAAATTTGTATAATTTTTTTTTTTTGCTAGAAAGTTGTACGAACAACAGTTGACAACATTTCGAAGAGAAATTTTACCAAGTTTATAGACATATCTTCATAATATTGGGTCATTCATTTCGTGGTTTCAAGTTGGTAGCGATAGTATTTGACACCTGTCAAACTCAGCTATCAATTAGTTAAATTTTTGCCATTTGCGATAGTTAATCGCTTAGCAATCGAAAAACGCGTTTAAATTATTACAAAAGTGTTGATTCATACCTAGCCACTTATCTCCCATTACGCGAGTCGTCAGCAAACCCAAAAGTCAAATGGTGTCATTGGTCCGTATTTCTTCGAAGATGCCAACTGGGAGACGGTTACAGTCAACTCGGAGCGATGTGGTCGAATGATTGAAGATTTTGACTTGTACAATATATGGTTTTAACAAGACGGCCAACAGGCCACGACTTATATAGCTTTGCTGCGTTAGATGTTTACTGGTAGCGTAATGTCACGTTTTGGCGACATCAATTAGCCACCAATATCATGCTATTCAACACTATTCGATTTTTTTTGTGGGGCTACGCAAATGATCGTGCTTACGCGAATACATTTTTTTTAACACTATCAGACCTGTGTCGTTGCGCGCTTAATACAAGCAGCATCTGCAGCATCTACGAGCAGAGATTTGCCACAGCATAAAATATGTATCCACAGGCTCATCATTTAGTACATTCGTTATTGGGACATAAGAGAACATGGACGTTGTTAGGTTCAACTAACAAAATAAAAAAACGAAGAAATTACAATTAAGCTATGTATATTATTAAAAAAACAAAATTTCACATACACTTATACCGATTCTATCATGCAATTGCGTAGAGTATTTTTTAAACTACTTTTACTATCACGCAGTTCCACTACATCGTTATTTTTATTATAAACTCTACTCGTGCGACTAACAGCCTCATGCATACCGTAGTTCTGTTTATGATAGGTATGTGTAATATATTTAATCTACGTAGGTTATAGGAATATCCGGATCTATTAAAACCAATAGCACTTAAAAGATCAGGGGCATCAATTTGTCCTGATAATATTTCGTAAAAGAAAACCATGTCGCTGTTAAATCTACGTTGAGACAGAGGCAAAAGCTGTAGTAGTTTAATGCTACACCTGAAAGGTGGGAAATTGTGTAGACCATCCCATGTTAGTACTCTCAAAGTAAATCTTATGAATTTACGTAAGACTGCTTCAACACTATTTGAAGTTAAATAATCCCAGAAACCTAGACGCAATAAAAACCTACAATAATCAAGTTTTGGCAGAGATATCCCAACAGAAACGCATGTTATGCTTATCTGCCCGCAACCAGGCCCAACTTCGCACGGGTACAATTTGAATGACAAAAAATTTAATTTCTGCCACTTAGACCTCGAATGCTCCTCGAAGGCTAAGGTCATGGAAGTGATAGGCAATTTTGAATACTCGCGGACGTTCCAACTTTGCTCAACGATGAGGCCTATTTCTGCCTCAATCGATAAGCAAAATTGGCGTATATGGGCAGACGAACAACCTTTAGAGGTTCATGAGCTACATATATCCACTCAAACCAAACGCGTGTGTTTCCGTTTCGCATCTCTTCAAAAATGAGGCTGGCACCAACCTGTAAATGGGACTCGTTATTGCGTCATGATAAAACTATTATTTGAATAGAAATAGCTCTGAAGTGTCAACGTAAGCCAACGCGAAAATAAGTAAATCAATCTAAATGTATCAAAAAAAGCAAAAGCTGTGGATATAAAAGTAGATTGGGATGCGTCGATCTCAAAAATCAGTGACACCGAATGGCAACAATGCTAGGTTTCCAGTCAAAATACTGTTCACAACTGCAATAGTTAGTTATAGTTTCCGTATTAACGTGATGTATTTATATTTAATAAAAATGCGACCGTTTTGTTTACGTTATAAAAGGATTGTGTGTTTTATTCGGAATTCATATACATAGCATATTGACATTTCAAATTGACAACAATTCCAAAATAGGGAAATTTCATTTGGGTGGATGCATTCGGTAGTGGATGTGTTCAATAGTGGGTGTATTCGCTATACCTAGTGATCGTGTGTATTCGCTAATGTAAAAACGTGTTGTGACGTCAGAGGAATTAACATTTTCCCCCACCGATGAGCGAAGTTCATCATCACGTTCATGCTTTTGACTTGCTGTTGTTGGTGTCTGATTTGCTTATGTGGTTTCCATGCAAAGAGAAGAAACATTAATGTATTGTACAAACGGCAGTTAAATGCAATCATAAACACAAATAAAAAACTACTGCTCTACTGCACTCAGCACTGCAACCTCTTTTACCAACGCAAAGTCCCGTTCCCACCAATGTTTTGAATTTGATGGGCAATGATTTCACATACCTTTCCCATTCAATAGCAATGAGATCGGAAGCAATTTCATGCGACGCGACGGCCGGCGGCTGTGTAGCTGTTGTGTACTTGTAGAGCATGGTGGTGAAGACGATGGGTAAACAGGTTTGGTGCGTAGTGAAGAATGTCGTGCGTCGGTCGCGTCGTCGTATCGTAGGTGATCGGTGAAAATATCGGTGGTGTGTGAATTAATTTGTGTTACCTATTTATTGAGTTCGAATTTATTAATTTTCAAATCAATTGTTTTGTTATTTAGTTTGATTCGAGGTAAGTGTAATCAAATTTCTATAGTTTAAATTATTATATTTAATAGAAGATCCAATTTGGGTTTGTTGTGTTTGTGATACATTTTAATGAATGACAGAATGAGCAAACGATCAAATTGTGTGTGTGTGGCCTTTTTTTTTTTTTTTTCGTTGCGTGTAAATTCGAGTTTGGGTAAATGGACTGTATTTTGCTGGTGCTTGCGGGGAATCGCTTAATTGTATGAAAGTGTGTGGGTGTTTGGGTTGCTATAGAAAATGGTTTATTTGTTGGGTTATTTGTGAGTGAATGTTGAGTATTTTCTGAATGTTCGTTTGATTTGAGTGGGTATGGTTATGAATGTGCATCGCATTTGGTTTGATGACAGTAGTGTGCATAAGTTTTCGTCCGGGGGTTTTAATATTGTTGTGAAGTTTATTGTGGGTTTTCGTTGATTGGTAATGGGCACAGTTTAGTAATCGGTTGTCTGTATTCTCCTTGCTAGGTTTTTACTTTTACTACCCGTACGATATTGTCTGCTCCGGGATATGTGTCGATGATGCGGCCTAGGTTCCATTTAGCTGGCGGAAGTCGTTCATCCTTTATTAAGACTAGGTCTCCTGTCTTGAGTTGGGGTGGAGGTTTCAACCATTTCGGCCGTTGTTGTAAACGACTCAAATATTCTCTCTGCCATTGCTTCCAAAACATCTGCAAATGCGCCTGAATCGCCTTCCATCTGTCGGTGTAACCTTGTTTGCTTATGGTTAAGTCTGGTTCTGGAACTGTGAATAGAGTTTCGCCTATCAGGAAGTGTGCTGGTGTTAGAGCACTAAAGTCCTCAGGGTCCTCTGTTAGGGGGCATAAGGGTCTCGAATTAAGACACGCTTCGATTTGTGATAAAAGCGTGGCGAGTTCCTCATATGTTAATGTCCCATTACCAACGATTCTCATTAGGTGGAACTTAACACTCTTCACTCCTGCTTACCACAAACCTCCAAAGTGAGGAGAAGCGGGGGGAATGAAATTCCACTTTGTTCCCTGAGTTGCTAAGACGTTCGCTATTTCATTCCAATCCTGAATACCAGTCTTCATTAGTCGTCACAGTTCAGCATCTGCACCGACAAAGTTGGTCCCACAGTCGCTGTATATTTGGGCACAAATTCCACGCCGTGCCGCAAATCTTCGAAACGCTGCCAGGAACGCCGGGGTGGTTAAGTCGCTAACTGCTTCAAGGTGTATTGCTTTAGTGGCTTAGCAAATAAATACGGCCAGGTACCCATTGTGGCACTTTGCTCCACGACCTTTCCAAGCGCGTATATTTATAGGCCCAGCATAATCGACGCCCGTTTTGGTCGTGCTTTTTGACCGTTCTTTTCAATTGGAATATCCAGCACTTCTGTCTTAAGTGTGCCATCATTAATTGTATACCACCGTGTAGTGTTTTAGTTAGTGTGTGCTTCCCTTAATGATAAGTGTTGCAATTTTGTGTTTTGAGTCCAATACGATAGGATGTTGCTGGTCATAGGGTATGTTGGCGTGACTGAGTCTTCCGCCTACACGAATGATGCCGTTTCCGTCTACAAATGGATTTAGCGATCCCATACCTCTGGCTTTGGTGATGCCATCTGGAAACATTTCCCTTTGAGCGATTCGCATCAGCGTTTTCGTCCCTTCTTCGAGTTCCGTCGGCTCGGTTTTTTTTTGATGATTTGCTGACTGCGAGTATAGCGGCGAAATTTGGGGTGGTGTAGGCGAAAGTTCTCGATAAACCTACGACAGTACGCAACTATCCTGATCAGTTTTTGAATGTTGGAAACCCTACTTATCAGAAGAGTTATTGGGTTCTCCACTGTTTCCAATCGGTGTACTTGGGCCCGTTTTTGGCCTTCCTCAGTTGAAAAGTCAGTTGGCTGACTCGGCACCTCGAAATCCCAGTACGTGTGCAGAAAAAAGCAGCGAGGGCAGTACTCCTCGGGACGCCAAATCTGTTGGATTCTGTTCCGTTGGGACGTGTCTCCACATGGAGGGCTTTGTCAGCCGTTGAATCTCCCCGACTCGGTTTCCCACGAACGTTTCCCATCGTGATGTTGGCGACTTGATCCAGCAAAGTGTGATTGTGGAATCCGTCCATGCATATACCTTATTCTCAGTAAGATTAAGGACCTTGGCTACGTGGTTAAGCAGTTTTGCAAGAATCACCGCTCCACATAACTCCAATCGTGGAATGCTAACTGATTTGACTGGAGCCACTCTAGTCTTTTACAGCAGCAAACTCATTTGGACCTTACCCATTTCATCCAGAACGCGGGTGTAAACAGCAGCTCCCAAAGCCTTTTCCGAAGCGTCGCAGAATCCATGCAACTCCACGTTGTTGAATCTTCCTCCAGCTTGTACCCATCGAGGTAAACGGATGTGGTTCACGGCTTCGAGGTCCACAAAAAACGTGTTCCACTCCTTTAGGATATCTTCATCCACTGGTTCGTCCCATGTCATCTTCTTCACCCAGAGCGATTGTAGAAAGCATTTTGCCTTTATGATGCATGGAGAGATCCATTCCATTGGATCAAAAAGCCTAGCTATGGTAGACAAAATGGATCTCTTCGTTGGTTCAGGATGGTTCGGTGGGATGTAGCTGTATAAAAACTGGTCTGTTTTGGGGAAGCCAATGAATTCCCATCGTCTTCAGCTGACTTGAACCTTCCGAAGGCAGAAAGAACTTGACCTCGCGGTCCTGAGGGGGTATACTATGAATCAAGTCATCTGAGTTTGACTCCCGCAAGATTGAGTCCCGCAACTTCAAGCATGGTGCTTATCTCCTTGTTTTTCTTCATTGCTTCTTGTTTTGTGTCCGCTCCAGAAATTAGGTCATCTACGTACATCTCCTCTCGAACCATCTTTGCAGCTCTCGGGTACTGAGCACACGACTGTTCTGCTAACCAATTGAGAGTTCGAATAGCAAGGAATGGAGCTGATGCTGTCCCAAAGGTAACGGTATTTCGACGATATGTCTTTAGAACCTCGTTTGGATCTTTGCGCCTCAGTATGAATTGGTAGATGGCATCCCTTTTGTCAATCCAGATTTGGCGGTACATTTTCTCTATGTCGGCTGTAAATGTAAACCTGTACAGCCGCCACCTCAAGATGACATCGACGATGTTGTTTTGGAGAGTAGGTCCTACCATGAGAGAATCGTTCAGAGATCTTCCATTCGACGTCTTAAATGACGCGTCGAACATAACTCTCAACTTAGTCGAAGAACTACTCTCCTTTATGACCGCGTGATGTCATAAAGGAAGTAATGTGGTTTGTCTTCTAAAAAGTGCTCGTTCTCTAATTCATCCATGTGTCCCAAACGAATGTAGTCTTCCATGACTGTAGAGTAGTCGATTTGCAATTGTTTGTTTTTGAGCAGACGTCCTTCTAATTGCTTATATCTCTGCAGAACACCCTCTTTAGAACGACCAAGCACCGGACGAACATTTCCTTTGAAGGGAAGGGCGACTTCACATCGTCCATCTGACAAGCGCTTGACGTTTTTTAGGAAGTGCTCCTCACACTCCATGTTTTCTGGTGTTTCTGCATTTTGAAATGGAGTTTCTTCTAAATCCCAGAACTATTGCACGACAACATCGAGGGTGCATGTTTGGTGGAAGTTCTTTACACTTTGAGATCAAAAGGGTGCACGTCCAAAAAGAATCCACTGGAATTTGGTCCTTTGTGCCAAAGGCAAATTGGCATCGTTGGGTCTGACCTATTCTGGCATGAGTATGTCAGCTAATACGTCGCTACCTAACAACAAATCAACCTTGGCTGGCTTAAAAAATGAGGGGTCGGCTAAGTTCAAGCCTTTGAGGTGACTCCAATCAACAACTGGAAGGCTCCGGGCCGGGATATGCCCAGATAACGAATTATACACAAGAGCCTGTGTGGAGATTTCGAAGGCTGAGTGATGCGAACTGATCGTGATGTCGACGACCTTCTTACATGTGCCGCTACTGACCAAACCTAACCCGGAAACCTCGACATATGTTGATTTGTGACTCGAATGTAATAGTAGAAAGGCTGACTCGGTTATAAAGGAAGCCTCAGAACCTGAATCTAACAATGCTCGAAGTGAAATGAAAATGAAATGAAATGGATGAAATAGCCTGAGAGTGAAAGGAATTTCTTTGTACCACCTTCTTTGACGATTTCAATGATGTCTTACTGTTTGAATTCCGCAAATGTGGGCAGTTTTTTTGTGTCTTCCTTAGAACCAAGCTTCTCTTCCCAAAGCTGCTGTGTTTTCGACGGAAGTTTTTGTAGCAGCACGTACACAAGCACCGCATCCCAGTGTTGGACCGGCACCTTCAAATAATCAAGACTGTGAACAATTTCGGTAGATGTATCTAACAACTCCTTTATTGCTTCAGATCGTTCTTGGTTTATGGACGGTTGATTGAATAACAACTTCAAATGGGTATTGACCAGAAACCGTTCATGATCATACCTTTCCTGTAAAATCGTCCAAGCTTTTGTATAGTTCCCGTTAGCAATTGGTAAGTGCGATAAAATTCTTTCGGCTTCGCCCGACACACGTTTTAAGGTAATGTAACCTTTGAATTTCAGTCAGAGACGCGTTATGATGGACCAGAGAAATGAATAAATCTCGAAAACCCCGCCAAGTCTCATAACTACCCGCAAAAACTGGCACTGGAATAATTTTCAGAGGAATATCTACATTGTGATGTGAAATAGTGGTCTTTAACTGGGTTTCGGTGACGTCGGCCTTGGCCTTGGTCTGCACTTTATCCATTGCATCAAGCAGATTTGCTCTATACTCTAAGTACAATTCGCGAAATTTTTCGAAAACCTCCTCCACATCAGAACATTTGTCCTCCTCACCATCTGACAAACCACCTAAACACACTTCATACGCACTCTCCGCTGACTCTATGGATTTTCCAACATTTGCAAATGGCCTGCCAAATAATTTGCCGTCCTAGTAGCCGAACCTCGTTTGCCGAAATTCAAAATGTCTTTCTCAAGTTGAGTAAGTAGCCTACTTAATTTGTTTGGCTTCATATTTTAACTTTAATTTATGTATAACAATCTAATTTCTTACAGCAAATATATGAATACGAATATATGTATGTACTCACGTGAATATCCTCCTTGATGAAGACGCAAATGCAGCACACACAATTTTCAGCAGCTTCCGGATGAGACGCACACAAAATATACAGCAGCTCCAGTTGAGATGCACTCACAGCACACAATATTCAGCAGCTTGATGTCCAAGTCCAACGTCCAGAGTAGAATGCCTTTAACTCCGTTCTTGAATGTTCAATTGAATTTTTCCAAATGTATTATTCTCGCATTTACTTTGCACAATTTATTGCAACTAATTCGCATAAGAGTAATTAAATCGAAATTATTTCAACAAAGGTTGTTTGAGAATTTGCAAAATTAATCGAAATTGATACAATTATGTGTATGTAATTTGTTAACAAAGTACCGATTGCAGTGAGTGAACAAAAAAAACGTTTAGGGTGCGATTATTAAAAAAACGGTTCGAATGACCAAAATGTTCGGGAATTGAACAGACAAAATACTGTTCACAACTGCAATAGTTAGTTTCCGTATTTACGTGATGTATTTACTAAAAATGCGACCGTTTCGTTTACGTTATAAAAAGATTGTGTGTTTTATTCGGAATTCATATACATAGCATATTGACATTTCAAATAGACAACAATTCCAAAATAGGGAAATTTCATTTGGGTGGATGCATTCGGTAGTGGATGTGTTCAATACTGGGTGTATTCGCTATAGTGATCGTGTGTATTCGCTAATGTAAAACTTGTTGTGACGTCAGAGGAATCAACACAGAACAATGTATCAGTGAATGCATATGGGTGCTCCATCTATCTGAGATCCATAAATATTTGGTTCACCTCAGGTACAACTCTGCGTCACAACATCTAAGGTAGCGCTTGCAAGGAAGAAATAGTTTCCTAGTTGGGAGCTCTGCGCAGCTTATTCGTAGTCTTATCTGTGGACCAAGATACGAACAATCTTCGTGACTCCGCCATCAGGGATAAGGGAAGTAAAGAGATAACAATCATCGGGGTTTGCCTACAAGCTTAATTCACCCATAATTACGTATCTTACACATACTATCACATTTATGAACAAGTGTGCGTGAGATAAGTTATTCCCCACATTTTTTGCTCAAAAAAATTCGATTTTACCCCGCCACCTCACCGACCTCAACAAGAACCATTACAAAAAGGGGTGAAAATTAACATCGGAGTAAAAACAGCTGTAGCATTGCCACTACCAATGAGCGCATGCAAGAATATTTTAAGAAATAAGCACCGCCATCAAATTTAACTTACTTACTTACTTAAGTGGCGCTACAGTCCGGAATGAACCTGGGCCTCAACCACCATGCTTCTCCAATTAGCCCGGTCCTTAGCTAACTGCCTCCAGTTTCGCACTCCAAGTTGGTTGAGGTCGGTTTCTACTTGTGCGCGCCACTTAAGGCGAGGTCTTCCTCTACTGCGCCCGACGTCTGGCTGGGAATCGAATACTCTGCGAACCGGAGTATTGGTGTCCATTCGTTCTACATGCCCTAGCCATCTTAAACGTCCAATGCGGAGTTTTTTGACCAGGGGCATGTCGCTGTACAGCTCGTATAGTTCTTGGTTGAATCTTCGTCTCCATAGCCCGTCAACGCAAACGGGACCGAAGATTTTTCGAACAATTTTCCTCTCAAAACGACCAAGGATTTCTTCATCCGCTTTGAGACGGTCCATGCTTCGGCGCCGTAGAACAGGACTGCGATGATCAGGGTCTTATATAAGATCTCCTTAGTAGTTCGAGTGAGGGCTTTACTACTGAATTGCCTTCTTAGCCCGAAGAAACAGCGGTTGGCAAGAGTAATTCTTCGTTTAATTTCTGACGAGATGTTGTTGTCAGAGTTAATAGCGGAACCGAGATAGATGAAGTCCCGTACTACCTCAAAGTTATATCTGTCAATGGTGACGTTCTGTCCAATTCGTCGATGTTGTGTGTCCTTTCGTGTTGACAGCATATACTTCGTCTTGCCCTCATTTACTGCTAAGCCCCTTTTTGCCGCTTCCTTCTCTATACTAGCAAACGTGGCTATGACATCACGTTGGATCCTACCAATGATGTCAATATCGTCGGCGTATGCTAGTAGTTGTACAGATTTTAGGAAAATTGTGCCTCTGGTGTTGGCTCGTGAGTTTTGCACAATTCTCTCAAGAATCAGATTGAAGAAGTCACATGACAGCGCATAGCCTTGCCTAAATCCTTTTTTGGTATCGAATGTGTCAGTGAGGTCGTTTCCGACCCTGATGGAGCAGCGAGAATTCTCCATCGTCATCCTACACAAACGGACGAGTTTGGGCGGTATACCAAAACTGCCGAAGTGTGAAGATTTGATCGGTTGTGGACTTTCCTGGCCTAAAACCACACTGATGAGGGCCGATCAGGTTGTTGGTAAACGGTTTAAGGCGTTCACATATTACGGCAGATAGAATCTTGTATGCGATGTTGAGGAGATATATGCCTCTGTAGTTGGCGCAGTTTGGAGGGTCTCCTTTTTTGTGGATCGGGCAAACGATGCTGAGGTTCCATTCTCCAGGCATACTTTCTTCCGACCAGATTCGGCTTATGAGTTGGTGAATGTTACTTACCAAGTCATCTCCGCCGGCTTTATAAGGCTCGGTGGAAAGGCCGTCATTTCCGGCAGCCTTATTAAGCTTCAGTTTAGATATTGCTATCCTCACTTCACTCAGGTCGGGTGGTTGGCAGCTTTCGCTGTCGTTGCCAATATTGAATGGTTCGTTCTGCCTGACAGCGGAATGTTGTTCGTCATCGCCGTTTAACAGTCTGCAGAAGTGGTTCTTCCATATCTTCAGCATAGACTGTGTCTCAACTACGATATTTCCTTGTTCATCTCGACAGGATTCTGTTCGAGCCTTGTATCCTTGGCGTTGACGTTTTACACTTTGGTAAGACTTGCGAACATCTTTCCTGGAGTGGCACCTCTCTATATCCTCGATTACAACACTGGGCATTGCGAAGTTAAAGCCAATTAGAGTCTACCTTCGTTCTACAACACCCAACCATCTTCAAATTCAATCAAATCTTGAAAATATATTTATTTATTTTTTATTGTTGAAAAAATATTAGTACCAAAAAAACTATGAAGAACAACAAAATAGAATTCTGGTTTTTCTTGTGCGTTCTGTACTTCCTTTATCTCTACCGCTATCTGCAGTTTACAGCGTATATTGATAAATGCAGTACGATCAACTACCAACTAACAAAACCACAGCAATTGTGCAGAGAGCAATTTCTAACAATATATATAACAATATCAAATACAATCTTATTCCCATTTAACTACGGTCTCTTCGTCTCTACTTCCAGTCAAACTGATAACATTAAAGATTTCTTACCAAGATTCGCAAAGCCAAGTTATATCGAATGTGACGTTTGTGAAGTCAATTGATAACTGATTTGGCATGAAAGGAAGTAATTCGACTTTTTGAATAAATTAATTCATATTAACTAATTTGTATACCCTATCCCATAGGGGTATATTAGTTTTGATACATAGTTTGTAATATAGAGAAATAATTGAGCTAGGTATTCCTCAAAGTTTATGGATCGACTCAGAATCGATAGCTGAGTCGATTTAGCCATGTCTGTCCGTCCGTCCGTCCGTACTTCACCAGTTTCTGGGCCTTAAATTTTGAGCTAGGATGATGAAAACATAGTGTTTTACGCCAAACCGTTAGAGTTTTTGAAAAAAAGTCTGAACAAAATATCTAGACAATTTTTATATATATATTTCGTCTATACAACTTTTTTGCCACGCCCATTTTTTGCGGTAATATTTTAAACATTTCGAAAACAAATTTGATGTAAAATAATTAATTAAAAAATATAAACATTTCTTCCAAACATCATTTTTACCCACGCTTACTTTTTGGAGGCGTTTTCATACAAAACCCATTGTATACCATATGTAGGGGAAAAACGTTGTTTTTGGTCGAATCGTTAGAGATTTTGACAAAGTGTCTTTAGACCATATCTAGATAATCCTTATTTCTATATTTCGTTTATACAAAGTTTTGTGCCCCGCCCAATTTTTAAGGGCGGTAATATTTTAAATATTTCTAAAAAAAATGTTGACGCAAAATAATTGGTTTTTGTAATATAAACATTTCTTTTATCTGTCATTTTAACCCACTGCCACTTTTTGGAGGCGTTTTCATACAAAAACCATTTCTATACATTATGTATAACCAGGCGAAAAACGATGTTTTTTGTCGAACCATAAATGATTTTGATAAACTTTCTGAACAATATGTTCTTACAATGACATTTTCTATTTGTACTTGTTTTAAGGATGGGATGGGGTAGGGTATAAAACGATCCACACAGTGGATTGTAGCCTTCTCATATGTTTTTATGTAGCTTCTGCAATTTCACGTTCGATATTCGTACGAAGTTCATCAGTCGTCGCTGGCTTGTTGGTATAGACCATAGACTTGACGTAGCCCCACAGGAAATAGTCTAACGGCGTCAAATCGCACGACCGAGGCGGCCAAGCGACTGGAATCACATGTCTACCAAGTCCATATCATCCAATTGGGGCTAAAAATATTCGGTTATCATTGAACGGTAGCGATTTCCATTCACAGTAACGTGCCGGTCTTGATCATCACGGAAGAAGTGCGGCCCAATGACGCCGCCGGCCCATATACCACACCAAACCGTATTTTTTTGGAATGCAATGATGACTCATGGAGTACGTGTGGATTGCTGCTTGACCAATACCGCATATTTTGTTTATTGACGAAGCCATTCAGCCAGAAATGAGCCTCATCGCTGAAGATGATTTTTCGATGAAAATCCGAATCATTTTCAAGTTGTTGCTCAGCCCAATTCACGAATATACGACGCTTCTGGTGGTCAAGCGGCTTCAGTTCTTGTGTCAATTTAATCTTGTAAGGATGTAGGCCAAGATCTTTTCGCTAAATTCGCCACAACGACGTCATAGGGATGCCCAACGCTTGAGAACGACGTGTGAGAGACACATTTGGGCTTTCTTCAATATTCTCGACACTACGGGCACTTCTTTGTCTCACTGGCACAGGAACATTTTGTAATGTGCCTGTGGATTCAAATTTTTCCACTAGACGCTCAATTGTTGATCTGCTAGGACGATTATGACGACCATAAGTTGGAGGTAGCGCTCTTAATATTGAGGCCACTGACTCCGAATAGGAATATTTAGAATAATGTGTGTTTGCGTAGCTTAGTTGAAAATTTTGTGTTTCCTTTCATAAGAAAGATTTAGAATTTATCAATTACCTGTTGCTTACGCTGGTAGCGACATGTCCCATTTCATGCAAATTTACATGTGTACGAATTTTACCATACTTGAATAAAGTAAGTTATTAAATATTATGTAGAACAAATAGTTTTTGTGGTTTAATACATTTTCAAATTTCAATTTAGACAAAAATTTATTAAATTAAACTTATCACAATTGATAAATTTCGTGATTGTTTGGAAAACGTGCATGGCTTCAACATTGTGTGGAACATGGAGATTTGCGGCTTGTTGTTTGTTTGCATACAAGTTTTGCTTGACTAAATCAACGCGGCTTGTGCTTCTACGCATAGCTTGGGTCTGCTACCAGAAAGTTTCTGTAACTCTGCAAGGCAGTGGAATGCTCTCCAAGCACAATTGGTGGTGTGGTCGATCGTAAGTTTGGTAGAGTTGAGGGCTAATATGGCTGCATGCATAAACTTGAAAGTTTGTATGGAAGAGCTCCACAACTACTACTTCACTTACTCGGATCACCAAAACTTAGGTCGTTAAGTTGTCTGAAATCAAAAAGAAACCAATTCTAATGGGACAACCAATTCGATAATTCTTTTGAACATACATATGTAAACGAGTGTGAAAACTTCTATAGGTATTGAAACTTAGCACAAGATTCCTCAGTTGTTGCACCGATCTTCGGTGGTTGCGTGTTCAAAAATTAAAGAGAAGAATTATCTCTATTTGGTTGGTAAGCGGAAATAAACACTTGGTGATCTTGATATAAACAGAATTTTTTGTTAGCGCCATTAAACTAATTAAATCTTTATTTGCTTACACAAAATTAACAGTCAATCTATATGAATTTAACCATGTTTCAAGTTTATTGTTGCAGTCGTCAACGTAAAGCACCTTCGTGGGAAACGAAATCGCAGAAATTTAGAAGAACTCAGCGGACGTTTTTTGGAGCCATGTATCAACGCATCATAGTCCGGCAGATATAGTATCAGTAAGTTGTGCGGTAAAGGACATGGAAACGCCAACTTGATTCAAAAGTCCAAGTTTTTTGTTGCAATGTAAGAACAAATGGACCTTCATTCCCGACATTCAGCTTTCTCCGTGAGAATATGCCTTAGAAAAGAAGTAAACAGTACTTTACTGTCAGAAATTGAAATCCAATGATTTACTAGAAATAAAAAATATGGTTTTTACACTAAACTTCTTCATGTATTTGCATTTGTTTTGAAGGTATAAGATTTGAGGATTGATAAAGTCAGAACTAGATGACTTTCTTCTTCGCATAGTACACATAGTCCAACAAAACGCGTGAATGGAAGTCAAACAGCTTTCAGCTTTTAATAAAATGAAGTCGCTTAAAGCCTCTTAGAATCCCAGATGAAAGCAAGCTTCCATTGTTGCTATACCTCCAAATTCTCATTTTATTCAGATGCTGGTCAGGCTTTTACATCTAACAAACTTTCATGCCGGACCAAAGGCACTGTTTGTACTTTTGAGGAATCATTTTTATACCCTATCCCATAGGTGCATATTAGTTTTCATACATAGTTTGTAACACAAATAAGTAATTTAGCAAGATATACCTCAAAGTATATAGATCGACTCAGAATCGATAGCTCAGTCGATTTAGCCGACCGTACGTCAAAAGTGTTAACGTTTTTGAAATACCCTCACCTCCACGCCCCCTTTTTAGAACAACGCAATTTCAGCTAAACAGTTAGAAATTATAAAAAAGTGTCTGGACAACATGTGTAATCAATGCTAGTATCTATATTTTGACCATATAAATTTTTTTCGATAAACGTTTTTCGTTAACATAATAAAGTATTCTTACAAACATTTGATTCAAAATCATTGCGTTTGATAAAACAAACATATCATTTGTACAACATTTTAACCCACGCCCACTTTTTGGAGGCGTTTTCATACAAGACCATTTTTATATCCTACACCATATAGCATAACCAGCGAAAAATTATGTCGAACCATAAAAGATGTTAATAAACTGTCAGAGCAATATGCTGTGACAGTGATATTTTCTATATTTCATAGCCCACATTTCGGGGATATTAATTTTATGGATGGGATGGCATAGAGTATTAAACGATCCGCAAAGCGGACTGTAGCCTTCTCATATGTTTGCATTATCAGCGGCCGGGAAATTGCTCACCAAACAGTCCGAAATCGCATTCATTGGAGTTTTACAGTTGGATAGATTCACCACGTCACGGCAATTTCTCTTTTGTGGCCTGGGGTAGATTTATGTGGCCCTGTTTACACAAACTGCAAAGTTCGGGTAAAAATTCCTTATTAAACGTTGCAGTTTTCGTCGAAAGCTATTGATTTGGAAGCAGTGTCAGATTTTTCAGCTGAAGCTTTAATTGCAGCATTAAAGAGATTGATATGCCGATGAGGTCCACCCCGAAACATCCATTGCGATAACGTAACTTAATTCGTTCGAGAACAATTAAAGCTCGTGGGATTGCGCAATAAGTTGTTTTAAAACGCTACTCAACAATATATCAATAATTTTTGCATTAATAGTGGCATACATTTTCATTTTATACATTTTACCTATTTTCCATATCATTGGTGGAAGTAGAGGTCATTATGAATTTAAGACCAAATACCCCATTCGATCCTAGCGATTTGGAAGCTCTCACACCAGCAAATCATCTCTCAAGGCAATCCCTTTAACCACCATTAAATGTATTAAATATGAGCTTCATTCATCGATGGCGTCAATACACAAAGTCAAAACCCACTTCTGGAAAAGATGGTCCAACGAGTACACTCATGAACTACAAGGTTGGATAAAGTGAATGCTTTCGAGTCCAAACATCAAGATCTATTATCTAGTGATCATGCACGTAGACGACGTTGCACTATTCTACACATAGGTATTATGAATGCGTTCCACAAATTATTATTTTTTGAATCTGCCTCACAATTTATACCATTGGGCATATTTTGTTTTGTCCATAATCATTGGTTATGGTAATATAGACATTTCTTCAATATATCATTTTAACCCGTATCCACTTTTTCTGGCATTTTGACACAAAAACCATTTATGTACATATCGAATTATAAAAGATTTTGATAAATTGTCTGAACAGTTTTTTCTGACAATGACATTTTCTATATTTCATCGCTATAAAGCCGACATTTTGGGGATATTTATATTAAGGATGGGATGGGATAGGGTATCAAACGATCCGTACAGAGGAATTTAGCCTTTTCATATGTGGATAGCCTATCTTATAGGCATATATTAGTTTTGATACACAGTTTGTAACAAAGAGAAATAATTTCGCTAGATATACCTCAAAGAATAGCTAGCTGAGTCGATCTAACTATGTCTGTCTGTCCGTCCGTCCGTCTATCTGTGTGTCATCAATTATTTGGCCTTAAATTTTGAGCTTGAGTTTTGAAATTTTTTATATAGACTTTCTATCCGACAAAACAGAACATGTGTAAGAATTTGTGAAATCCGCCCACTGCAACGCCCACTATTAATAAAAACGTAATTTTTCTGCGAAATGGTTAGGAATTTTCTTAATATCTATATTTCGTCTACACCAAGTTTTAGCCACCACCACTTTTTGGGGGCGCTTTCAGTAAAAACGATTTTTGGTCAAAATGTAAAATATTCGAAAAAACTTTTGATGCTAACATTGGTTCTAATAACATCAAAATTTCGTTTTTATATCATTTTAACCCACTCCCATTTTTTGGGGGCCTTTTTGTTGCAAAAAACATTTGTATACTCTACGCGAAAAACGTCGTTTTTTGTCGAAACAGAGGAGATTTTGATAATTTGTCTGAACAATGTGTTGTGACAATAACATTTTCTATAATTATCGACATAAATCTCACATTTTGTGGATATTGGTTTTAAAGATGTGATGTGGGATATTGTATTTAACGATCCGCACAGTGGATTGTAGCCTTCTCATTTTTTTATTTCTTTTAATTATCTTTTCATGGATTTTGTCTGGGATCGCACTTACAACCATCCACTCAATAGACAAACCCATTATCAGTGCACCTCGGCCAATTTACTTATTTAATTAAAACGTTGTTTTATAAATGTGCCATTCAAGTAATTAAAATAAATGATTGTTAAATTAATATCTGCTTTATTGAATTGAGTTCATTCTTCATTTAGGGCCGCCAAAATTCCAAAACTAATTTTGTTGTTGCCAATGCAATAATTTTCCTTTTGTTTCATAGTCATATCACTTGAGATTCATTTTCGGCCTTTGAGTCTGTAGTAATGTCCAGGTTTTCTTTTTCAAAACTGAGTTTTCCATTCGCTTCACAAGACTCAATAAAAATTTAAGCGTGGACAAAAAATAAATATTGACATAATTTGCTTTGAGAATTTTATTATAATAAAAGAACTGAATTACATTAATCTAATCGGTTTTATTTTTTCTTTACAATACACTTACAACAAGATGGTATTTTAAAGAATGCATTTACCAGTTTTGTGTCATTTGTCATGGCAACTAATGGCTGCCATCTGTAATGCTGAACGCACGTTGTCGAAATATTAGACGGAAAATTATCTGTGAAAGTACACGCTGCGTTTTCATTTCTAAAAGAAAAAAATAATTAATAGAACATTTTTATAATATATAAAATAATGGTTCAATACTTCAATTATGTATGTCTAGCTAAACAGTTTTTCTTAAATGATCAAAAGCATTCATATTAAATTTATCTATTACGAATAAAACAATGGTAAATATATAGTTAGTTTTGCTTTTCTAGTAACTCGGCTTTTTTATTTTGATGATATTTGTCAAAAAAAAAGTTCGATGGAAATACTTCGGTTGTATTGATATGAAAATTTCGGCTATAGATCATTTAAGCCCACTCAAACTTTTTTGGGCGGTTTCCTATACTAAATACAATTAATAGCACATACCGTAGATTATAACATAGGCCAGTTCCAACATTTGTAGCTCATATTAAAAAAAAAAACATTTTGAAGAATGTTTATTTTAACGATAGAATAAATAGGTTGTTAAACGATTCTCACCTTGTGTTGAAGCCATTTTAAATGTTTTTGAATATTTTAAGAGTTGTTACATTTTATCGGTAGCCGTTAAATTTAGAACTACAACTCCAGTTCCAAAGAACTAATGTAGGAGTACACGTTTCCGTAAATACGCATCAAGTAAATAGTTTTAGACATATATTTACTTGTTTTTATATCCCATGGTTTAATAGAACTTAAGTATAAATTGTATAATTGTTTTTAATTTTATTTGTATTAAAGTTAAATTTTGTCAGGTCGTTAAAAGAATTTCTTTGTTTTTTTTTCTTGTGGACATTTAGAAATATTAGGTAAACGCAATTGTCTATTATTATGTACATTAATATAAACGATTTGATTTGTTTGAATATCGTTCAACGTTTATCTTTAATAAAAAAAAATAAATTAAAAAAGTTGTAGTTAATTTGAAATTAAAATACATTTGCAACATGATGGTATTTTAAAAATATCATTTACCAGCTCGCCCGTGGTTGTCAATGCGATTAATGGTCGGTATGTAAAAATCTGCCTACAATAAGCCTTGTATCCTGAAGGAAACTCATTTGCATATTTACAATTTGATCCTTCTTTTCTGAAAGAAACGATGGCATCAGTTCAAAAATCGAAAGTTGTAATTTTTTAATTATTAATATTATTATTAACAATGGGACAAATATACTATTAGACCGGAACAAACAAAGTATATAAAAATCAATATATCAACAAGCATGTTAGTTCTGGGACTAAGTATATATTGGGAGATACTAACAACTAGGTGATATTTTGGATTATCTTATTTGTACATTTTTTATGGTAGTATAGTATAATATAGTACAATCTGTAACAGATGTTTACAGATATCTTTAAGAACGCCGACTACTGAATATTGCTCATTTTTTGTGAAATAAATAACTACACCGACACAAGGATTGGGGTTGTCTGAAAGCAAATTTATGGGGAATGACAAATGGTAATTTCTGTATTATTTCCACTTAGTCCCACATTTGTTCCATATAGTTCTCGTGGTCAAGACTAACGTTGCTAGTTGTATAACAAACCTCGTTCTATTGACAATTTTTTTTGTCGACTCCTCTAAATGTTTAAATGTTCCTCCGTATATTTGTAAAACAGTCCAAAGTTGTTTATCTTGTCGATGTTTTAGAGTCCATGTTAATAGTGGCGTGAATTATCTAGTCTCGTTCTATTATGGTGTCCCGCAAGGTTATGTTCTTAGTTCTTAGTACAACATTTTTACAGCAGGTTTCCCAAAACTGCCTGACTGTAATGCTGCTACATTCTCAGATGTTAATGCAATATATTTATCGAATGAATTCGCTCTTAAGATTTAGAGGAATTTAAATAATGCAATGAAAATACTTGAAAAATAATACAAAAAAAAACCTAATAGCCCAATTCAGGTAAATGGAATAGTCATTAAATGGGAGCATTGTGTAAGATATTTAGGTATTTACTTTGACCCGCAATTGACTTTTAATGAGCATAGTACCAGGACGCTTACAAAAATATCACCGGCACTAGAATGTTGTATCCATTCAGCAAGAGAAACTCATTGCTTTTAACAGAAAACATAGTAATTTTTCATGCAGTTTTGCTTAATGGGTGGCAAGTATAAGAAATCTGCGGCAAGTGTCACTTAAAAAAATTAAAACATTTCTCTCTTCTTAAGTGGCGCTACAGTCTAGGAGTTCGGTTTCTAAGTGTGCTCGCCACTCAAGGCAAGGTCTTCATTTACTGCTTCCGACAGCTGGCTGGGAAACGAAGACTCTGCAAGCCGGAGTATTGGTGTCCGTTGGTTCTACATATCGTAGCCATCTTAAGCGTCCAATGGTGCGTTTTATGACCAGGGGTATGTCGTTTTACAGCTCCTATAGTTTTTGCTTGAATCCCCATCTCCATAGCCCGTAAACGCAAACGGGATCAAAGGTTTTTCTTCGAATCGACCAAGAATTTCTTTATCCGCTTTTGATACGGTCCATGCTTAGGGGAACGGAGATAGACAAAATCCCGTACTACCTAGAAGTTCTATCTGTCAATGGTGACGGTTGACATCATATACTTACTATTCCTCTCATTTACTGCTTAACCCATTTTTGCCGCTTCCTTCCCCATACTAGCAAATGTGGTAATGACATCACGTTGAGTCTGAACAATTATGTTAATATCGTTCTTCAAAGAACTAAGTCCTTAGATTTGGCCCGATAATAACAAACCGCGATATATATAGCGGAAAATGCAGGAACTCTCACAGGAAAGTTACCTGCAGACATTCAGTAGTCGTGATAAAAAAATTGGGAGATAAGTCGAATACTTAGGTGCAATACAAATACCAAAAGGGTGGTGGTTTTAGTGGGTTAAATCCCCACACTACTTTGGGCACGTGCTCATCGTGTCTTTTGAGAATTTTTTCAAAATTTTTAAAATTTTACCAAAAAACGTTTTTTTCCTAAAAACGCCCTCAAAAAGTGGGCATGGCGAAAAAAAATTCGTTTAGACGAAATATAGATATTAGGATTCTCTAGATACCGTGTTCATAAACTTTTTTTAAAATCTCTAACGGTTTTACCTACAAATACGTTTTTCTAAAAAGGGGGCGTGGCAGAGGGCGGATTTCAAAAATGCTTACACTTGTCTGCTGAGAGCAACAACCAACACGTGTACCAAATTTTATCATTTTAGCTCAAAAATAAAGGCTCAAAAACTGTGCGGATCGTTTAGTACCCCATCCCATCCTTTAAAAAATATCCCCAAAATGTCGGCCTTAAGGCGAAGAGATATAGAAAATGTCATTGTAATAACATATTGCTCAGACAGTTTATCAAAATCTTTCATGGTTCGACAAAAAACAATGATTTTCGCCTGGTTATGCTTTGAAGTAGTGTATACAAATGGTTTTTATATGAAAACGCCTCCAAAAGGTGGGAGTGGGTTAAAATAATATTAAGGAGAAATGTAGACATTATCATAGGCAATTATTTTGCATCAACAAATTTTGCGAAATGTTTAAAATTTTACCGAAAAATGTTTTTTTTTCTGAAAACCCCCTAAAAAAGTGGACGTGAAAAAAAACTTTGTACTGCAGAAATATAGACATTCAGATTATCTTAATGTCTTGTTCAGACACTTTTTCAAAATCTCGAATTGTTTGGCCTAAAATTACGTTTTTCTAAAAAGTGGGCGTGGTAGTCGGCAGATTTTAAAAATTTATACACTTGTTCTGCTTTGCCCGATAGGGAGTCTATATACCAAATTTAAAAACTCTGGCTCAATATTTAAGGCCCAAAAATCGGTGACACACAGATGGACGGACGAACAAACAGACATGGCTAGACCGACTCAGCTAGCGATTCTGAGCGAAATTATTTCATTATGTTATCAACCTTCATACTGACCTTCGAAATTTGGAAAAACTAACATTTTTATGGTGATTTTTAGCAATTCCTCATTTTGGCTTCTGAACTTTATATTATAAAAAATATAAACTCTTTTACCTTATTAGATGTATTTAGAACCTATTTGAAGTTTCCGTTTGCATGCAGTAACACTTTTCCAGCTGTTTCAAAATTATAAGGTTTCAACGTAAAAATACCACCAATATAATGTGCCTTATTTATTGCCACAATTCTTTACTTTGACCCTAAGACCATTAAATTATAAATTTATTGTAGTTTGAAACTAATTTTCTATACCTATTTGATTTTGCAAATTAATAGAAAAGGGCAAAATTTTGAATCCTACCTAGACAACTGCCTTCGTTCAGAGACCTCGGATAGGGACTCATTATACCCTATCCCATAGGTGTATATTAGTTTTGAAACATAGTTTGTAACATAGAGAAATAATTGCGCTAGGCATACCTCAAAGTATATGGATCAACTCAGAACCGCTAACTGCGTCGATTAAGCCATGTCTGTCTGTCTGTTCGTCCGTCCGTCCGTAGGTAATTAACTCTAAAAATGCGTTTAATCATAATATAAACATTATAATAGATTGTTTTGACATAATCGGCCCAATAATATTACAAATAGTAAATGAGTCCTTTAGAACTGGTGTTTTTCCAAACAACCTTAAGGAATCTACTGTTATCCCAATACCTAAAGAGAGTGGCACAAATGATTGTACGAAGTTTAGACCAATAAATATGATGCCAATAATGGAAAAAATAGTTGAAAAGTGCGCGTATGAACAATTTTATAAGTATGTGTGTGATGTTAATTTGTTAATAGAAAATCAATCAGGCTTTCGACATAACCACTCATGTGAAACGTCATTGAATTGGCTAATAATGAGTATGAAGGAAGAAAGACATAGTGGCAACAAAATCATTGCAGTTTTCTTGGACTTTCAAAGAGCATTTGAAACAGTGGATCGCAATAGACTTTTAAAAAAATTGTTTAAATATGGTGTTAATGGTGTTGAACTTAATTGGTTTAAATCATATTTATTTGAAAGAACTCAAAAGACTTGTGTAAATAAGTCAACATCAAGTGCAATAAACACACGTTTCGGTGTACCACAGGGCACTATACTAGGCCCACTATTGTTCCTCATATACATTAATGATATATGCAGCATTTTGAAGATTTCGAAAATATCTCTGTTTGCAGATGATGCTCTCATATTCGTGAGTCGTAAAAATATCTTGGAACTTATAGACTATATTAAGGAGGATTTACATCACTTGTGTACATGGTTACATGTAAATAGACTTAAAATCAATGTTAAAAAAAAACGAAATGCATGGTGATTAATAGCAATGATTTGATTAATTTATCAATTGAAGGTGAAACATTTGAACAATTAAATGAAATAAAATATTTAGGAGTGATACTGTACTGTAAATTATCTTTTAATAGCCATATGGTTTATATAGCAAAAAAAGTTTCGAAAAAAATTGGATTCCTAAAACGCATAAGAAAAAACATAACCACAATATTCGCAGTTATTATTTATAACATAACTATTAAACCCCATTTTGAATTTTGTTCAACAATTCTATTTATAGGTAATAATAAGCACATAAATAAACTGCAAGTATTACAAAACAAGGCGATGCGAACCATTCTCAAATGCAACTTTCACCAATCGTATGGTTGCTATCGTGTCTTAGATGGTTAAATATTAAGCAGAGAATAATGTTCAACACTTTAATGTTCATATTTAAAATGAGAAATAACCTGGTACCTAAATATTTAACGACAAACTTATCCTATGTGGGTAGCAGTCAACCTTATAATTTAAGATCGAATGACAATTTTAGACTTCAACTGTATAGAGACTCTAGAACACAAAATATGCTTAAATATCGAGGATTAAAATTATTTAATGAACTGCCTACAGAAATAAAAAATGAAAATACTTTATGAAGATTTAAAGTACTGGTAATTGAGCATATTACAAATATAAGTGTATAATTATTAATAATATATTTATTTGTATACTAAATTTAATTTAATTTATATCTAAATGAATTGTAATAGTAAATTTTACTAAATAAATATATACATACATACATACAAACCGGTTTATGTAAAATTGTAAACATTTCGAAGGCGTTTTCATACAAAAAACATTTGTATACCTTAGCCATACCATATGCAGGAGAAAAACGATGTTTTTGGTCGAACCATACAAGATTTTAATAAATTCTCTGAGCATTGTTGCGACAATTTCATTTTAAATACTTCTTTGCCATAAAACTCACATTTAAGGGATATTAATTTAAAGGATAGGATGGGATTGGGTATAAAACGAGTGGATTATAGCCTTCTCAAATGTTTTTATACCCTGTCCCATTGGGGTAAATTAGTTTTGACATTAAGTTTGTAACATAGTGAAATAATTTCGCTAGATATACCTCAAAGCATATGGGTCCACTCAGAATCGCTAGCTGAGTCGATTAAGCCATGTCTGTCCGTTCGTCCAGCCATCTGTGTGTCACTAATTTTGGGGTCTTAAATGTTGAGCTAGAGTTTTGAAATTTTGTTTACAGACGAAGCAGAATAAGGTAAACATTTTTGAAATCCGCTCACTGGGGGCGTGGCCCCTTTTTAGAAAAACTTAGTCTTAGGAAAAACCATTAAAGGTTTTGAACAAGTGTCTGAACAAGATATCTTCGGTAAAATTTTAAACATTTCGAACATTTTTTTGTAGCAAAATCATTGGTTATGATACCATAGATATTTCTTCTTTATATCAATATAACCAACGCCCACTTTTTGGACGCGTTTTCATACAAAACTCTTTTGTATACACTACTGCAAAACCGGGCGACAATCATTGTTTTTTGTCGAACCATGAAAGATTTTGGTTAACTGTCTGAACAATATGTTATGACAATGATATTTTCTATATTTCATCGCCATTAATCCGGCATTTTGGGGATATTTGTTTGAAGGCTGGGATGGGACAAAACGATCCACACAGTGGATTGTGCCCTTCTCAAATGTTTATTAATAATATTATGTTTCTAAGCTGTGTTTTCTACCTGAAAATACAAAACCCAATCCGGTAATTAAGTATTTGAAAGTGCGCGTTTTGTGCAAAAATTGGTTGCCAAACTCCATAACTTTCGAACTGAAGGATCTTATATTAAAGCCACACTATGAAGTACTGAGATTTTATTCGAAATCCTCCACGGGTTGAGTAAAGTGCATTGTAAATGTAAAAAGTGATTTTTGTGATTTTTAAATAATGACTTCGAGACGTAGTGGGACTACTTATACTGTATTGGGATCATACAAAAAACTGGATGGTTGGCATCTACCAACTACAAGTGGTGTAATTAAGAAACCACCTAATACTTAAGTGTCACGAAATGGATCCATCCCATTCATGTATATATATGGATTGATTCTGAAGAGATCAACAGTATTTGGATGAAAGCTTCGATTGCAATTCTAACGAGGAACGAGTTATACAATTACTTAAATCATATTTCGAAAAGTACAGGATATTGAAGCAAAACCGCTAAAGCAAACAAAAGCATATGAGAAGGCTACAGTCCGGATCGTTTAATACCCTATCCAATTCCATCCTAAAAATGTATATCGCCAAAATGTGAATGGACAATATTAAAAGGGCAATGTTAGACGTATTATTCAGGCATTTCTAGAAAATCTTTTGTGTTTTGACAAAAAAACAACGTATTACTGTTGCAAATGCGGTGTCTATGGGAAAGGATATAATGATAGTGTTTTGTTTTTTACAGTCATATACACAGTTTGCAACATAGGGACATTTTTTTAGCTAGAAATACCTCAAACCCCCAAAGTATATGGATAGACTCAGAATCGCTAGCTGAATCTGTCTCTTCGTCCGTCCGTCCGTCTATCTGTAGGTCAGCGGTTGTTGGGCTTTAAATTTTGAGCTATGGTAATATAATTTGATACATGTGAATATTTTCATAATCCGCCTACTGTCATGTCCACTATATATATTATATATTTTTGTTTTGATGGCCTTTTCAGTAATAAGCGTTTTTCGGTAAAATTTAAAATATTGAAAAAAAAACTTTTGATGCAAAATTATTGGGTTTAATAAAACAAATACTTTGTCTATACATCATTTGAATCCTTGCCCACTTTTCAGAGCTGGTTACGTACAGAAACCATTGCTATAGCACATCATTTAGTACTTGCTTCAGTAGGTCATATTCAAACACTTACTTACCTACTTCTCGTATCGCTAAAGCGCTAGATAAACATGGGCTTCAACCATAAGTTTTTATTGCTATGAAATTTGTTTCTATTGCAAAATCTCCAAAGCTGGTTCGGTACAGGTGCCGCTTTCTTCTGAAGGTGGTGAATCATTTGTTTGTATAGAATGCAGAGTTTTCGGTATTTTTTTTCGAAATTATCTTTGTTTGCGATTTTCGAACTTAGACTTCATTGGGCTCGTCGGGGTTGATCCAACCTCAAATGAAAATAAATGTTATGGTGAAAAGTCATGGGTAGGGGAAGGCTAAAGTGGTTTGACAACCATATGCAAACAACAAAAACAAGCAAAAACCTGTTCCAGCAAAAGAGGAGAGAGCATAAATTTGAGAGAGTCAGTGATATGTGAGGATGAGGAGACACCTGCAGCCTGCTTGCTTCCCTTGAATTGGTAACCAAGCGAACAAGTCAATATTTCTTTTGATGAGGAATGACATGAACTTTCACTTCAACTTCGCTGCACTCTATGCTTTCTTTTTTTTTAGTTGACTATACTCTGTCCAACATAAATTGGTAGCACAGGTAATATGGGAAAGCTCTCTCAAAATCAGTTGCGTGCCATATTTTTGCACCAAACTAAGTTGAAAGAAAAAAACAATAAAAAGTGTTTACCCGCCAGTGAATTCCAATAGCATCTGCCGTATAGCCAACACTGCGATGTTAATCAGCGCACATCTTAGTGTGCTCTGATTAACTGTGGCTGTGCTGCAGTGCTGCTATCCATATTAAGCCTTCATTAAATGCATTCAGAATTACAACCAGTATCTGTTTGGTTACACGCTCAGTTGTTATACCCTATCCCATAAGATAGGAGTATAATAGTTTTGACATTAAGTAGTAACATAGAGAATTTTGTTATGTAAACTCTCTGAACGACAAAGCAGAACAGGTTTAAACAATTTTGTAATACCCACAATCCACGCCCCCTTTTAAGAAAAAACGTAGGTTTTAGCCAAACCTTAAGGAATTTTGCAAGAGTTTTTGAACAACATATTAGACAGTCTCATTATTTATATTTAGTCTATACAAGGTTTTAAACACTATCAGATCTGTGTCGTAGCGCGCTTAATACAAGCAGCATCTATGAGCAGAGATTTGCCACAGCATTAAATATGCATCCACAGGCTCATCATTTTGTGCATTTGTTAGTGGGACATAACAGAACATAGACGTTATTAGGTTTAACATCACTAACAAAATCAATAAACGAAGAAATTACAATTAAGCTATGTATACTATTAACAAAACAACATTTTACATACTCTTATACCGATTCTATCATGCAATTGCGCAGACTATTTTTTATACTACTTTTGCTAACATGCAGTTCAACTACATCGTTATTATACCCTATCTAATAGGGGTATATTAGTTTTGATATATAGTTTGTAATATAGAGAAATACTTGAGCTAGGTATACCTCAAAGAGAACATAGAGAAATACTTGAGCTAGGTATACCTAATAGTATATGGATCGACTCAGAATCGCTGGCTGAGTCGCTTAAGCCATGTCTCTCTGTCCGTCCGTCCGTCCGTCCGTCCGTCTGTAGGTAACCGGTTTTTGGGCCTTACATTTTGAGCTAGGATAATGAAATTTAGTACATGTGATCCTTGCACGTGCTGTTCGAACAGGTGTAAACATTTTTGAAATCCGCCCACTGCCACGCCCCCCTTTTTAAAATAAAATTGTCTTAGGCTAAACCGTTAGAGATATTGAAAAGGTGTCTGAAAAAGATATCTAGACAATCCTAATGTCTATATTTCGTTTTTACAAAGTTTTTTTCCACGCCAACTTTTTGGGGGCGTTTCCGTAAAAAACATTTTTCGGTAAAATTATAAACATTTCGAGTGATGCAAAATAATTGGCTTTGGTAATACAAACATTTCTTCATTACATCTTTTTTACCCGCGCCCACTATTTGGAGGCGTTTTCATAAAAAAAATCAATTTTAATATATCTTTGCCATAAAATTCATATTTAAGGGATATTAACTTAAAGGATGGAATGGGATCGATCCTCACAGTGGATTTTAGCCTTCTCATATCTTTTTTTTATTACAAACTCTACTCATGCGGCTAATAGCCTCATGCATACTTTAGTTCAAAGTTTTTTGCCACGTCCACTTTTTGGGGCGTTTTTTGGTAAAATTTAAAAAACTCTAAAAATCGTACGATGCAAAATCATTTTTATTTAAGAATTTTCGAAAAAAAAATTTTTCTAATGCCAAACCATTGGTTATGATAAAATCAAAATTTTGTCTGAATTTAATTTTCACCCACGCCCAATTTTTGGAGGCGAATATCTACAAAAACGATTTGTATACCCTACCGCATACAATATACAGCAGAAAAACGTTGTTTTTTGTCAAATCATAAATGATTTTGATAAACTGGCTGAGCAATATATTGTGACAATTTCAAAATGATAAAGCCCACATGTTAGGTATATTTATTTTAAGGATGGGATTTTAAATGATCCACACAGCGGATGTAGCCTTTCCATATATTTTATTTTATTTTTTCGAACATTAAAATATTTTGATAAACTGTATGATCCCTGTAACGTATTTAGACACGCCCACTTTGTAGGGATCTTTAATTTGAAAATGGAAAGCAAAGCGGATTATTGGCATTCATATGTTTTAAATTGGATTTCTGTTGATGAGCGTTTGGTTTGAGAGCTTTAAAATTCTATCTATATCTATTCTATCAAATTTGTTAATTTGAAATGCTTAGTTAGTTAGTTGGCGGATTTTGGAAATGTTTACGTCTGTTCTGCTGAGAACAAAATTTAAGACCCAAGCATCAGCTAGTGATTCTGAGTCGATTCATGTATTTTATTTTAACAAACTAACTATGTATCAAAACTAATATACCCCGTCGGGATAGGGTATAAATACCATTATTTATTGGGCAAGTTACTTAGGAATAACAGATATTCATACCAATTGTATATTTTTGACGATCATCCCCCAAAATTTGACATTTAGTTTTAATTGATTAGAATCAATCAAACTCAAACTCAATTCAGGAATACAACGTATTTATCTTTGAAAAGAGAATGTTAAAAAGACTCAGAATAAACTCTCAATAAAAATTCTTAGAAAAGCGGTTAAGTCGCTTAGGCCGGAATTAACTCAAATTCATTGACCCATAATACTTAACAATACTTAATATATCTAAAGAATATACTAGTTCCAACAAAACTGCGAGAAAGTCAATTTAACGGATGTTTGGATCCAGTCCATGCAAGGAAAATTGCGAATTTCGAGCAAACTATTTGGTCAACTTTAATTAAATTTAACACATATACTAGTATGACCATTTGCACCAATACCATATAATTAGTTTTGGACTAACTGAATTTTCAGTTTTGGTCAATAACAAATAATCATTATTGTTCACATGGGCTTCAATTTCCTTCAAATTTCAGAATAATAGTCCGCAAAATGTTTCGAATTGAAACTTCTTTGGGCACATGAAACGTAATTTGGACACCAAAAGTCTAGGGTAGGGGAAGTCTTGCATGGTTTCAGTTGTGGGACAACGGCAGGCACACAACAAACAAAAACTTGTTTCAGCAAAAGAGAACGAGAGCGTAAGCATGAGGGAGCACTCTGCAGTGAATCCAAAGCATGCACTGCACAAAGCCCATCAGAAAATTGAATGGTTTGTGAAGGGAGGCAAGCGCGGACAGAACAAATGTGGACAAAGTAGACGAACAACAAGTAACAACGTTCGAGGGCTCAAACATATGTGAGCGCTCTGTAGTGAACGTACGGATCTTAATTTTTAACGCCAAGGCAATCTGATTCTTGTGTTTTGTATACACAATCCCATAGGGGTATATTAGTTTTGATACATAGTTTGTTACATAGAGAATTAATTGAGCTAGGTATACCTCAAAGTAAATAGATCGACTCAGAATCGATAGCTGAGTTGATTTAGCCATGTCTGTCCATCCGTCCGTCCGTACGTCACCAGTTCTTAGGCCTTAAATTTTAGGCTAGGATGATGAAATTTGGTACATGCGTTTGTTGTTGCTCCCAGCAGAACAAGTGCAAAGAATTTTGAAATCTGCCCACGGCCGCATGCCCATTTTAGAAAAACATAGTTTTAGGCCAAACCATTAGAGATTTTGAAAAAAAGTTTCAGCAACACATCTAGAGAGTCTTATCCGCGCCTGCATTTTGGGGGCGTTTTTCGTAAAAAGCATTTTTCGGTAAAATGCTAAACATAAATAAATAACTTTGTGAATTCCTATTTTTATCATTTTAATGTTAACTTTGTTTTATTTAACATAATTTATTAAACTTATTGATAAAAGCGTAGGTATGAAATTTAATAAAAATGATTTGAGTTATTTTCGTAAAAGTCATAATAAAAAAAATGCGCCACAGTCTACGGTTATTCGATTGATTTTTAAAAACCTGAGTATTCTGTCGTATTTAAAAAATCTTTTTTGTACAATATACTAATTTTTATTTAAATCAATACGGTCGGAACAGATGAAGGTAATTTTTATGTTTTGCAGATACTTATAGAAGCTTAGTGATTAGTTGTTATCAACACCATTAAAGGCATTATTATGATCATCATCTTTTAAAAAACTTAATATGGGAAGCGCCGATAATTTAGTACTAGCATTCCAATTCCAAAAATCTAAAATTCCGTTTGTATGAACACCAATACCATAAATACAGAGAGGTTTGGCTCTGGTAATAATAATTAACTCCAAAATCACTCCACTGTAAGAAATAGAATCGGGAGCTGTAAAATATGAATTTGTAAAAATCGCCACTTCGAATTTTAGCGCTATCACAATAGATACTTCCTATCTTAAAATATACGTAAATCTAATGCTATAGAATTGCTTCATAATAAAATGATAAACATTTTAGGCAACGTAGGCAAGACTGTTCGAATATAATATGTAGAATGAGATTCGATGTAGTATCGCATATTATATTATATGTATTGTCAATCATCATAAATAAATAAATAAATATCAGCCAAGATGATAGTCCAGTGGAACCAGGAAGCACTAGAAACTAAAAATATAGCAAATTGGCTCAATTTAAATACTATGATTGTTCGATGAAACAAATTCAAATCTATTTATTTTGAAATCCTCAAATTATATAATATTAAATCAGTCATTCGAATTCAGCTTATTGTATGTGACACAATTCAAGCCAGATGCAAATATGTATTTAATAAGCAGTAATGTATAATATGCTAGGCATTGTCTAGAGCGAGCACCAAGAAATTATACACTCAAATAGTTGTTTGTAGTACTAATCAAGTAAGATAAGGAATAAGGAACACACAAACAATTGGCAATGATAAAACGGAGTGGTGTATCAATACAAATAACAGACATAACATAATAGATGCATTTCCAGTGTGCAAGAAATAAAAAGCGTAATACATAATAAAAATAATAACAGAGGTTATTAGATAACCAAATATCTTTACTTCTTCACATTTTAAATGTTTTATAAACGAATTTTGAGTCACAAAAAATCCGTCGATTTTAAGAAAATATTTTTTTTTTTAAATGTTATTTATTTTTTTTGTAGTTTTGAAAGTTTCTAATATCCAATTACATTTGTTTTTATAAAATCTTATATACAGTTGTATACAAAAACAAACCCCGTTCTGTATTGTAAATATTAACTGTTTTGGTCGTCCCTTAAAGCAGTTGAACTATTTTCTATACAGCATGTATATTAAAATTAGATTATTTCTAAAAATTTCTGTTTTATCATATTATATGTCTTTACATATAACTTTATACTTTAATAAATTTATAGATATACTTTGAAAGGTTTGTTTTTGCAATCAAGTTTTAACATATCTTCTTATACACTAGATATGAAATACTTTTCTAGAAAAATATGATTAATACTTAAAAATAGAAAATAAAATGTTTCTCATTTTAAATATTTATTTACAGTCACTCTTGCTTATAAATACATTTGCAACATGATGGGATTTTGAAAAGATCTTTTACTAGCTCGCCAGTCGTTGTCAATGCAATTAATGGTCGGTATGTATAATTCTGTTTACATTTTGCTGTATATCCGTTAGGAAAATACTCAGCAAACATACAATTTGACCCTTCATTTCTGAAAGAAAAAATTTGAATCTTTAAAAATATATTTTATGTTATTAATTTGTTGTAAATATATGTAAATTGGGAATATCTACACATCCAAAAATATAAAATTACCAATTGGATATCTACTATTCAATCACGCCAGACAAGAGTTGTATGGTATGGTATCAGAAATAGGCCCGCAACTGGGCGACTAAAAACAAGGAGGATATAATTGTATTGCACGGATCATGCAGGTGGCCATGGCTCAGAGGAATGCGTAGTTGACTGCTAAGCCAAACGCTGCGGGTTCAAGCCCCAGCTTCGGCAGTATTTGTTTTCTATGAAAATTGCCAGCTTATCTGAGGCCACCTGTGCGATAATATGAGACAATATAAATCTATGTCTCCTCCTCTGTGCCACGTAGGTGTATGTTATATGTCTTTCCTTCTATGTATCTATCTGTCTCTCTCTGTTGTATTAATGTCTTGACTTGATCTGTCCCAGCCGATGGCCTCAGTCGCCAGTGCTGTTACGTGTCTGTAGTTCGTTGCATTCATGTGCGAAGTACTGTGATGTCCAATGTCCAATGCACGGATCATGGAATAATACATACCAAGTGCACGACTGAGTGGTACGTGCTATTTTAAATTACTTTGGCAAAATTTAAATACCAGTAGTTAATATACTCCTTGTTTTATATGAGCTATATGGGAGGCACTATTGATGTTTAGTAAAAAAAATTAAAAACTCACAAATTGTGTGCCATTGAGACAATTAGAAAAAGAGTTCGCACTATATTAAATAACAATTTTTTCGTGTGTGGCGAAAATTGAAAAAACCGTAAAACGCTTCAATGTATTACTGTTGAAAAAATGAATAGTAATCGAGATTAAAATATGTAACTATACAGTTGTATTTTTTTTTCCAAATCTTACTAGTAATACTATACGGCGCTGAGAGCTGGAAAATTAGCAGGAAAGCAGAGCAAATATTATGCACTTTCGAAAGGAAAATTAACCGAGTTTTTGGTTTTGTATGCGAGTAAGGCGAATGAAGAAGAAGAAGCAACCGCAAAATTTATAAACTGTACCAACATGTGGATGTAGTAAATAAGTAAAAATACGTCAAAAACATTGGCTCAGCTACAACAAGCGAATGAACAATAATGCTACAGCCAAATAATTCTTCGAATCCCACCCTAGCCTTCATGTTTGTAGCAACAAGTAAGGCCGAACCTTCAGTTCTACGATCAAGCTCACATGTAATAACTCTTGGAACGTGCATTAAATGTATAAATGTATAGGTACACTTGAAACCATGATTATAACAATTCTTAATACTGGAATTAATAGGAAATCAGTGTATGCGTTTGCAAGGCAGATAATTATGATTTTTCATTAGCTACTGGCCAAAACAACAAGGTAATATAATTGACGAGAAATTATGATTTTTCAAATTTGACCTACATCCACAAATTCGTTATTCGAGATTTTGGAGATTTTTTAAATGTAAATTTGAATAGACAGGTGGCCGCTGTACAACCCGGGTAGATTCTGATTGGCTTTGACTTGGCAATGCCTACTGGTTGTAACTCTGACTACACATTATATGTGCTTATTTTTACAGCCAATTGGTACTGGTCTCATCTAACCTGATTTGAGTTACGAAACGATGAGTGCGAGTAATGATAACAAGACAAAAAATACCAACACTATAAACAGCCTCGTCGGAATGACATGGAATGAATACACGGCCTGCTGTCCAAGGCGAACTTAGATGAGCTGTTTTGACGTATTCGGACAAAAGATTGTTCGGAATTTTTAAGGTAAATCAGGCTTGTCGAACAGAGATGGTGGCGGATGAACCGAAAGGCTAACAGCAGCGCTCAATCCCGTAGTGGGGACTGGTGGCCCCGTGTCCTAAGGGTATCTAATAAATTTGTCCTGCCACTCCAGGTTGGGGGTTGTGCTTTGGATTTACTACACAACCTTTAAATAAAAAACATTTTTACAAACCAACCAATAGCATCGGAACGAACGGATTTTATTGTTTTTTATCCAGGAGATGCGATGGGATAGGCCGTGCAAAAAGAGGATGAAAAACTGTGACATATACTGCGGAACGTGTTATAGTGAGCAGAAACAGCGACTATTCGGATGCGGATTAGTTATAAGTTATATAAGTTATAAGACTTTGGCGAGAAGTCTTATGTTTCCAAGTAAGTATTTAACGCAAAAGTAAGAAGAGAAGACAATTTTAGCAGTATGGTTGGAAAACATGGCCTATACGACAACACGTCTGGTAACGGACTTGGGCTAATTGACTTCGCTGCGGAACGAAATGCCTCTATAGCCAGCACACGCTTAATGGCGGGCTCCAGATCAACGAATGGTCAACCAAATTGATCACATTGCGATAGACAAGAGGTACGCATCCAGTATTTTGGATGTCCGAACATTCCGAGGAGCTAACATCGACCTTGTTGCAGCCAATGTAAGAATGCGGATATCCACCACGCCGCAACAATTCAAAAATACTGTGAAAAAATTAATGTCTAAAGACTGCAATCGCCACAGACCGCCAAGACCTTCGTGCAACGCGTATCTCTTAACATCTAGATCAACACTATACCATCAGCATAGAATATCGATTAACAATGGCAACAAACAACAAGCCATTAGATCAGTCGCAACTGATATGCTAGGTTTCTCGTGCCCACCAGCAAGAAACCCCTGGTTTGATGAGGGATACCAACAGGCTTAGCTGCAAGAGAAGACTAGAGCTACCATTGAGCTCTATAAGCAAAGAAAAAGGGTTAACCGGCTTTTAAGAAAGAATAGAAAAGAGCAAGAAAAGCGCGCGATCGAGAACATAGAGAGATGCACCTACAGCAACGATGGAACAATCCATGCAAGATGAATAAGGACATTTTGTGAGACACAGTCGATGCTGAGGATATAGAAGAACTACTTCTGCAGACTGTAAAACTGCGATAACGAACAACATTCCGCTGTCATTCAGAAAGAACCATTCAACAGCTACACTCAACCTTAATAAGGGTGTTAAAATGACGATACCCACCACCTATTCATCGATTTCAAAGCCGGATACGACTATACAGAGCCATGTCTAGTTTTGGTATACCGATCAAGCTCGTCCGTTTGTGTAGGATGACGATGGAGAATTCTCGCTGCTACGTCAGGGTCGGAAAAGACCTCACCGACACATACGATACCAAAAAAGGATTTTGGCAAGGCGAAGCGCTGTCATGGGACTTCTTCATTTTGATTCTTGAGAGGATTGTGCAAAACTTCCGAGCCAACACCAGAGGCACATTTTTCCAAAAATCTGTACAACTACTAGCATACGCCGACGATATTGTTACATATTGGAATATACTCAAATATATTCTCTAAGTCCATGCCCTTAACCCATTAATTATGAGGTCACCTATGCACCACACTCATCGTTTGCAGAGCAAACATCAAGCGTGGATGAACTCAATGTAAGTACTCTTTCCAACATTATCACCTTGGAGTGATAACGTTGGAGAGACCGAGTAATATCGTAAGTTAAGCATTCTAAGTTAGTCTTTTAGTTATTTTAGTCAGTCGATAATAGCAGTGTGCATACGAACGTTCGATGTTAAATAAATTGTTATTCATTTCTTTATAAAAAAATAAACGTGTGTTTCATTTCGACAAACGATAAAACACATTACTGGCGCAGTCGGTTCACGAACGGGTTGTATTATTTAAAAGTTATAAAAACAATAAGTTAACGAAAAAGAGTAAAAAGACGTTTCGTGAAAATTAAAAAAAAAGTTTTTAAGTAACAAGAACAAACTGATGTCTAATACAAAATAAAGTGTTTAAATCAATTCATATGTGTTGAAAAAACAAAATAATAAAAAATACATAAGTTTGTATACATGTGTTCATTAAATAATATATATGTGCTTAACGCGTTTATAAAAAGACGCGGTCGTATCTATTAGTTCGAAAACAATATGCTTCCAACTACAAGAGTTTGATCGTGAAATGAAAGATGTTCGATAACAACTCTATCGAACCAAGCCGTTAAAAGCTTATCAAACGAAAAACAGACGTTTTAACTGTCACTATTAAATCAAACTCAAAGTTTGCTAGAAAAAGCTTTAATTCAAGTGAGCTCAGTTATTGTTAAAAAAAAAATTCTATACCTACATATAAAACGAAAAGGAAAACAGAAAGCTGAAGCAAATACCGAAACACGAATTGCAGAAACAACCTTAATCGTCCTCCTGACGTGAGTGCCTGGCTTTATAATCAACAAATATGGATGTACTTAATGCAGTAGATAAGTTTAGAATAGTTTTAGATTTAATAAATAAAATTCCTGAATTTAACGGAAGTTCAAATAGTTTAATTGATTTTTTGGACAGGGTAGGGGACAATTCCCCTATTTTGGCAACATTTGATGAATCAACCATAAAAATTCTTTCAGGGTATATTAAAGATAAAATTGTGGGAAAAGCTAGGTGTGAGCTACAGAAGCATGGAAGAATAGGTGATTGGGCACAAGTTAGAGAAATTTTAAAAAATACATTTGGTGAAAAGCTTTCCGCTAATACATTATTAGACCAAATACGAACGGCACATGTAGAAACAAGTATTGAAGATTATTACAATAATATTAATTATTTATTAAGTAGGTTAAATAATTCATTTCTTTTAAATAATAATGAAATTGATCATCAAATTATTGCATCCAATAATAGAATCGCCCTTAATGCTTTTAAAAATAATTTACCTGAGCCCACAAAATCAATTGTACTCAGCCGAAATCCACAATCATTGAACGAAGCCTTTAATTTGATTCTTGAAATTAATCATCAGTTAAATGGACCCAATACGTCTGTCCGATTCTTTAGACAGGGAAACCACTATCAAAGTAATAATTATAGGCAAGAAAATTATTCCCCACCTCCTCGAAATAGTAATCAAAACAATACATACGCTAGTAACAACATCAATCAAAATAATTCATACCCCAGAAATAATAACAATCAAAACAATTCATATTCTAGAAGCAATAACAATTCATACAATTCTCAAAATAATCCACCAAGACAAAATAGTACAGACAGAACACAAAAAAATCAAAATTATTCTAGAAGTAGTCAATCTATGCAAAACAGCAATACAATACAAAGTGGTCAATCACGGAGGTCAAACCGATATGGACCACGAAATAATATGAATAATAACGAACCCATGGATGTTACCCTCAATGAAGGCAGGCAAACAAACAACCAATACCCTATCCAACACAATCAGAATTTTTCGGTAAATCGCCAAAACGATTACCCTATATAGTGGTTAAAAATCATATTAGACCACTTAAGTTTATTATTGACTGCGGTGCTGAGTACAGCATAATTAACAAAAATGTATGCAATTCAAAGTGGCAAGTTCCATGTAAAAACCATACTTTGAAAGTTCTCGATCGCAATGTCAATACAAATGTAGAGTTTAGAATTCCACTATTTAAGGAATTTAATGAATGTAATTATTTTGTAAATTTTTTGGAATATCAATTTCATGATCGTTTTGATGGATTAATTGGTAATAATATTCTTCTTAATATGCGGATTTTGTTCTTCAAAACGAAGATGTTTTGAGTGTATTTTGTACCGAAAGATTACAATCAGAAATTCCTGAATGTATATTCGCAGATCATTTGAGCAAAACCGATGTTTCCAAATTGAAGTCTTTGGTGAATTCTTTTAAATCAATTATCTATAATACCGTGGATGTTCTTTCATTTACAAATGAAATAAGACATCAAATCGTAACGAAAAATTATGTTCCCATTTTTAGTAAGCTATATCGTTATCCAGAGATACATTCAAATGAGGTAGATAGGCAAATATCTGAAATGTTGCAACAGGAAATAATTGTCCCTAGCAGTAGTCCTTACAATTCGCCCATTTGGGTTGTCCCCAAAAAGGACGATAGAAACGGACAAAAACAATGGCGAATTGTAATTGACTATAGGAAGCTTAATACACAAACCATAGAAGATAGGTTCCCTATGCCCAACATTGATGATCTGTTTGATAAGCTAGGAAAATGCAACTACTTTTCGACTATCGATCTGGTGAAAGGATTCCACCAAATTGAAGTCGAACCTCGCGATCGAGTGAAAACTGCATTTTCCACTAGGAATGGTCATTATGAGTTTCTAAGAATGCCGTTTGGGTTAAAGAATGCCCCAGCGACATTCCAGAGACTAATGAATCATGTGCTTAGAGACTACATCAATAAGATTTGTGTAGTCTACTAAGATGATATTTTGGTGTTTTCGACGAGTTTTGAGGAGCATTTGCAATCCCTAAAAAAGATTTTTCAAAAACTTAAAGAAAGCAACCTAAAGATTCAAGCTAACAAATGCATCTTTGCTGATTTATCTACAAACTATCTCGATCATGTGATTGTAAACAATGGAATAAAACCAGATAAAAACAAAGTAAAAACAATCACAGAAATGAAACTACCCACTTCCGTAAAAGGTATAAAACAATTTCTTGGTATAACCGGTTACTACCGAAAATTTATCAAGGACTATGCCAAAGTAGCTTATCCTATGATAAAATATTGGAAAAAATCGGGAAGATTAAAACTTTCTGATCCTCGTTATTACAAAGCATTTAATACTTTAAAAACGCTGCTCACTTCTGAGCCGATTTTGAAAAGCCCAGACTTTAAGAAACGCTTCGTCTTAACCACGGATGCATCCGGCTATGCTTTAGGTGCTGTTTTAAGCCAAGATAACCACCCGATTTGTTATGCTTCTAGAACACTTAACAAACACGAGCTTAATTATTCCACCGTAAAAAAGGAGCTTCTCGCGGTCGTGTGGTCTGTCAAATATTTTAGGACATATTTGTGTGGTAGACAGTTCGTTGTGCGAACAGACCACAAACCACTTGTGTGGCTAAATGGCATAAAAGAGCCCAACATGAAACTCCAACGGTGGAAAATCATGCTTAACGAATATGATTTCGATATCGAGTACCTTAAAGGGAAAGAGAATTGCGTGGCTGATGGGCTTAGTAGGTATACCGATAATTATGAAACTGAAAGCATGTCAAGGGATAACGATGAAGTTAGTTTAATAGACATCTTTAATAACGAAGCATCGGTGAGTGACAATCGCGATAGCGGAGAAGCCATTTCTAATGTTTCAGTGCCTAGAAGCTTCAACGACGATGTTATGTCTACTGGTGCTACCATTCACAGTGCAATGGAAGATGAAACGCGTCATATATATATCACCGAAAAACCAATCAATCTTTTTAAAAATCAAATTTACATTTTTTATGGACCTAAAGATAAAGTATCAATGAAAATAGTTCATAAAAAGATTCAAAACCTTGTCCAAATTAAAGATGATAGTAATGACCTTCTTGACATAATGAAACGTCTTTTAATTGATAAAGGACTGATCTGCATACATAGCGATGATTTGTCATTGTATCTTAAATTTCAAGATCTCTACGTCCAATATTTCTCTATGAATAAAAAATTAAAATTATTAAAATCCAACATCAAATGAAAAGACATTTTGGCTTAAAAGAAGAGCACATTAGTAAAAACCACCGGGGTACAAATGAAATGTTTCTGGAATTAAAAAAGTTATACTTTTACCAAAATCTGCAAGTTGAGATACAAAAATTCAATAACAACTGTGAAATCTGTAATCTCGCAAAACATGATCGACATCCACTGCAGATACAAATGGAAATCACAGAAACACCCAAACATTTCAATGATATTATCCACATGGATATTTGGCTTCCCGAACGTGGAAAAATGTACTTAACCACTATAGACAAGTTTTCAAAATACGCGACAATTCACACTTTGGCAGACAGAAATTGGATAGCTATTCTGAGTGCAATAAAACAAAGAATACAGTTTCTTGGAAAGCCAAACAAAATTGTTTCCGATAGTGATACTTGCATATTGCACTCAGCTGTAGAACAATTTCTGAAAGAAAATAACATTATTTTTCACAAAACAACAGCATCACTTAAAACAGGCAATGCTGATGTCGAAAGGCTGCATGGTACTTTAAACGAGCATCTTAGGATTATGAATGCTAACAAAGACAATTCCGAGTTAGACGAAAAGCTGTTTAAAATTATTTCAATTTATAATGCTACAATGCATTCGACGACAAGATTAAGACCTTTAGATTTTATTTCCAAAAACCTTAACAAGAAAGACATTGAATCTCTAGCAGACACATTTAAAAATGAAAAAGCGACAAGAATAAATAACAGAAATAAAAAAAGGAAATCTCGTTTGGATCAATGCGTTGATATAGTGAAAAATAGAACAGTATTCAAAAATAAACCGAAATACAAAAAATTGCACCAATTTGTGACAGAGGGAAACTATACTGTTGATAAATCTACAAAACGAAACATAAAGTATCATAGAAAACAATTTAAACGGAAATATAAATACCAAAATACATAAATTAACCATTATTTTTCACCCATTCTCAATTCATTCATATTTTTTCTTCATTCCATAGACTCAGATATTCTTGTATGTTGTTGAATTTTTTTTGTTTTAAAATGGTTTAAAAATTTGTTCAGTATTGAGGGTACGTTCATGGTTCAATCAAACAAAATACATAGCGCTTTCACAATGGAATTAGAAAGTGCGTTTTGTTTTTAGTCTAAAAAAATGTTAGATCTAAATTTTTCAGTTTAATTTAAACTTAAATTGCATATTTGAAAACGAATGATAGGTTGACTTCGATAATCTGGTAAATCACAAATAATATAACCTAAAGTCTTTTTATGGAAATGATTTAATATGTTGATAAATGAGAAGCGCTCATCAAAAAAAAATTGTTTGAAAAGTTATAATAGCACAGTAAACTAAATACGAGTATTTTGTAAAATTATTTATAGCTTTAGAATTTAAAAAAAATATATATATAATTTAAACAAATAATTATAACATAATAAATCTTATATGAATTTTTAAATAAAAAAAAATATCATTAAAGGCTAATTGTAAATTGTTAAGAAAAAGTTTTTTTATGTTAAATATGTATTTTCAAAAAAAAATTGTTCAAAGAAAATTAAAACACTATTACCTACTATTACTATTACACTATTACAAAATTAACTTTATTATTAAAATAAATAACAATTTGTTATCAATAAAAAAATAAAAATCTGTATTAAATATATATTTTCCTATATTAAAGTACAAAGATAAATGTATTAAATATATCACAAGTTTTCTTAAATTAAGTTGAAAGCAAAATCTTCGAATAAATTTTTGCACATTAATAAATTTTTTTTTGGAGACCAAAAATACTTAGTGGGGGAGGTGTTACATATTGGAATATACTCAAATATATTCTCTAAGTCCATGCCCTTAACCCATTAATTATGAGGTCACCTATGCACCACACTCATCGTTTGCAGAGCAAACATCAAGCGTGGAAACATGAACTCAATGTAAGTACTCTTTCCAACATTATCACCTTGGAGTGATAACGTTGGAGAGACCGAGTAATATCGTAAATTAAGCATTCTAAGTTAGTCTTTAAGTTATTTTAGTCAGTCGATAATAGCAGTGTGCATACGAACGTTCGATGTTCAATAAATTGTTATTCATTTCTTTATAAAAAAATAAACGTGTGTTTCATTTCGACAAACGATAAAACACATAACTATATTGACATCATTGGTATGACCCAACGTGATGTCATAGCCACGTTTGCTAGTATAGAGAAGGAAGCGGCAAAAATGGTTTTAGCAGTAAATGAGGGAAAGACGATGTATATGCTGTCAACAAAAAAGGGTTGTGTTGCCGAATTGGACAGAACGTCACCATTGACAGATATAACTTTGAGGTAGTAAGGGACTTTATCTATCTCGGCTCCGCTATTAGCTCTGACAACAACATCTCGTCAGAAATTAAACGAAGAATTAAAATTCTTCGAAAAATCTTCGGTCCTATTTGCGTTGATGGGGTATGGAGACGAAGATTCAACCAAGAACTATACGAGCTGTACAGCGACATGCCCCTGGTCAAAAAAACTCCGCATTGGACGTTTAAGATGGCTAGGACAGGTAGAACGAATGGAAACAAATACTCCGGCTCGCAGAGTCTTCCATTCCCAGCCAGACGTCGGACGCAGTAGAGGTACCTCTCGCTTTAAGTGGAGCGCACAAGTAGAAACCGACCTCAACCAACTTGGAGTGCGCAACTGGAGGCAGTTAGCTAATTACCGGGCTAGTTGGAGAGGCATGTTGGTTGAGGCCCAGGTTAATTCGAGACTGTAGCGCCACTTAAACGAAACGATACAAATAATATTTCTGGTGTAAATGGTATTTGTATATTAAGTCAATTTATATCGTTAGTTGAATTGTTGAAAAGGCATATCGTATGAGACTATCTAATATAGTTATTCTCACATTGATGGTCTCTGAAGCAAAGCCGTTTCATATATGGGTTTGCGAACAAATACAAAAACACGTGCCTGTGATTGACGATTTTATCTATAACGAGGTCCTTACGGATCACTACACTTTACGATATTACTGCAGTAAACTGAAGTTGACCAAGCGTTAAATTGGATTGGACGGCTTTTTTGACAAGGAATGTTCTATTCAATACGGTAGAGCCATTGGTACACCTGGGAATGTGCGGATTGTGATTGTTTTGTCTACTTCACCAGGAGGGTGTTATTTTAGAAAGTTGACTTTTTATATAAAGGCATGTTGCTATGAACATTGGGGCAGCAGTTATTTCGACTACTGTATATGAAACCGATTTTAACGTTTCGTCTTGTTTACCAATTTCGGCGATATTTTCTTGCACCTATCCATGATAATGTAATCGAACAATTAATAGCTGCTTAACTGTTGAAAACATCTTAGCAAGACGCATTTACCGCGATTAATTCACGATTAATTCACAGAATTTTAAATCTAGCTGGAAAATAACCCTTAAGTTTTAAAAAAAATTCAACAGTTATTGGTCAAAACTAAAACTTCAATTAATGGGTCTATAGGTTAACACATTTAGTGTGGCTTCTTATAAGAACCTAACCCTTGGCCTTAGCCCGATATTCACAATCCGCGTTAGAAATTTGCGGAGAAATTTATCTGTCAAATGTTTTTGTATACTCGTGACAAAAAAAACTTCCTAGATAAGTCGCATACTTATAGTTGCAGTGAAATAAAGAAAATGCCATTGTCACATTGTATTGGTCAGACAATATCATGTTTGTTTAGTTTAACTCGGAAGTAGATAAGATCTCAGACTTCCTGTCTGAGTGCACTTAAGACAAATCCAATCAGAACAGGCGCTGTTTCTGCTCATTATAACACGTAAAGTAACAGTATATGTAATCGTTTTTCATCTTCTTTTCTGATTTCTAGCAGCTTAGGGATCTCTCTAGTTGTTCGGCTATTTTAAGGTTCTCAAAATCCAGGTGCAGATACAAACGTTTTTGGTAACACTTATGTTATGGGAGGAGACCGTAAGAATACCTACTTGATCGAGTCAATGAAAACGGTTCTCACTACCTTGGTGTAGTTAGTTTAGCATTTAAAAAACTGGTAGTTGGATAGACTTTTATGGGACAGTCTCTTCAGCAGTATTTTAGTTGTGATCCTTTTTTAACTGTAGACCACAAGTTTTTCATATATATTCTTTAAAACCAAAAATTTAAATTTTTTAAAGAGATTCGGTACATGCAAAGTCATGAAGAAGCTGATACTAAAATAAGTTGTCACATCAAGAAACCAAACCACATTCAAAAATACATAATTTTATTCGGTAATATGCATAAATTTAAGGAATTAGACATTTGGTTAGCTGGTGGAGATTAAAAAAAAAGACAGCGTTATCAGATCGCTTTTGCCGCCTTAAGTATCTTAACTGATGGTTGGGGGTTGTAGTAAGAGGTAAGACTCTGACTGGCTTTAACTTGGCAATGTCCAGTGGTTGTAACTCTGACTACACATCAAGCGCTTATTTTTAACCTCCAAGTGGTAACCATCGGGTACTGGTGTCCTCCAACCGGATTTGACTTGCTAAACGACAAGCGCGAGTGTTGATAAAACGACAAAAAAATAGCGACACTTTAAACAGCCAGGTCAGAATGGCACGGAATGAATACCTGGCCTGCTGTCACAGGCGAACCTAGACAAGCTGCTTCGATCGGACAACAGGTTGTCTAGTTATTTCTCGGGAAAATCAGGCCACTTGAAAAGAAATGAGGCGGATGAACCAAAAGGCCAACGGCAGCGCTACCAAACCATTGAAAAAACTAACGGTAACGAAGCAACCAAAAGCTTTGGAAAGGACTGATTTTATTGTTGACGAACCTGATAAACGAAAAAACTACAACGACGGTCGTATCTGCACCTGGAATGTGACATTAAACAAAAGAAGTGCAAGCGAACATCTAGCGGAAGCCCTTAACTGCTACAAAGCAGCCATTACTGCCATCCAGGAAATACGATGGGATGGGCCCTGCAAAAAGAGGATGAAAAAATATTACATATACTACGAACCGTTTTACGAGAGCAGCCGTGAGCAGAAACAGCGACTATTCGGATGCGAATTTGTTATAAGTGCCAGACTTAGGCAGGAAGTCTTATGTTTCCAAGACATAAGCAAACGCATTGTAACAATCCGCATCACGCCCAAGATCACCAACGTAAACCTTATATGCGCTTACGCCCCAACAGAGGAAAAAGATGATATAGCTAAGGATTGCTTCTATGAGCTCCTTGAAAAAACCTATGAGCGACTACCGAAGTACGATGTTAAAACCATGCTGGGAGATTTAAACGCAGAGGTATGAAGAGAAAACAAGAGACACTCATCCAGTATTTTGGATGTCCGAACATTTCAAGGAGCTTACATCGACTCGGACCACTACCTTGTTGCAGCAAATGTAAGAATGCGTATATCAAACATGCCACAACAACCCAGAAATAGTGCGAAAAAATTAAATGTCGAAAGACTGTAATCGCAAGAAACCGCCAAGACCCTCGCGCAATGCGTATTGCTTAACCTCAAAACCGAGAGCTGCTGTTCACCTCTTTAGGCAGAGAAGAAGGGAAGAACACCGGCAAAGTCAATGCTGAGAATATGGAAAAACCACTTCTGCAGACTGTTGAACGGAGATGACGAACAACATTCCGCTGTGAGGCAGAACGAACCATTCATTATGGGCAACGATAGCTAAAACTGCCATTGAGCGGTTGTGAGGATAGCAATATCTAAACTGAAGCTTAATAAGGCTGCCGAAAATGACGGCCCTCCCGCCGAGCTTTATAAAGCCGGGGAGATAACTTGGTAACAAACATCAACAAACTCATAAGCCAAATCTGATCGGAAGAAAGTATTCCTGAAGAATGAAACCTCAGAATCGTTTGTCCGATCCATAAAAAAGGAGACTCTCAAAACTGCGCCAACTTCAGAGGCATAAGTCTTCTCAACATCGCCTACAAGATCTTATCTGCCGTAATATTTGAACGCATATTTCCTTATTCATATTTCCTTATTCATCTCGACAGGATTCCGTTTGAACCTTGTATCCTCGGCTTTGACGTTTGAGACTATGGTAAGAGAACATCGTTCCTGGAGTAGCACCTCTCTAAATCCTCGATCGCACGCTTTTCTTGTTCTTTTTTCTTCTTTCTGAAAAGCTGGTGTTCTTCCCTTCTCCTCTGCCTATAGAGCTCAACGGCAGCTCTCGTCTTCACCTGCAGCTTAGACTTCAAGGCCTCTTTCATCGCTGCAAGCATCTGTCGGCATTCCTCATCAAACCAGGGTTTTCTTGCCGGTGGGTGCTAGAAACCTAGCACATCAGTTGCGGCTGATCTTATGGCTTGTTGGCATTGTTGCCATTGTTCCTCTTCGATGCTAGTAGTATGGTGTTAATGGAGAGGTTAAGGGATACGCGATGCGCGAAGGTCTTGGCGGTGCCTTGCGATTGCAGTCTTTCGACATTAATTTGTTTGACAGTATTTCTGGGTTGTTGTGGTAAGTTGCTGTAACAAGGTAGTGGTCCGAGTCGATGTTAGCTCCTCGGAATGGTCGGGCATCCAATATACTGGATGCGTGCCTCTTGTCTATCGCAATTTGATCAATATGGTTGGTTGTTCGTTGATCTAGAGACCGCCATGTCCCCTTATGGATATCGTGGTGAGGAAACCGTGTGTTGGCTATAGTTACATTTCGTTCCGTAGCGAAGTTAATTAGCCTTAGTCCGTTACCAGACTTATTATTGTGTAGGCTATGTTTTCCGACAATACTGCTAAAGATGTATTCTCTTCCTAGCGTTGCGTATAAGTCACCCGGACAATACTTCGGTAGTCGCTCATAGGTTTGGTCAAGTAGCTCATAGCAGCAATCATCTCTTTCATAGTTTTCCTCCCTTTTGGCGTGAGCGCATATAAGGCTTATGATGGTGAATTTAGCCTTGATGTGAATTGTTTCAATTCGTTCGCTAATGTCTTTAAAACATAAGACTTCTTGCCTAGGTCGGACACTCATAACAAATCCGCATCCGAATATTCGCTGTTTCTGCTCACTACAACACGGTCCGTAGAAGATGTCGCAGTTTTTCATCCTCTTTTTGCCCGGGGTATCAAATCGTATTTTCTGGATAGCAGTAATTTGTGCTTTGTAGCATTTTAGGGCTTCCGCTAGTTGTTCTCTTGCACCTCTCCTGTTTAATATTCTCAAATTCCAAATGCAGATATGAACGTCGTGTCCCTTAGGACACGGGGTATCTAATAAATTGGAACTACCCAATCAAAGCAACCAATAGCCTCGGAAAGGACTGATTTTTATTGTTGACGACCGTGCAACACGAAAATCAGTAACCACTACGGGATGGAGCGCTGTCATTGGCCTTTCGGTTCATCCGCCACAATCTCTGTTCAGGGGGCCTGACTAACCCTTGAAATTCCTAGACAACCTGTTGTCCGAATATGTCGAAGCAGCTTGTCTAGGTTCGCCTGGGACAGCACGCCGGGTATTCATTCCGTGCCCTTCTGACCTGTCTGGTTATAGTGTTGCTGTTTTTCGTCGTGTTATCAGCACTCGCGCTTGTCGCTTAGCAAGTCAAATCCGGTTGGATGAGACCAGTACCCGATGGTTACCACTTGGAGGTTAAACATAAGCACTTGATGTGTAGTCAGAGTTACAACCAGTGGGCATTGCTTATTTCAAGCCAATCAGAGTCTACCCTCGTTCTACAACACCCTATCCGATCCCATCCTTAAAATTAGAATCCCCAAAATGCTGGCTTTTTGGCAACGAAATAACGGAAATGACATTGTCACATTATATTTTTTAGACAGGTTGCCAAAATCTTTTATGGTTTGACGAAAAAATGTAGTTATATAGGGTAGGGTATACAATTGGTCTCTGTATGAAAATGAATCAAAAAAGCGATTATCGAATATTTTAAAATTTTACTGAACAATTCTTTTTTACAAAAAAAAATCTTTTGTAGAAACGAAATATAGATATTAGGATTGAAATGCTTTTAAATAATTTCTAAACGTTTGCGTTTGGCCCAAAACTTCCGTTTTTCGAAAAACGGGGCGTGGCAGTGGACGGATTTAAGAAAACTGTACACTTGTGCTGCTGGTTGTTGTTGTTCTCGGTTGAAGTGTAACTATCTTAATTATTTCTATATGTTACAAACTATGTATCAAAACCAATATACCCCTATGAAGAAGGCTTCAATCCGCTGTGAGGGTCATTTAACAACCTATTCCATCATTAAAATTTAAATACCCGAAAATAAGGCGAGATAATTACATTGTCACCACATCTTGATCAGAGAGTATCTAAATCTAAATTTAGGTTACAAAAACGATGCTTTTCTATGGCATATGCTATGGGATACTGTAAACAAATGGTTTTTGTAAGGAAACCTCCCCAGGGATTAGGCGTGGGTTCAAATAATGTATAAACAAAGTGTTTATAGTTTTTGTCATAACCAATGATTTTGCATCAAAAGTTTATTTTTCTATTTTTTGTTAAATTTTAATGAAAAAGCGTTTTTTTTACAGAAAAAAAACCTTTAAAAAGTGGGCGTGGAAGAAAACATTGTACAGACGAAATATAGATGTTGCGATTGTCCAAACATGTTGTTCAGTCACTCTTCCAGAATTCATTACGGGTTGGGCAACAACTATGTTTTTCAAAAAGGGAGAGTGTCAAAGAACGGATTTTGAAAAAATCTACATTTGTGCTACTGGGAGAAACAACTAGCACGTTCACCAAACTTCACCATTCTATATCTAAATTTAAGGCCCAAAAAACTGCTGACGGATGGACAGACAGACATGGTTAAATCGACTTATCTTTCGATTCTGAATTGATCCATATATTTTAGGGTTTATCTAATTAATTATTTCATTATGTTACAAACTATGTATCAAAACTAAAATACCCTTATAGGATAGGATATTAAACTGGGTACAACAGTGGGTGTAAATGATTTACAATAATTTCTCAAGAGTTAGGTTGTCATCCCTGGAAATTTCACCCAAATCGATTGAGTGGTTCAGTTTTTATCGAGTTTTTTACGCACTTATTAGTCCGGCGCTTTCTTTTGCTTTCCATATATGTACATTTAAATTTCTTTGACATTGCTCAATGTTACTAAATATTTATTTTAGAAATGGTGTGCTCAGTGGTGTGGGTAAGAGAAATGAATTTCCGCGCAGATGGTTGGATCCCCAGCCGTTTAAATATCCAAATGTTTTTCATTGACTCTCCTCTCGCGGCTATCTGACAAATCATCCCAGTAGGAGGCTCGAGGTAGTGCAAAATTGCACACGCACATAATATGTTATAATGTAACATTATGAATGGGTGAAAAAAGCTAGGGTTAGATACTACCAAGGAGTATAGAACTAGATACAGTACGCATCATTCATAGCTTAAAATTTTGTAGCCGTTTCCGACGCGGGAGGTAAGTGAGGAGGGGAAACTTCGTAGATCTTTTGCGTCGGCTATGAACACCGAGGTAAAAATATCAGAACACCACATATAAAAAAATCGTTGTATCAGATGTAGTTCTATACTCTTTGGTACTACCGAGCCTGCTGCGCGAAAATTTTGTATTTTTTTGTTACTATTAGTAAGAACTAATAAACTTATATAATGTAATAGGATATACATATACACATAATATGATAATGCTACAATTCGCTGTATAAATCATTAATAATCAATCCCATTTCATTTAAAAAAACATCCCCAAAGAGTCCATGTAAAAAGTGGACGTGGCTTAAAAAATCTAAATGGGTGAAACATAGAAAATAATGTTGTCTTAATGCATCTGATGCTTCTACAATATTCTTTACAGTTTAACCATAAATAATGTTTTTCTGAAAAATGAACGATGCAATAGTTGATTTTAAAAAACTTACACTTATTTTACTTCGTCGATTAAAAGGGTACATTTACAAAATTGCATTGCCCTAGCTCATTCAAAAACAGCTGTCCGTCTGACAAGACAAGATCGACGTTGATTTCGATTTTCATTCGATTCATATAATGAATAATGTGTCTATCTAAGTTATGTTAAATACTTAATATCGAAACGAATCATAAATAGTATTCGTTTCGATTATTGGTATGAGAATCAATAAAATACTTGAATGTAGAAAGATAGCACTTTGTCGTGTTCCCACTGATTTTACAAGTTTTGTTGTCCTATTAGGTTTAAGACCAAGTTAACATCTTATTATAAATTCGATATGGCTTAACTCTTCGAAACGATGACATTTTGGTTGGCAAAAAATTGTCTGAAATAAATATCGTGGCCTAAAAACAAATACAGAGATCCAATATTAAACACTTTGAGCATAAAGTTCTTCGTCGAATATTTGTTTTTGTTTTCAATTAGGGAGGTTTAAGAAGACAAATCACAATGAATGTAGAGTAAAAAATCGAAACACATAGTCCCGACCACATCAAAAATATAAAAATGGATGCCTCTGTCATGAGGAATAGAGGCCTCAGGACAATAGTGTCAACTCCATGACATCACTGAAAAGTGTACTGTCTTGAAAATGTAATGAATTCAGCTTAACCCTATTATGATATCCTCTTTTTTGCAATCTTATTGCATTGAATAAGAGGGCTTAACAAACCAATTACGGGTTCTAATGATATTTTTAAACATTATTGTGTCTTAGTATATTGGCTTTTTTTACAGTTGATATTAAAAAAATGCACTTACAGACATTTTTCTACCTTGACTCCCTGAGTGGCATTAGGATGGTTTACGATATACAGCCATCTGGAGTCCTTTGATTCTCCTGCTCTGGGATATTCAACTCGTTCCACGCTGGAGCATAAGGATTCTTCACCAGGACTCATTCGTTGAGTTATATTTACCGGTTGTTCGTTATCATAATCGTTAAATAAGACATCGAGTCTTAAATTTTGATTTTTCAAAATATTCTCCAATTCTTTTTCCGGATAGTTTTCAACTTTCGTGCACAGTGAATTGCCTTCACGCTTGCATTCTGGATCAATATTGATCTCATCAGGAAAATATATATCTATCGAAAAAGGCATTTTAACATAATTCTTTTTTTTGATTTAATTGAGGAAATATAAATATAATACCTTTTTCGGGCTTATTTGTATTTGTTGTTCTTCGTTGTGGCACAGACTTCTGTGAAAAAGATACATCATTAAATACTATGTCCAGTTTACCGTCCGAATTTCTTTGCACTTTGAAATCTTGTTTTTGATTAACACTCATGTTAGTGGTCTTATTTTAGGTTTTCAAAATAAAAATGACATTATCATACATGAAAAAAAAAGTCTTAAGGACTGCTTGCATGCTTACAGAAAGTAACTTATCTTACATTTGTCCGCACCACGTTAAAATACTCTTCGCCTGATTCCTTTACCTTGAAAAGAATTCGTATTAGCTGTTCCTCAGTTTTATTCTTAAAAAATAAAAATATAAAAATATCGTTAGCCAAACTAATCAATGTATTTTACTGAACATGCTAAACCGTTTGTTGGGTTGGGTCATTCACATTTTGGGGTCGACTTCGCAATCTTGTATTAAGATGCTCGTTCTCAACCAGGCCGACTGTCTAGAAATAAAAAAAAATTATTATATAAAATTAGGCACATAAGACAATTAAAAACAAGCGATTCGAGATTCAGTTTTTGCTGACAAAAAGTTCTTCCAAAATAAAAGAGCTATCCTGCAAATATGGAAGTGGCTTTGTTTGTGCCATTTTATGATATATAATGACCTTTCTTTATATGTATGTTCTTCATTTTATATTTTCTCAAAGTGATAGTGTGTAATAAATTAATATTCTCTAGACCTCATACGAAAACAAGTTAGCAATTGTTTTACAAAATATTCTACACTATCATCTGCAGTTTTGGAATAAAAAGAAGGCAAAAACCTTTGTAAAGACGATATATAGACATAAGGATTGCCTAGATATGTTTTTCAAACACTTTTCCGAATTGTTTAATACCCTATCCCATCCCATCCCTAAAATTATTGTCCCCAAAATGTGAGCTTTATGGCAATAAAATATAGTTTATCACAGTTTATCAAAATCTTTTATTGTTCAACAGAAAATAACATTTTCTCTTGCACATGGTATGGTGTAGGGTACACAAATTGAGATTATGTGAAGATACTTTTTCAAATATCCAAACCGTTTGGCCACAAATAATGTTTTAATGAAAAGGGGCATGGCAATTGGCGGATTTTGACATTTTTTTCAATTATTCTGAAGCCTCGGGCAGAGATCCGATATGTCAAATTTCATTATTCTAGCTCTAAATTTAAGGCCTAAAAATCGGTGACATACAGACAGACACAATTCAATCGACTCAGCTAGGTGTTCTAAGTAGATCCATATACTTTAAGGTATATCTGCCTTAATTATTTCTCTATGTTACAAACTATGTATGAAAACTAATATACCCTTATGGGTTATGGTATCCCCATGAAGTGGGGGTGGCATTGTCACATAATATTGCTCAGTCAGTTTGTCAAAATCGTTAATGGTTCGACGAAAAACAAACCTTTTTCTCCTGCATATGCTATCTTGTAGGGTGTTCAAAGGTTTAAGGGTTAGTAAAAAAGCGCTCCTAAAAATGGGTGTGGGCTAAAATCTATCTATCTATCATATGCATGTTGATATTATCAATGATTTTGAATCAAACGTTTTTTTGGAATATTTCAAATCTAACACAAAATGCTTTTTAATGAAAACGCCCTCAACAAATGGGCGAGTCAAAAACTTTGTATGGACAAAATATAGGTATAAGTATTGTCTAACAGTCTTCTTTCAAGATATGTCCGTTAATGGTTCGACGAAAAACAACATTTTTCTCCTGCATATGCTATCTTGTAGGGTGTTCAAAGGTTTAAGGGTTAGTAAAAAAACGCTGCTAAAAAATGGGGGTGGGCTAAAATCTCTTTTGAATCAATCGTTTTTTGGAATATTTCAAACCTAAATCAAAATGCTTTTTTAATAAAAACGCCCTTAACAAATGGGCGAGTCAACAACTTTGTATCGACAAAATATAGGTATAAGTATTGCCTAACAGACTTCTTTCAAGATATGGATTAATCGACACAGCTAGTAATTCTGAGTCGATTCATGTACTTTGAGATATACTTGGCTAAAGTATTTCTCTTGTCACAAGCTATGTAACGAAAGTAATATATGTATCTATCCCTAGGGATAGGAATAGTACTATAGCTCTGTATTTTGTGTTGTTGAGGATTATTATTTCATGCTGCTTTTTAATGGTATCGATAAAGGAATCAACCGCGACTTCGGATTCCAATGAGAATCTCAGCAATACCCCCAGTTTAAAATTATTTTCAATATCGTTCTTGAAGCCTTCGCAGTTGGTTTTCCCGTTTGTTAATCTGGGTCGGTTTTCATTTTTAATGATTTAATCGAATTTAGCATCAATTTGTAACATCAGTTATTTTTGTAACATCAGTTGGCCAGTAAGTTGGTTTTCCCGTACAATAAAATTCGATATTGTACATTTTACATACATCTTAAAGCATCCCACCTTTCTGTGATATGCGTCTATATCCACAGACTATATAATGTTTCGCATTAAAATCCCCTCCAACCATTAAATTAAAATCACCACAACCTTGCATCGTGGTGGGCACTAAATAGAAGATATCTTCAGAAAAGATTGTCTGCTTTTGACTTGTATAGAGCAAACTTGCATTGTTTTGACTTCTAATTATCGAATGTTGGACACCCTCATTTATATATAGTGATGCCCCATCTCTAGCCTTATTCGATGAGTGTAGAGCATGATGATCGAGGTAACCTTTAATTTTTAAGTTAGAATTAATCTTTGCGCGAGTTTCGGATATTAAACAGATATCGGTATCATTTTCTTGCATAAAAAATTCAAATTCTCCTAGTTTCTGCCAAATGCTGTTGGCATTCACGTAAGAATCTTATGTTGGAGGTGGAGTACGTCTGCTGCAAATATTATTTTCAAGCTAAACTAGCCTGTCGAAAATAAATTTATTCGTTTCGCTTCATTTCTCAAATTTAAAAAAAAAAACGTTGGAAACGGGGTCAGGTGAGATATTTTTAGGACTGTTATCGGATACTGTAGCTTGGGCATAAGTTTTTAAATTTGATTTTGTATGTTCAAGATCCGGTCGCATTTCTGATGGCCGCCATATTTGTTTAGATATTTACTTCTCAGTTGTTGCGTGTTTTGTGACAAGTTTGCGCCCAGCTTTTTCTCACAACCATTCATGTGTGCGTGTGTACTTTTTTGCACAATGGCGGAACCTCCTGTTTTATGCCGACTCCGAACGGCTAAGTTGAGATAAGCTCTTCATGACAATTGATACTACTCGGATGATTTGTCAGATCATTCACTGAGCTCCAGTGAAAAATCATTTAGGTGTTGCTACGGCTGGGAATCGAACACAGACCTTCTGTGCGGTAGTTCGTGATTAGTAAAGTTAAAGTAGCAACTCTTTAGCTACTTGGCAGCCGCGATGATTTACGGTATGATCGCCTTTACATTTAATGCAAATATCAAGAGTTTTCTTGTCAAACCTGCAATTTACCGTCTTCGGCACATTTTACAAACCGCGGCTCTCTCTGACAATAGGTTTGAGTAAGATTATATCCTTGACAGCGCTTGCACTGAGAAACTAATTTTGAATCCTTACGCATAGGTTCAATTTTTACAACAATATTAAGAGAAACGTATGAGAACTCTACAATACCTTCTGCGAATCATGTAATGCCGTTTCCCATCCTATCCCATTTATAAAACTAATATACCTACAAAGTGGGAATGGCCAAAAACTTGATACGGATAAAATTGAAAATCAAAATCTTCTACCCTATAGGGTAGGGCATACAAATCGTTTTGTTAAGAAAAAGTGTACGTGGGGTCATTTAAGCAAACATACAATTTCTGGCTAAAGACGAATTAATAATGCTAATATTGACAATGATTTTGCATAAAAAGTTTTTCGATTTTTTTTAAATTCTGCTGAAAATATTTGTAAAGTGAAAAAACGTCCCCAAAAAGCGGTTGTGACAAAAAACATTGTTTAGACAATACACATATAAGTATTGGGATTTGGGTCTAAATACGATTATCAGACACTTTTAAATGTTTTTTTTTACATTGAGCCAGATTTGAAAAATTTGTACGCATGTCCTGTAGCAACGTACAAGGAGTTTATATACCGAATTTTATTCTCCTAGCTCGAAATTTAATGCATAAAAATCGGTGACATACAGGCAGACGAACGAACGGACACACAGACATGGCTCAATCGACTCCGCTGACTGTATGAACAAGTTGTGCAGACAATTAAGTTTTCTACATTTCATCTGAGACCATATAGACCACGTTTTGGGGATATTAGTCTTAAAGATGCGATGGGATAGGGTTTTCTATCATATCTACTTCAAAAGCAGCCATAAGTGACATTCTTACTCAAGTAGGGCTGAAAAATACAATTTAAAATAGTAATAATATCATAGCTCTTAGTATCTTAGCTAATATCTTGAAACCAGATCCAAGACATTCGTTTTATTTCAAGTACACTTCTTTGTTAACTCACTGCTTGAAAAGAAAAATAAATGAATAACCTGCCAATTGAATACTATATGAGTTTGGTACCCACTTGAAACCAAACACCTATATATAAATATACAATATATATATAATTGTTTATCAAAATCTTTCATGGTTGGACAAAAACAATGATTTTCGCCTGGTTATGCTCTGAAGTACTGTATACAAATGGGTTTTGTATGAAAAATGTAGGGTAAAATGTTATATAGAAGAAATGTTAATACTATCATAACCAATGATTTGGCATCAACAATTTTTTCGAAATATTAAAAATTTTACCGACAAACGTTTTTAATAGACGAAATACAAATATTAGGAATTTCTAGATATGTATCTTGTTCAGACCCTTTTTCAAAATCTCTAATGGTAAGCGGTTTTCAAAAATGTTTACATTTGTTCTGCTTTGTGGGATAGAAGGTAAATATACCGAATTTCAAAACTTTAGCTAAAATTTTAAGGCCCACAAATCGGTGACACAAAGACGGACGGACGGATAGACAGACATGGCTAGATCGACTCAGTGAGAGAGTCGATCCATGTACTTTGAGGTATATCTAGTGAAATCATTTCACTGTGTTACAAATTTAATGCCAAAGCTAATACACCCCAATGGGATAGGGTATAAAAAGGGTATTCATAAAAAGTAGTCTAAGTATACTGAGTACACCAAATATTCGTTTACAAACTTTTGTTGAAATTCAAAGTCAAGTTTATTAAATTGTAGATTAGTAAGAAATGGCACTATTAATTTATAATAAAGCAAATACATGATTCTTATACCCTATACCATAGGGGTATACTAGTCTGATGAATATTTATTGACAATGTCATTTTCAATATTATGTAGTTGCCATGAAGCTTACATTTTGGGGTATGAATTTTAAGAATTGGATGGGATAGGGTATTAAACGATCCGCGCAGCGGATTGTAGCTTTCTCATATGATTTTATATTGGAATGTAAGAACATATTTTGATTAATTAAAATTCGGTCGGATATAATTAGAGAACGTTTTTCTGAAATTAGCTTTCTAGCTGATGAAAATATGCGTTCAGATGCAGCACCACTTGCCGGCGTAGCTAAAATTTTGCAGCTGACTTTAAACGACAGATGAAATTCAACTTTGTGCAAGTTTCACCACTGCAATACATCAACATCTTCGCGGAAAGTTACTTACGTTCACATTTTCATATTTCAGTAGTACAGTTTACTTTATCATTTGAATTGGTAGTTTCTACTGGTTGAATAATATCTGAAAAGAAATCTGTACCATCTGATACAAGGCTACCCAACTCTTCATTTAACAGTCGTTAGAAGATTTGTGCATCCGGTTCAGGAATTTCATTTCCATAATATTGCAAACCCTTTTTACATTCACCCTAAATATATTTCGTTTCGGCTTCATCAAATTAAAATAATATATTTGTGGCTGGGAACATTAACGGGGCAATTTTATGATTTGTTGACAAATTGTTTAAAACAATGATATCCAAATAGGTGCTTAGTTTTGTTGTAAATTTCCTAATCACTTCTAAATCTTTAGAATTGACAGCAGATATATTTTTAAACAATGGATATGAACGATTGTTAAATGAAGAGTCGGATAGTTTTCACCTTCTAACGTTTAGGAAGCTTCCTCAAAGGAACTTAAAATATTTAGTAAGCCGCTTATGTAACTTAAATTAATGTTACTAATTTCTTGCAATTATATTTTTGCCCGCAATATATTTGTGATTTCGACCCAATTTTTTCTATTGCAAATAATAAATAATAAATTGTATTAAATCTATTGCAAACATTACTTTTAAGGATGTTTGAAGAGAACAATTAACAGCCAATTTTTTTTTTTAATTTGTAACTTTTAAGTTAATGTTTTGACCTGAAATTTCAATGGAATGATTGGTTGTATTTCAAAGATAAATTGTAAGCGATTATTATTTACTTTTTTTATGTCTCGTGAAACCGTTGAAGGGTGGGGTGGTCCAAATTTGGACAATATCTTCCACCACAATCACTTATAATATTAAAGGACCGTCAGTTTTCTACACTTATTTTCTTATCCTTAGCGTCTACTTACTTTTTTTTCTAATTTGTTATCAGTTCTTATTTTTTTTTAAATATGTAGCATTGATGAATGACTAAACTTGAAGTGCTTTTAGAGTTAAATTTTTAAATTAGTGTACATGCCACTTAATTTTGAATCACAATGTCGTTTTCATTTTTAATTGTTCCGAATGTATCCCTTACTTTACTTTTATAGTTCTAATTTAAAATTCACCGCTGATAATTTTTCCTTAATAACGGAATTGTTCAACAACCCACTTACGCTGGCCATTGGGAGTAATTTTGTTTAATCCTATTAATTAAAATACCAAATTTTGGTATAAACATTATATAGAAGACACAAATTTACTTACATCAGTCGTTCCCATATTGTTATTTTGCTTAAACTTATTAATTTATTATCAATTATAGACATTATTATTATTATTATTTTCCTTTTCCGCACTGTATTTGTACCGCCTATATAACCAAAGCTAAAAGCCTCAGTGTACTCAGTGCATTGCACACAATTCGCTCACATCAAGTCAATTCAAGCACCCAAGTGTGGGAGAAAAAAAACAGTACACTCTTATTGCTACAGGTTACCAAGTATTGCACTCTTTTTGCTGTTCGAATTATTACAACGAATAGTGTATACCAGCGTCCCCACATAAATTTTCCTAAATTGTAGTGCTGCACAGTAAATTGAAGTGACAAGCGAAAATATTTCTTTAAAAAATGTATTTTTATAAAGTACATTTATGTATTTAATTAATTTTTTGTGGCATTTGACTTTTATTACTTTTATTACTTTTACATCTATTAGATAAGTAGTACAGTATCAACTTATTACTTGCTGTGTTTTTTGTTAATGAATTTGACAATAAAAAAATCGGTAATAGTTGACAAAAGATACCAATTTTGAAAGTGAGTCAAATGTACTTTTATTTTGCGAAACCTTTAGAGAAAAGTAGGTACATTTAAATTCTTTCTTAATTTAGTCTCTTTGTTTTTTAAAGCCGAAATACATCTCTCGACTGCTGTAATGCTATGCGGTAAGATTGATAAATTTAGCATATACATTGATAAGTTCATAAACATTTAGTACTCTAAGCCGTTTTTTGCTTTTATTATATGCAAAAAATGCTCTTAGAATCAGCCAGCTCAATTGCTGGAAAACGAACTTAGGTGAACACGCTCAAAATCTAAACAGATATCTAGGCTAAGCTGTAACCTCTGACTATATGTTGCCTCACCTTAACTTTTAAAGACCATTCATCTTTCAAAGTAGTGAGGAATGAGAGAGGAACGATCTAAGCACCGAAACAATATCCATGTACACTGATTGTTCAAAAATGGATATTCGTTGGATCTGGAGTGTTTTCCAAGCTGAGATATTGGCAGTAGCAGAGCCAGCCAAAGCGACCTCAATGCTGGCGATACCACCAGATGATATGACCATCTTCATTGACAGTCAGGCTGTAATAAAAGAAATCTCAGCTGTCAAAATAAAATCTTAGCTTGTGAAGCGGTGTCGCGAAGAGCTAATGATTCTAATGTAATGCTTGTTATATGAATGGCTTATGAACGCACACAAAGTCTCAAGATACTCAATGTTTTAGTGATTCAGATATATGACATTAAATATAATTTTTTTTACTTAATTACTGAGCAATTCATACAATTGTAACTACTAAGTTTCAAGACTGTAGCTTGTATACTAACTGATCGGATCCCACTCATTCGTAAGACCACTCAAAACTATAACCTATATGTATCTGATGTTTGCAACACCGAATAATAAACGAAATAAATCAAACTTAAATGCGTAGTACACATATACAATTTGTTATATTATTCTTAAAAGCGGAGTAGGTACCTCTTTACGCTGGTGCACTCGTTACAAGACCCAGATTTTTGTATGTTCCACGAGGTTTTGCCATTCACCTTTCTGGTGCCATCATTCCTGACGTATAAAAGTGTTTACATTGACATTAGCTTACATGATTAATAATGTAAATAGTACATTCACAATGATGTAAAGTGAGTTTTTTGAAATTGGAAAAATTAATAAAAAACATATGAGAAGGCTACAATTCACTGTATGGATCGTTTTATACCCTATCCCATCACATCCTTTAAATTAATATCCATTTAATGTGGGCTTTATGGCAAAGAAATATTAAATTTGAATTTGTTGCAACATACCGTTCAGACAGTTTATCAAAATCTTGTATGGTTCGACCAAAAACAAAGTTGTTCTCCTTCATATGGTATGGAGCAGGGTATAAAAATGGTTTTGTATGAAAACTCCCATAAAAAGTGGGCGTGGATAAAAATGATATATTAAAGAAATGTTTATATTACCAAATCCAATTATTTTGCATCAAATTTTTTTTCGAAGTTTTTAAAATTTTACCGAAAAAAATATAGGCCTTCAGATTGTCCAGATATCTTCTTCAGACACTTTTTCAAAATGTCTAACGGTTTGGCCTAAAATTAGGTTTTTCTAAAAAATGGGCGTGCCAGTGGGCGGATTTCAAAAATGTTTCAGCTTGTTCGAACAGCACGTACAAGGATCACATTTATTCTAACCAATTAATATAACCGAAAATTAATTTACAAAACTGTATTAATCCGATTTGAACACATGATTTGGTTTCGGTTTAAGTAAGCAAACCCACACCTAACATAATAGCAACTGCAGGTTATCAGTAACCAGTGCAAAATGCAATGAGTAAAACAAATAAATTTAATACCCCAGGTGCCAGTTCAGTATCACTGGAAAATCCACCCACTTCGGAGATCGGCTCTACGGATTCTGGGGAGAGCCAATTATTGCAACTATGTAACCCTTTCGGGAAAAGCTTAAGGGTAACGAGGTCACCTACATCTAGATCTCAAAAAAAATATATGTGTCCCAAGGAGCTCGACAACACCAGAAGTGTCAGCCCACAAAAAGCGTGATTCAATGAAAAATAAGAGCCTTAAGGAAGAAAACGACGTTCTTGGAACAAGGCTTAACAATATCGAACTGCTCTGCGAAGAGCTTCGTAAAGAAATTCTCCATCTTAAGGAAGAAAATATAACTCTAAAGAGTTCATTTAAAACACTGAATGAGCCAAAACCATGTACGAACTGCCCCGTGAATTCCGAATACCTAACGGATGAAGAAGAAGTAAGTCGCGAAACTCACTCGATTCTAAAGAAAAGACCGGTAAAAAAAAGCTGTATAATATCTGAAAGTTATAAACCGAAACAAAGAGATTGTTAATAAAGCGAAACAGCTGAATAATGCGAAACAGCGTAAATTTATCGGTATTGACGACTTTAACAAGTTACATACCTTGCTACCAAGTAACTTCGATCAGAAAAAATACATGGAAAGTCTGCGTAAGAGTTCCGAAAATTACCGTATCTCGGAAGCTAAATACTGATCAATAAGAACGGTATTCATTTCAAAATAAATCTGAAAGGCCTTAACGCGTTGTAGCTAGAGGGCTACATGCGTCGTGCTTAAAGGATGACATTGTTAACTGAAAATCTGAAAGTTATAGATGCCGTTAACATTGTCAAGCGAGAAAAACAGCAAAAAGATGGCAAAGAAAATGTAATAAAACTTATACTCACTTTCGATAGAGATGAAAGTTTGCGCAAATGAGTTCAAATGAGTTTCAAATGAGTTCCTCAATGTTAGCGCTGCCAATGATGTAATCATTTGCAAACCTATTGTAAAAAAGAACCGAGGTGTGTAAAATGTGCCGAAAATCATCTGGCAGTAGATTGTAGGTCAGATAAGAAAACTCCTCCTATCTGCATCAATTATAAGGGCAATCATCCTACAAATAATCGCGGCTACGAAGTAGCTAAGGAGTTGCAATTTTATGAGTACTAATTCAAAGAAATAGAATTTTAAACATATGAGAAGGCTACAAGCCACTGTGTGGATCGTTTTATACCTTATCTTATCCCATCCTTAAAAAAATAAACTCAAAATGTCGGCTTTTTGGCGATGAAATATAGAAAATGTCATTGTAAGAACATATTGTTCAGAAAGTTTATCAAAATTATTTATGGTCCGACAAAAAACATCGTTTTTCGCCTGCTATGAACATAATGTTATGTATAGAAGGTTTTTGTATGAAAACGCCTCCAAAAATTGGACGTGGGTAGAAATGATATTTGGAAGAAATGTTTATATTACCAAAATAATTTATTTTGCCTCAAATTTTTTTTTCGAAAGGTTTAAAATTTTACCGCAAAAAGTTTTTTTTACGAAAAACGCCCCCAAAAAGTGGGCGTTGAAAAAACCTTTGAGTAGACGAAATATAGATATAAAGATTGTCTAGATATGTTGTTCAGACTTTTTTCAGTATCTTTAACGGTTTGGCGTAAAACTATGTTTTTCTTAAAAGAGTGCGTGGCAGTAGGCGGATTTCAAAATTTTGTTCACCTGTTCTGCTGGGAGCAACAACAAACACGTGTACCAAATTTCATCATCCTAGATCAAATGTCAAGGCCCAAAAAATGGTGATGGACGGACGGACGGGCGGACTAGACTCAGCTATCGATTCTGATTCGATCCATATACTTTGAGGTATACCTAACTCGATTATTTCTTTATGTTACAAACTATGTATCAATGAAATAGGGTATAAAAGAATAAAAGGATCTTGTAAATCCAAAACCAAATGTACAAACGTATGCCCAAGCTATGGTATCCGATAAAGATCAAAAACATTTGAGAAGGCTGCAATCCACTGTGTGGATCGTTTTTTACCCTATCCCTTCCCATCCTTAACACTTTTAGCCCCGGTGAGAATTTTGTGTGTTGCGTGGTGGGACATATTCTTTTTTTTTTAGTTTTTTTTTTAATGTAAGTGATCTATTTGAAGTTAACAAGTGTTTATTTTAATTGTATGTGTTTTGCTGTATAAAAACGTGCTCTTAGAAAAATGACCACTGGTGGACCACGTGGTCCCAGGGTGTAAATTTATCTCCCGGGACAGAGTGGCCACTCGTGGACACCTTATTTTTTGACATGTCTAAGGAAATTTTCTTTCATTTTCAGTTGATAAAATGGCAAGACGTCTAGGTCAAGCAGAATTGGAGAGAGGTCTTGCAGATTTGAGTGAGTCAGAAAACGAAGAAGGTGTGGGATTATCCGACAATTATTTGGATGACGTCAATTATCTTACGGAGGAAGAAAGTTAAAGTACCTCAGTTTCTCTAGAAGATGATGTTCTCGATGAAGATATTCTTGAATGCGGCATTTCGGAAGATGACTTTGAAGGAGGTTCAAGGACACAGCACCTCCAATGGCAACCTGTCGATGGAGTAAATCAACAATTTAGTAAGGATTTTTCGAGCGATGGACTTGCTTCTGGTGTTAGCGCACAACTTTTTGGAAAAAATCCATTCGATTTTTATAATTTATTTGTCAGTCAGCTTATTGTTAACGAAACAAATCGCTTTGCTTCACAAAAAATAAGTAACACTCCAAGTACTTCACGTCCAAAACCGAAATCATCGCAATGGACCGAAACAAACTCTGAATTAAGAGACTATTGGTCAAGAAACGTACTCTACGAAAACAAAATGTCAAAAATTATGAGCCAAAACCGCTTCGAAATGATACTTAGTATGCATCACTTTGCGGATAACACTATCAAATCAAATGATCGCTTGGCAAAAATTGCGGACCTGGTAAAAATGCTGGAACAAAAATTCAAAGAATCCTGTACTCCAGAACAAGAAATTTGCATTGACGAGATTAATGTTCCATTTCGTGGTCGAATTTTCTTTCGTCAATACATTCCAAACAAAAGACATAGATACGGCATTAAATTATTCAAACTTTGTGCCCAAGGCGGGTATATATGGGCATTCTAGATTTATACCGGAAAAGAAAGGGCAGATAACATATCTGTGTCAGAAAATGTAGTTATGAATCTGATGGAAGGCCTTTTGGACTGCGGAAGGACCTTATACACTGATAACAGGTATACAAGTGTTTCCTTGGCTGAAACTTTTCTGAGAAGACGAACACACTTGGTAGGCACTCTTCCAATTAACCGGAAAAAATCCCCCTAATGTCATCATATCTAAGCTGTAGAAAAGTGAGATTTGCGCTGAGCAAAACTAGGCTGGAATTGTTGTTCTGAAATGGAAGCATGTTTTTATGCTGAGTACCAAACATGACAGCATGACAACATGAAACATTACAAATAATCCTAGCATCGTGGTTGAGTATAATAAAGGAAAAGCGTTCATAGATCTTTCTGACCAAATGGCTGCCTATTCACCATATCTCGTCGCACACTAAAGTGGTATAAAAGGGTAGCATTTCACCTTTTGACTGCAACCACTGTTGTAATCGCCTTGATTTTATACAATAAAATAAATAACTCGAAAATGACAAGCACTAAGTGCGTAAGAACTGCGAAGAGAGGCAAGCGCTAATGTCTCCCCCACCTTCTTCAACAACAAAGCGAAAGCACTACCTTCAAGAAGTACCTGGGCAGAAAAGATTTACTCAGAAAAGATGCACAATGCTATAGCAATATGTCAAAAGAACAAGGAAGTGAATATGCACAAAAAAAAGCTAAAAGAGTAAATACTATCTGCGATCAATGCAATTTTCCAATGTGCATTTCATGCTTTGAGGCAGCACATAAATGAAACAAACTGTGAATTGATTTTTTTTTGTTTTATTTTTAAGTTTAAATAGTGAATTTCCAATGAATTGTTAAAGTTTTTTTTTCTCAGTCATACTGTCAAATAAAAGTAAAATTGAATACTACACATTCAAATTGTGAATTTTTTATACAAAAAATTCCCAATTTGCTATGCCCGACATATTTTTTAGTACCCCAGGGGACCGACAACTCACTTGGCATGAGCAAAATGCATACATTTCATGTCCACCGATAGACAAAGAGGGTTGAAGCCATATACCCACAACACATGTACCACCAGTGGACACCATGGTCCATTTAACTAGACACAAATGTACCACCAGTGGTCACATGGGGCGCAACGTGTTAAAAAAAATATCCTCAAAATGTCGGCTTTTTGGTGATGAAATATAGAAAATGTCGTTGTAGAACATATTGTTCAGAAAGTATATCAATATCATTTATGGTTCGACAAAAACATCGTTTTGCGCCTGGTTATGCTATGAACATAATGTATGGAAATGGTTTTTGTATGAAAACGCCTCCAAAAAGTGGGCGTGGGTTAAAATGACATATAAAAGAAATATTTATATTACAAATACCAATTATTTTGCATCAAAATATATTTAAAATTTTTCCTAAAAAGGTTTTTTTACTGAAAACGGCCCAAAAAAGTGTGCGGGGCAAACAACTTTGTATAAACCAAATATAGAAATAAGGATGGTCAAGATGTGGTCTAAAGGCACTTTGTCAAAAGCTCTAACGGTTCGACCAAAAACAACTTTTTTATTCTGCATATGGTATACAATAATTTTTTGTATGAAAACTCCTCCAAAAAGTGGGCGTGGGGAAAAATTAAATTTAAAAGAAATGTTTATATTACCAAAATCAATTACTTTGCATTAATTTTATTTCGAAATGCTTAGAATTTTACAGCAAAAAGTTTTTTACGAAAAATGCATCCAAAAAGTGGGCGTGGGAAAAAACTTTGTATAGACGAAATATAGATATATAGATTGTTTAGATATGTTGTCCAGAGTTTTTTTTCAAAAACTCTTACGGTTTGGGGTAAAATTATGTTTTTCTAAAAAGAGGGTGTGGCAGTGAGCGGATTTCAAAAATGTTTACACTTGTTCTGCTGGGAGCAACAACAAATACGTGTACCGAATTTCAACATCCTACCTCAAAATTTAAGGCCCAAAAACTGGTGACGTACGGACGGACGGACGGACAGACATGGCTAAATCGACTCAGCTAACGATTCTGAGTCGATCCATATACTTTTTACCTAGCTCAATTAATTCTCTATGTTAGAAACTATGTATCAAAACTAATATACCCCTATGGGATAGGGAACGACAATATCTCACCTTATTTTTGAAAGGCCAGTTAGCCTCGAAAATAGTATTTGCAAAACACGTACCTAACCTTCGCCATGAATAGATTTCTTAAAATTCTTACGTGGAATGCCAATGCCGTTTGGCAAAATTTTGGAAATCTTAAATTGTATATGCAAGAAAAAGATATCGACGTGATTAATATCCGAAACTCACGCAAAGAGTAATTTAAACTTAAAGATTAAAGGTTAGCTCGGCTATCATGCACTACATCCATCGAATAAGGCTAGAGGTGGAGTTTCACTATATATAAAGGAGTGTATTGAACATTCGATTGGTATCAAATAAGAAATCGAAACAATGTAAGTTAGCTCTATACAATTCAGAAGCAGACAATCCTTTTTGAAGATATCTTCTGTTTACTGCCCACCGCGATGCAAGATTGAAAAAATTGACTTTAAAAACTTGCTTAATTCCCTTGGACAGCTTTTTGTCATCGGAGGGGACTTTAATGCAAAACATACATTCTGCAGATCTAGATGCATATCACACAAAGGTAGGATGATTTATGAAGTAGGTAGAAAGTACAATACCGAATTTCATTCTACGGGTAAACCAACATACTGGCCAAATGATGTTACAACATTACCAGATTTTATCGGTTTTTCATAGCAAAAGGTATGCCTTCCAATCGAATCAAAGTTGACGAATGCTTTGATCTTTGCTCCGATCATTCTTCGGTCATTCTAACAACGAGTGAGTCAATCATTAGAAATGAAAACCCACCCGGACTAACACACGGGAAATCCAACTATGAAGGCTTCAAAATAGATATTGAAACTTAATTTCGACTGGGTGTAAAGCTTAGATCCCCATTGGAATGGGGAAGTCGCGGTTGACTCCTTTATCGATACCGTTCAAAAATCAGCGTGAAATAATACTCCTCAACAACGCAAAATAAACAGCTATAGTAATATCAAGTAACCATGGAAAGTACAAGAATTGGTTAGACAAAAAGAAAAGCTCGAAAAAGATGGCACCAAACTCGTGCCCAGCTAGATAAAACACATCTCAATCGGTTGAGTAATATGCTATCAAATTCGATTCAAAACATTAAAAACCATGCAGTAGAAATGTATCTGCAAAGCCTAATCGCTGGAAAAGAATCGAATTACTCACTTTGGAAAGCAATTAAAGTCATAAAACGGCCACAATTAGGGTAACTCAAGAGGTTTGGGCAAAAAGCGATAAAGGAAAAGCAGACGTTTTTGCCGCACATCTTGAGGAAACATTTAAACCATTTGTTGGTCCAGAAAACATTAATTTATTCTTAACTACAATTGATAGTAATCTAGTTAGATATGCAAGTGTTACCGAACTTAAACGGGAAATACAGAAACTAAAGCCTAAAAAAGCTTCGGGTTATGACCTGATTACAGAAGAACTTTTTAAAATGTTGCCTCGGGAAGCATTAACTAAAATCCTCTACATTGTAATTGCAGCAATTAGATTGGAATACAAACCCAGACAGACAGTGAAGTCGCGGAAGTGATTACGGTTCTCAGACCAGGAATATCACCGAATGAAGAAAAAAATTTACAGACCTATTTCACTTCTTCCAATGATTTCAAAATATTTTGAAAGGATACTACTCGGTCGCTTACATCCCATTTATGATCAGAAACGCCTTTTACCTGACCATCAAGTTGGGTAAACATTCGAATGTGGACCAAGTTCATCGAATAACTGATATATTTTCATTCATTCGACCTTTCCAGCCCACCCAATCTTATCAGCTTGTCATAGACGCGATTGATCATCTGCTCAATGTTGTAAAAACTGCTGATGTTGTCTTAATTTTAGGAGACTTTAACTTTCCTTATCTTCGATGGACTCTATCTGATGATGAGTCCCACTTTATCGCTTCAAATCCCTCCTCGGACAAGGAGACACACTGATTGTCTTTCCAATTCTGGCCTTTATCAATTGATTGGTATTACCAACAATTTAGGTTGACAGCTTGACTTAATCTTCTCATCTGACGCTGACAACTGTGTTGTCTCTGACAGCAATCACCTTCTATCCAAACTAGCCCGTTGTTTCCCTCTCCTTTTTTATGGCAATATTAATAATACTCCACACACTTATAAATCTTATAACTTAAACTTCCATAAAACGGACTTCGTTTAATTAAACAACCTACTCAGCAACGTCAACTTCAACGATGTTTTTGAAAACCTGAGTATTACTATTGATGCTGCTGTAACGATGTTCTACTGTCTACTCCATAATGTTTAACTGTTTTAATCAATCAGTCCCTTTAATGATTCAGAAGAATTGTTCCAATTAACCACCTTGGTTAACCGAGGAGTTGCGATTACTTCGTAACAAAAGAAACAAACTTTGGCGAGTTTATCTTAAATCTCATTTGGACTATGATTTTTTAAATTACTCCTGTGCGTCTTCCCATTTTAGCGACCTCTGAGAATAGCTTTATCACCAATATATATACCACATGCAACATAGCATAATTTCCAACCCTAAACGATTTTTCCATTTTATTAACTCAAAAAAGTAATCAGATAACTATGCATCTACTTTAAAATCTGATAATACATCCTCATCCGATCCCAAAATTATTGCAAATTTATTTACAAACTACTTCTACCAATCGTTTTCCAACCAAAGGCTTGAAGTTGATGTTCCTTTTTGTTCGTGGGTGGTGGAAATCTCATAAGACACGATGAGCACGTGCCCAAAGTAAGAGTGGGAATTTAACATCACCAAACACCACCCTTTTTGAATATTTTTTATTGAAACTAAGTATGCGACTTATCTAAGGGCTTAGTTCTTTGAAGACGCCGCAATAAATTTGTTTCGTCAAGAACTTCGAGGACCGTTGTGTTAACGTGTCCCAATAAACGTTTTTTATGTTTGCGTGCAAATTGTTCGTTTCATCTATAACCGCGGGAATACCCAGATCTCTGCGTAAATCTTCTTGCTCTCGTTAAGTGCAATCCGCCAGGACTTTGTCCATTCATTAACCTCGTTAAGAGCGTTTTGTAATTTGATATGGTACAAGAGTAACTCAAGGACGCTCCCCTGGGGTACTCCTGCCAATATTTCTTTGAAATCCGAATATTCGTTTCCAAGTTTCACACGGAAGAGCCTATGCTCAAGATACGGCACGAGGATTTTATATAATTTTTCAGGCAGAACTTGTCTGAGCTTGCATTGAAGGCCACGTCAAGAAATACGTCTGAGCAAATTTTCTTTTCTTCGAAAGCTTTCGCGATGGAATCAGTAATTCGATGAACTTGGTCCATAGTCGAATGTTTACTTCTAAACCCAAATTGATGGTCAGGTAAAAGGCGTTTCTGATCAATAATGAGGTGTAAGCGACCGAGTAATGTCCTTTCAAAAACTTTTGAAATCATTGGCAGAAGTGAAATAGGTCTGTAAGATTTTATTTCATTCGTTGATTTTCCTTGTTTGAGAACCATAATCACTTCCGCGACTTTCCACTGTCTTGGAATCTAATTGCTGCCTTTACAATGTAGAGGAGTTTAATTAATGCTTTTCGGGGCAACATTTTAAGAAGTTTCCTCAATATGTGCGGCAAAAACGTCTGCTTTTCCTTTATCGCTTTTTGCCCAAACGTCTTGAGTTTCCCTAATTGTAGTCGTTTTTTGCCGTTTTATGACTTTAATTGATTCCAAAGTGAGTAATTCGATTCTTTTCCAGCGGTTAGGCTTTGCAGATACATTTCAACTGCATGGTTTTTAAGGTTTTTAATCGAATTTGATAGCATATTACTTAACCGATTGTTTTATCTTGCTGGGCACGAGTTTGGTGCCATCCTTTTCGACCTTTTCTTTTTTGTCTAACCAATTCTTTTACTTCCCATGGTTACTTGATATTACTATAGCTCTCTATTTTGCGTTGTTGAGGAGTATTATTTCACGCTGACTTTTGAACGGTATCGATGAAGAAGTCAACCACGACTTCAAGTTCCAATGGGGATCAAAGCGATACACCCAGCTTAATATTAATTTCAATCTCGTTTTTGAAGCCTTCCCAGTTGGTTTTCCCGTTTTTTAGTCTGGGTGGGTTTTCATTTCTAATGATTGACTCGCTCGTTGTTAGAATGACCGAACTACATTAAACTCATTTGAAGTATCCGTGTATCTTGTAGAAGCAAAGTTAAAGAATCTAAAGAGCGAATATTCTCCCGGTCACGACGGAATACTTTCTTTAGTTCTGAAAAATTGTATCAACTATTTAGCTCAACCCCTTACTGCTCTTTTCCAACTCTCAATATCACAGGGAGTCTTCCTTCTCATTGGAAGACCTCTTTCATAATCCCCTAACATAAAAAGGCCCTAAGAACGAAATTTATAACTACCGACCAATCGCGAAACTCTCTTGCATACCGAAGCTTTTTGAAATCATCGTTTATAATACATTATTTTTTTAATTGCAAATCCATATTTTCTCCAAACCAACACGGATTTCTTAAAGGTAGGCCAACAACTACCAACCTAAAAGAATTTGTATTTTACACTCTGTGCGCTTTAGAGAATGGCAATGAAGTCGGTGTTATTGTCACTGACTTAAGTAAAGCTTTCAATAAAATTTCACATGAAATCATTCTTTTCAAACTTAAGGCACTTTGTTTTCAACCGAGCTTAATTGTTTGGATTAAATCATATCTCTTTGAACGCCAATACAAAGTTCTGTTTAGATGCTCTGTATCGGACTCTTTTTAGCCACATTCGGAGTGCCTCAATGTAGCAATCTTGGTCCGTTGATATTTATTTTGTATATCAATGACGTTGACAGTATCATTGAAAAATCATATTTATCTGTTTATGCCGAGGACATAAAAATCTTTAGGCACATTTCCTCCCCAACTGAATCTTACACACTTAAAAGTGATTTAAACAACTTTCAACCAGGTGCCAAAAGAACTTCCTGGAGCTCAATGTAAGCGTCTCTCATCAGACGCGAGATCATATTTAATATTTGCTGAGCCTGTACCTAATGTACTTTTCATGAGTGATCTGGGTGTTATCTGTGACAGAGAACTTAACTTTCGCTCTCATATTGATAATACCATCAGCAGAGCCAACTCCGCACTTGGGTTTGTAAAACGCTGGTCTAAGGAATTCTCGAACCCCTATGTCACAAAATCTCTCTCTCTCTCTATTTGTTAGACCTTTCCTTGAATATGCTAGCCTAACACAATACCCATCCCCTCCATATTGAAAGCGTCCAACGGAGATACATCCGTTTTGCTCTACGCGTTCTCCCCTGGATAGACAGTTACAATTTACCCCATACGAGGATCGTTTGAAAATAGTAAACCATCAATCACTACAAAAGCGTCGTTATATAAAATCTATAGGGGTATATTAATTTTGACACAATTTTGTAACATAGTGAAATAATTTAGCTAGGTATACCTCTGTCTGTCCGTCCGTCTGCAGGTAGGATAATGAAATTTGGTACATGTGATCCTTGTACGTGCTGTTCGAACAAGTGTAACCATTTTTAAAATCCGCCTACTGCCACGCCTTTTTTTTTTAGAAAAACCTAACTATGTGAGCTAATAATCTAGACAGCCTTAATGCCTATACTTCGTCTATACTAAGTTTTTTGCCACGCCCACTTCGTGGAAGCCAATTTTTTTCGAAATGTTTAAAATTTAACCGAACAATTTTTTTTACTGAAAAGCTATGTATCAAAAATCAAGCTAGGTAATTAAATATAGTCTTTCCTGAAACACATTTTAAATGTTTAGTATTTGCTAACGTATTCGACGATTCACACAGCGTATTGTAGCGTTCTTATATGTTTACATCCTATCCAAAAGGGGTATATCACTTTTGATACTACTTCCCCTCTAGCAATATTAACTGAACGAAATCTTATGGTAAATTTCTTTACTTTATCAAAATTAAAAATTATTTTGAATATTTCTGCAATTCTACACCTTATTTTCTTTATATTATTATTTATATTGAAGATTATTAATTAATTATTATCGCCAACATTGTTATTTATAGCATTATGATATATTAAATACAAATAATAAAGTAAGATATTGCTGCGATTGGAACTCGGGTCACTCCCACATCGGTCCTCCATGCTCTACTAGGCATTCTTTGCAACATGTAAAAGGAGTATTAGCAACAAGCCATTTTAAAATTTCATCCCCATAAAGTTTTTAAATAAGTCTATTTGTGGATAATATTGCTTTAAAAAATGGGATGAGATGGGATAGGGTATTCTGCGAGGCTTAAAGTATATCGATCGACTCAGAACCGCTAGATGAGTCGGTTTTGCCATGTCTGACTGTTCTTCCACCCGCCCGTCCGTCTTTTTTATACCCAGCCCATAGGGGTATATTAGTTTTGACATTAAGTTTGTAACATAGTGAAATAATTTCGCTAGATATAACCCAAAGTATATGGATCGACTCAGAATCGCTAGCTGAGTCGATTTAGCCATGTCTGTCTGTTACCGATTTTTGGGCCTTAAATTTTGGCTAGAGTTTTGAAATTTGGTATAAAGACTCTCTATCTGACAAAGCAGAACAAGTGTAAAAACTTTTGAAATCAGCTAACTGCTACGCCCACGTAGAATCGCTAGCTGAGTCGATAAGTCCATGTCTGTCTGTCTGTCCGTCCGTATGTCCGTCGTAGGTAACCGGTTTTTGGGCCTTGTGATCCTTCTACGTGGTGTTCGAACAAGTGTAAACATTTTCCAAATCCGCCTACTGCCACGCTTTTTTTAGGAAAACCTAATTTTAGGCCAAACCGTCAAAAATTTTGAAAAAGTCTCTGAACAAGTAATCTAGACAATCCTAATATCTATACTTCGTCTATACAAAGTTTTTTGCCACGCCCACTTTTTGAAGGCCAATTTCTACCTTCTTCTGTCCTCACACACATTTGAAATGTTTAGAATTTGCTGACGTATTCGAAGATTCACGCAGCGCATTGTAGCGTTTTCGTGTTTTTATATCCAATCTAAAAGGGGTATATCACTTTTGATGCATAGTTTGAAAAAATTCCACACTTTCGAAACTACTTCCCCTCTAGCAATATCAACTGTATGAAATCTTATAAGAACAAATTTGGCGCAATCTACAATAGTATAACATTTCTTTACCGAAATTCAAAAACAACGAAAATAAAAATTAAAATTATTTTAAATATTTCCGCACACACCTTATTTTCTTTATATTATTATTTATATTGAAGATTATTCATAAATTATTATTGCCAACATTGTTATTTATAGCATTATGATATATTAAATACAGATTATAAGGTAAGATATTGCTGGGATTGGAACTCGGGTCACTCGCGCATCAGTCCTCCATGCTGTAAAAGGAGTATTAGCAACAAACCACTTGAAACTGTTGTGACAGTGTCATTTTCTAATTTGATAATCATAAATTTTTTAAATAAGTCCATTTGTGGATAATATTGCTTTAAGAGATGGGATGAGATGGAATAGGGTATTCAGCGAGGCTCAGAACCGCTATCTAAGTCGATCTTGCCATATCTGCCTGTTCTTCCGCCCGCCCATCCGTCTTTTTTATACCCTGTCCCATAGGGGTATATTTGTTTTGACATTAAGTTTTTAACATATTGAATTTATATATATATATATAATTTCGCTAGATATACCCCAAAGTATATGTATCGACTCAGAATCGCTAGCTGAGTCGATTTAGCCATGTCTGTCTGCCCATTCGTCTGTCTGTCACCGATTTTTGGGCCTTAAATTTTGAGCTAGAGTTTTGAAATTTGGTATATGGACTCTCTATCTGACAAAGCAGAACAAGTGTAAAATCTTTTGAAATCGACTTACTGCCACGCCCCTTTTTAAGAAAAACCTAATTTTATCATTAAAAAAATTGAAAAGTACCTGAACAAGATATCTAGACAATCCTAATGTTTATATTTCGTCCATAAACATTTTTTTTTCCACGCCCACTATTTGGGGGCGTTTTCAGTAAAAAACGTTTTTCGGTAAAATTTTAAAAATTTCGAAAAAAAATTTGATGCAAATTATTGACTTTGGTAACGTTAACTTTTTTTTCATATATCATTTTTAGCCACGCCAACTTTTAGGAGGAGTTTTCATACTACCGCAACCTTTTCCGAAAAACACAGCTTTAGGCCAAACCGTAAGAGATATTGAAAAAAATGTCTGAACAACATATCTAGACAGTCATAATATCTATATTTTGTTCATACAAAGTTTTTTGCCGTGCCCACTTTTTGGGGGCGTTTTTCGGGAAAAAAAATTAAACATTTCGAAAAAATGGTGATGCAAAATCATTGGTTCTGTTAATATAAACATTTCTTCCATATATCATTTTAAGCCACGCACACTTTTTGGAGGTGTTTTCATACAAAAAACCATTTCTATACACTACCTTATAGCATAACCAGGCGAAAAACGATGTTTTTGGTCGTACCATAAATGATATTGATAAACTGTCTGAACAATATGTTCTGAACAATGACATTATGAATATTTCATCGCCAAAAAGCCGACATTTTGAGGATATTTGCTTTAAGGATGGGATGGGATAGGGTATAAAACGATGGAACCGGTGAGATGGCTACAATATCTCATAATGTTTTATATAATTTGCATGCACTCAAGGGTTTATGAATACCCTTTATATGTTTTACCACAGAACGAGCGTTTGAGAGGGGGAAAAAAGAAAGTCTGTCTGTACCTAACAATTTCTACGCTTAGATTTTGTGCTAGGATAATGAAATTAGGTATCATTGTCAATGCCTACAGAAGAAGTGTAAAAAAATCAAAATTCGTCCATTGTCATACCCACTTTTTAGAACAAACTATCTTTTTGATCAAACAGTTAAGAATTTTGTTTGAATAAGATATTTAGATTATCATTTTATCTTTGTTTGGTCCAGATTATATTTTTGGGAGCGATTTCTGTAGATAACGAGTTCAATCATATTTTATAAGCAAAATCAAAGCCAATGCAAATTTTTGGGGCAACAGTCTCGTTATTACCCAGGGCCTAGCTGCCCTTGGCTTAACGCCCCTAAAAAGTTGGCTAGATCGACTCAGCATTCGATTCTAAGGTATCCATATGCTATGTTACAATCTTAATATCAAAACTGATATACTTTTAAGGAATATGGTATATATACTTAAGTGCCGTCCATATCCTCTGCATGTTCTAACCATTTTCAACGTCGAACGCAGAGTTTCTGGATTCGACAAAAATAAACTAAACAAATTTTACCAAACACTTTTTTTTACTAAGAGGCCCCAAAAATATGGGCTTGGCTATGCTTTCTTATATGATAATCTTTATGTTCATAATAAGGTTTGAAGTGTTTCGAATAGTACGATCGAATTGTGTCGCACTCGGACCGTTTATTTCGAATGGGGAAGATTATCTATGGTTCCGTTTAATCTTAACTGAACTTCCACATCTGTTTATTTTTTATTTTTTAAATACTCATTAAGTGGTCATAATGGGAAACGATGTATGCGTGTAAAGAAAAGTAATAATAATCAGACGGCTAAGCTTATGATCTTTGTCGATTTAATCATTTCATTGTTTGTTTTAATCAAAAATATTTTCGGAATATAACTGATTTATGTATTCAATAATTTGTGAATGATGAATTTATTAAGAGTTTTTTGTATTAGGAGCGTAAATGAACCTATATTTAATATTGGACTTTTTATGTTGATACGCTTCAAGGTCGGCATATAATTGTCCGGGTCACCGTATTAACAATGAGCTCCAACAACAATACTTGAAACACCATCTCACATTGTCATTAATTAAGAATTCCATCCGTGCGCAATACTAATTTTAATATAATAAACGACAACGTAGAAACATGTGTTGTGTAAATATTCAATATACCGTCTCACCGATTTAATCACACCTATAGACAGATCAACAAATCCAAAACAAATATAGGTAATAACATATGGGCAAATGTTTTCTGTCTTGTTTTGTTTAAAAAATAAACTGTTTCACACGGTATTAAGTAGATACGTAATTTAAATTTTAAAAGCAAAGCAAATAATTCCTTTCGATTGTGCTGATTACTTGAACTTAAACAATAAAATGTAAAGGCACAAACGCTCTTGTTAAAGGTATTACTGTATAACTGATGAAAACAAGTTCTATATATATATAAATATATATATATATATATAAAAATATATATATATAAATATATATATATTTCAATATATATATATATATATATATATATATATATATTTATTTATATACAATCTTTAGTAGGTACCTACCGTTTCAATAATAACTACAAGCACTATTATTTTCGATATTGAAAACATATTTTGTAGTATGTTGGGAATATAATTATTTCCAACTGTCAGAGGGTGGGCCTTAAATTGATTTATCAAAGCACATGCCACAATGGACAACAAAAATGTCCACAGATTATAAATACTTTGTTAGATTAAATACAAATAACAATCACAGACGATATATTACATAAACATAATTCAATGGTCACAATTTGAAATGTCTCGGTCACAGAATAAAACGAATAAAAATCGGGACAGGTTAAGCGCGAACAAAGGCTCAGCAAAACAATTGTTTCGATAACGAACACACAATTGAAACTGATCAGCGATCACTTATTCGCTTGTTCTCACGCGGTTTGTTGTATTTCCTCGTCTCGTGTATACTGGCCACTGCCACTGGCCCTGGGGCTACTGGGAGAGGGCTTGGAGATTTTTTGTCTACTTTAGCTTGACTCAATACACCAAAAGAAGAAAGTGTAGAGAATTAGAGATATACTTGCGTACACACTGGGTGTTAGTACTAATGTACTAAAATGATATTATTAAATAATTGGTAGAGCTGCCATCATTGCTATTAGCTACTTTTTTTTTAATTTCGTTAAATCAACACTTATTAAGCAAACAACATCAGCCATATTTCATGTACAAGTGAAGATATATTTTTCTTACAATACAACAACAAAAATGTTTTCTGTCATTATACCCTATCCCATAGGGGTACATTAGTTCTGAAACTACATTTTTAACATAGAGAAATAATTTCGCTAGATATACTTCGCTCAAAATCGCTAGCTGAGTCGAGCAAAAAGAATTTCAAAAACCGCAAACTACTATGCCCACATTTCATTAAAACGTTGTCTTTAGCCAAAAGGTAACGAATTTTGAAAAACTGTCTGAACAAGATATTAAGGAAATCAATTTTTTTATTTCATTAAAATAAGGATTTTTGGCAAAAGTTTAAAAAAGATCGAAAAAGTTTAGAAGAAAAAACTTCGATAATAATGTGAGATGCATTTCGTCAGTATGTCTATATTTCGTTGATATGAAGTTTTACACGAATGGTTTTTGTAGGAAAACTCCCCTAAAAATAGGGTGTGGCTGTGGATGAACATGATCTATATACGAAATGTTTATATTTCCAATACGGAAGTATTTGCACAACAATTTTTTTTTAAATTTTATTGAAGATTTTGACAAAAACCGTTTTATACTAAAAACGCTGACAAAAAGTGGGCGTGGCAAAAAAACTTTATGAAGGAATATATTTTTTGTTGATTGTTCAAATATCATGTATAGTTAGTTTTTTAAATTCTTACCCGTTTGATCGAAAAAACTGGGATGGCAGTGGGCGGCTTTTGTATATGTTTACAGTTTTCGTTGTAGTTTTAAGACAATTAAAAGAACTTTCGATAAGACCACGATGATTTCGCCTATAGATTATTCTAGCCCTTTAAAAATTATCTTTAAAGCCGATCTCATCGAAGATAAATCCTATCTGTTTTTTTTAACGTCTGAACATGATTCATTCAGTTTTTGGGAATGCCCACTTTTTGAGGACATTTAAAGTAAGGATTAAATGGGATAGTGTATTCAACGATTCGCAGAGCGGATTGTACCCTTTGTCGAAAGTTTTTATTACTTAACACAATTATAAATGGTCTAGGAAAACGATTTGTAAAGCCTATCCCTTAGGTAATAAAGCCTATCTGTTTTTTTGTTGAACCAGAAAAGATTTAGATAATCCGTCTGAACATGACTTTTTTTTGGGACATTCACTGTTAGGATATAATGGGATAGACTTTAAAGGATCCACACAGCGGATTGTAGCATTCTCATACGTTTTTTCATAGAAAATTTCCTTTTTAAATTTTACGCAAAAGTAAATTAGATACCATTATTCCAGATGAATACACCACATCGCAATAATGTTTATTGAATTAAAGATTATTGGTTTAATTGCATATACGTTACATTCATATACAAACGTGCTTCTTATTCAGTTTTGTTATCCCATAGTTCAACAATCTAATAACGTGTGAACAAATTTACTACATCTTTATTCAATTATTATAGGAAACATCCGCACTGAATGTTAATAATTTTTAAATGGCAACCCTATAATAACAACGAACATTATATATACTGTGAATGAACAATGAGTTATCGGCTTTCGGGGACTGGCCTTTTCACCAGTTTCTCTTTTGGGTTATATTTAGAGTTGCAGTACAAAATGACTGTACGAATTGTATGTACGACTTAGCAAGATACCTACATAGTTAAAGTGTAGCTGAGAAAAAATTGTGTGGTATAGGTAAGCAGGTAAGCAGGTGCGAGAAAAGAAAGTGACAGCACCCTTCTTCGGATTTAAATAAATACTGTGGAGCTGCACTGGCTTAAAGTAGTTTATTTTTTTTGGGGTAAAAAACGTATTCAAATACGTTCACGTTTGCATGAACTTTAAGGGTTTTAGCTGACGAAATTAATTTTATTCCAATTACACTTTATACGTAGAATTTGACTTATATATACCTGGTTGATCTTCTAACCTCCATGTATTAGGCCAACACAAATTTTAAAAAATTACAATTTTAAACAATGTTTAACGCCAATCGGTTGTGAAAGTTTGGATAGCATTTTTATCGTTTGCGACAGAATATTTTAGATGTAATAAAATATTTAAATTTCGACATATATCAAATTTTTAAAATAAGATTTTTCAAGATTTTGTAAATCGTTTTTGAACGTTTGATATTTTTGATTGTGACAAAACCGGTTTTTTCTTAATTGAATTAAAAAAAATGTACGTGTAAAAAAAAATTATTATTAACTTTGTTCACTTTTTTGATACCATTATTTACGGCTACGTTTGCGAAAGCATAACATGTACAATTTTTTGTTTGTGCCAAAACCGTTGATTTAATCAAATTTAACATATACTTCATATATGGACCAAAATAACTAAAACTAAATTTGCCTCAATTTTAACTAAACCTACCATTTAAATTTATGATCCATCGAGTATGTAAAACACAGCTCTCCTGGTATTCATTAAACTTGAAAGAAATTCTACTTTTATAATATAAAACAAAACTGCATACCCTATTGTTTGCTAAGAATTAATGTAGCGGAGACTAAAAAATCATCATATACTTGCATACTTGGAATTAACCTTGTCTCGAAATAATAGAGAGTATTGTGTACGATGCAATCGATTTTGTTGTTATATCTTTCAAACTATAATAATTGGATTGCAAGCTTAATATCTCTTGATATTGCCTTCTTCGGGATAGGCGGGGTGTAGAATATTCCCGAGGTAAGGTATGCCTGTCACAAAAGTTAAAAAGAAAAGAACATGCAATGAACAAAACAAAAGATTTGAATACCCCAGGTGGTAGGCCAGTTACACTGGTAAATCCACCCTCTTCGGAGGTCGGTCCCATGGATTCTGGGGGGGACCATTTATTGCCTAGTAGCGACCCTTTCGGAAGAAGTAAAAGGGACGAAAGAACACCCCCATCTAAAAAGGTAGATAACAATGAAAACCTTAAGGCTAAATTTTCAAAGGCCTGTGAAGAAAGAGATGGGTTTAAGCAACTCAATGAGGCACTGCTGAGAGAAATAAATAATCTGAAGCAGGAGTTGCAATTGTTGAAAGAACAAATCAACGGCCAAAAAAAAGAAAATGCTCAGACTGTCGAGTTCTCAACCGATGAAGAAGAACTTAAAAAAGAGACGGAGGGGCATCGTCACATGGGGAATAAAAATAAAAAGCGTAAGATGAGTACATCCCCGAAAATCTCATCCCAAATGGAAAGCTGTCAAAATATTGAGATTGATCCATGTAAAGGAAACCAAATTAAAAAAATAATCAAACCTCCACCAATCATAGCGCTTCAAATAAACAACTATGAAAGCCTAACCAAATAATAATGATATAAAAATTAATGTGGTTGAAGAGGCAACATACAGAAACCTCTTCAAAATACTAAACCAAAAAAAATGCAATGGTACTCATATGAAAGTAAGCAATCTAGGCCTATAAAGGTAAAAGTAAAAAAATTACACTACTCATGCTCGCCTGAAAGCATTAAAAAAGACCTAAAAGAGAAAAAGTTCAAAATAATAGAAGTATTCAATATGCTTAAATTTAAAAGCAAAGTACCACTTCCAAACTTTATGCTCAGTTTTGAGCATGACGAAGACATAAAGAAAGTCTACGGAATAAAAGACATATTTGGAATGAAAGTTGAAATCCACACATTAAGGAAATTTAAACTCGTTCCACAATACAAAAATTGCCAAAAGTATGGTCACACACAAAAATACTGCAGCGTAAATTCAAAATGCGTAAAATGCGGGGGAAGTCACCATACTAAAGACTGTATGAAAAAAAAAGATGAACCGCCAAAATGTGCGAATTGCAACGAAAATCATCCAGCTAGCTATAGAGGATGTACAGTTGCAACAGAAATCCAACTTGCTTAAGACAAGAGGCAAAAGAAGCCTCACAACAGACTAAATATGGACGCACCTAAAGTCAAAAAGGACTTACAACAAAGCACCAAACAAAAATCAATACCCAAGAGTTAAAAGTCTTAAAAGACACAAAATTAAAACCAACTGCGGGTGCAAAAATAACATATGCTCAAGTAGCATCAAAAACCACAGGAAAACCAGCTGACAAAACTGAAAAAAAAAAAAATATAAAACCAATGGAAACCCTAATGAGACAAATCCTTAATAGAATGGATTCCATGGAGAAATGTAATAAAACAATATTAGAAAGAATATCTATTCTTGAGAGACAGAGCAGCAACAAAAGAGCTGTACCAAAAAGACAAACATGATGGATAAAATAAAAATCCTTGAATGGAATGCTTATGGTATCGAGAATCGCAAGGAAGAGATTCAAATAATACTCGATATTAACCAAATCGATATATGCAATATGCCTCATCTCAGAGACTCATTTAAAATTATCTACAGACTTTAAACTGCAAGGATATAAACTATATCACACCCCACATCCTCACAATTGTGCAAAAGGAGGGGCTGCAGTCTTAATAAAAAACGAGATTGAACACCATATAGAAACCAAATTCCAGTCATGTGCGATTCAAGGGATCTCCATAAGTATAAAAACGAACAGTGGGCAGATATCAGTTGCATCAGTATACTGTTACCCTAGCTATAGAATACAGAAAAGTTACATTAAAAGTCTTCTTGAAATATTTCACAATAGATTTATTGCGGGAGGAGATTTTAATGCCAAAAAAAGGTATTGGGGATTAAGACTAACGAATACTAGAGGAAGAGCTTTACTTGAAACAATTAAAGAATGTGGCAGTAAATATAATTCGGCGGGAAAACCTACCTACTGGCTAACAGATAGGAATAAAACCACAGATCTTGTCGACTTCTTTATAACAAAAATATCTCCTCAAATAATATAAATGTGGAAGAAGGGCCAGACCTACAGTCAGATCACTCTTTAATACTTTTCACACTTGGCGATAAAATAATAATGAAAGAACAAAGTCCAACACTAGTTAATAAGCTAACTGACTGGAGCTACTTCAGAGAGAAGTTGGAAGAAAATACCCAAATGATAGCTATTGAAACAGAAGAGCAAATAGAGGAAGCAGTGCAATTATTTACACTCAATATACAAAAAGCTGCATGGACTGCAACTCCAAAAATAAAGAACAAAATAAAACCAAATTCATACTCTCCTGTAATATGTGAAATTATTGCAGAAAAGAGAAAAGCTAGAAAACGTTGGCAACAAACAAGGGATCCAATTGACAAAAACAAACTAAACAAGCTAAATAGAGAAATTAAGGCTGGTGTACCTCAATGCAGTGTTTTAGGTCCAGTGCTATATCTCCTATTCACTAGTGATCTACCAGAAAGTGACGAAATCACTTTAGCTACCTTTGCAGATGATACTGCTGTACTTTCTGTAGGAGAAACTGTCGAAATAGCTACAAAAAAGCTTCAAAAGGCAGTAAACAATATCTCAGAATGGACTAAAAATTGGCAGATCAGATTAAATGACCTGAAGTCAGTTCATATAAATTTTACGTTAAAAAATGTACCACACATTCCAGTATACAGAAATAGTAATGTAGTGGAATATTCAAATACAGCTAAGTATTTAGGGATGACTCTAGACGCCAAACTGCGCTGGGAAGCACATGTAAAGAAAAAAAGAGATGAGTTAAACATCCGCTACAGTAAAATGTATTGGCTTATTGGGAGATACTCACCCTTATCCAACTACAATAAGTTATTGCTATATAAGCAAATTCTTAAACCAGTATGGACCTATGGGCTCCAGCTTTGGGCATGCACATGCAAGACAAACTTACTAAGAATACAAACCTTCCAAAAACAAAGTACTACGGAGCATAGTTAACGCACCGTGGTACATACGTAACACCGATCTACATAGAGATCTATATATTGAAATGGTTGAAGATGAAGCTAAAAAAGTAGCTCTAAGACACAGAGATAGGCTTCTCAGCCATGTTAATTTAGAAATAGCACAGCTTTTAAGAACCGACAATATAGTCAGGAGATTAAGACGGGTTAAACCCCTTGACCTATGTAGCTAAAGATATATATAAAAAAAGAAAAACAAATACTGAAACTTAAGTACAATTTCAAACAAAACTCATAGAAATCCGACCAACGTCGGAATATCTTTTAAAATTTATATTTTTATAAAATATAATACATGTGAAAAATAAATTGCTGATTCGTCTAACGACTAGGTGCGATACCTTGAAGACATACAAAAGTCAGTCTTCGGGAGGTTTTTTAGATCGGGTTAAAGTCCCTCACTATTGCAGAAGGTTCCCTCGCGATAAAACCTCTGCAATGTCTTTCGATGATTTTTCCTTCCAGCGAACCCCCCAAAAAACAAAAAAAACTCTTTAGGTATCTTTTTTGCTTTTGGGCTAGTAACTAAATAAAAATTATTATTTTCTGTTTTTTTTTCAAATTTCGTATTAAAAGATCATTTAAAAATCCATAAATGTTTAATCTTACTCTTACCTCGCAGTAAAAAATAAAAATGTAGTTAGCCGCGGTGTAGTGGTAATGTGTTCGCCTGTTGAGTGGAAGGTTGCGCGTTCAATCATAAACAAAACCCATTTAACTTTTATTTAAAAGAAATTAAAAAGGTTGGTTGTTATACCTATAAGTATGATCCTTCTTGAATTTCTTCAGATTTAACGAACACAAGAAAAAGTGACTCCACGAAGTTAGTTTGGACACCATCAATGGAGTAAGTCTCCACTACATCCAAAATCTTTCCTATCACTCTCTTTCTTCCTTCTTCCTTCTTAAACGATCGTACTGTGGTTACATATTAAGGGGACTCATAACCCCATGAGTGCATGTAAATTATAAAAAAAATGTATTTATATATGTAAAATTTAATTTTCTTATATTAATAACTAATTTTAAAAAAAATCTGCAATTTTTTAAGCTTTTTATTCCAATTCGTATGCAATTCTAAGGACCGACGTTACATGTTTTACCGCATTTCTTTTTATACCCTTCCGATTTTCCTTTGCTGCCGCAGCCGCGGAACCGTAATCAAGAGAGCAGTAACTATGCTATCACTAGCTCTCAACCTCACGCTCATACTCAAACGGCATCGCGTAATGTATGGGAGAAGGACGACTGCAATGTGAGCAGCTCTCTCAACCATACTGCCGGCAACATTCCTGGTAACATTCCCAGCAACATTTCAAGCAACATCCCTAATACACAACCAACATTGTTCACGATCGAGGAACTCAACGCTTTAGCTATGGAAATGATCACGAGTTTGTCTACTTGTAAATCCAAAGTAGAACAGTTTCAAGTTATTGCACATTTAGCAACTAAGTTTTTGTATAGTAATGTTAAGTAATATGATAGATAGTTACATTAATATTGTCACTTGGAATGCGAGAGGTATTCGCAGCAAAACTGTAGAATTTATAAACTTTTTAAAAAACAGCAACATTGACGTTGCTTTGGTTACTGAGACTTGGCTTAAACAAGGTATTAATTTATCAACACCTCAATACAAATGCTACCGAAATGATAGAGTCGATAGGACTGGTGGCGGTGTTGCGATTCTTATCAAAAGATCAATTCAGCATTCGCTCCTGCCTGTTGTCAGAACACGTTACGTGGAAAATGTGGGGGTTGAATTAAAACTAAGAAATCAACAGGTTGTTAAGGCTTTTTGCGTATACTTTCCAGGTAATAGCGCTACAGATGAGAAGAGAATTAACTTTAAAAACGATTTAAGAAGGCTTTTCACTTTAAACGGCGATTTCGTAATTGGTAGAGACCTCAATTCCAGACATAGGAATTGGGGTTGTGTTCGAGCTAATGCTTGGGGAAACCTACTTGCTGATTTTCCTGTTATATTGCCAATCTCTGTTTTGTTTCCTCCTAGTCCAACTTACGTTCCAGCCAGTTCTCGTGGTAGTCCTTCCGTTCTTGACTTATTTATTACAAATGTCCCTTGTCTTATAACAAATCCAGTATCACTTAATGAGCTTAGCTCCGATCATAATCCGGTTTTTTGTCGTCTCATGTCGTCAAGGGAAATAAAAGTGCAATATGTCCAGGATTTAAAAAATGCTAACTGGACACGTTTTCGTTCAGAGATTAAATCAAAACTTAGTAATATCACCCTAAATATTGACGACATTTTAACTAAGGAAGACGTTGACTGTCTTGTAAATGATTTTAATGATCACGTTCTCAGTGCGGTGGATGCTAGTATCCCAAAAATTTCTAAAAAGTTTTACTGTTTTAAACTGCCCCCTCATATATTATCTTTAATTAAACTGCGTAATATGTGTAGACGAGATTGGCAAAGGTACCGACAACCTGTATTCCGGCATCAAATGTCATACCTAAACAAACAAATAGCCTTACAAATTTTAAAACATAGAAATATAGAATGGAACACTAAACTCAATCTACTGGACAAAAACGGTAAACCCTTCTGGAACATCGTTAAATTAGTAAAAAATAAAAATAGACAGTTACCCTTCTTAAAAAACTCGTCGGGCACTTACTTTACTGATATAGAAAAAGCCAACGCACTTGCCATAAACTTTTTCAATAACCATATTGTCTCACAAAACTTAGGTGATGTTTATACCAACACCCTAGTGAGTAACACAATTCAAGCTTTTTCATCCAATGTAACTCATCATTCTTCTTCCATCACATTTGTTACGGAAGAAGATATAGAATTTTTAATTAACAATCTACATGCAAAGAAAACTGGAGGTATTGATATGCTAAGAAACATTTACTTTAAGCAGTTGCCCAAAACAGGTATACGATTTGTCACGCTTATTGTTAATGCATGCCTTAAAATGCAGTACTTTCCCGATATCTGGAAACTTGCAAAAGTGGTACCAATATTAAAAGCTGGTAAGTCTTCTGAAAGGCCGGAAAGTTATAGACCTATCAGCCTTCTAAGTAATCTTAGCAAAATATATGAAAAGGTGTTGAAAGAACAAATTTTAAAATTCATTGATGTTCAACAAATTTACCCCGATGAACAATTTGGTTTTAGGCGTCACCACAGTACATCCCATCAGGCACTGAGAATATGTAACTGTATTAAATTCAATCGAAGCCAAGGAAAATCTACAGGTTTGGTCTTACTAGACATTGAAAAAGCATTTGACTCAGTTTGGCACCAGGGCCTGATATACAAAATGATAAGTCTTAACTTCCCTCCATATATTTGTAATATAGTCCAAAGCTTTTTGTCCAATCGCTGTTTTAAATTCCATGTTAATAGTAGTGTTTCCGACTTGGTATATGTTGCATCAGGTGTCCCACAAGGCTCAGTTCTTGCCCCAATATTATACAACATATTTACACATGATATTCCTAAATTACCGCACTGTAATATAGCCATCTTTGCAGATGATACCGCAATATTTTCATCCCATGAATTCGCTCTCAATATTGAGAGGAATCTCCAAAATGGACTGGAAATATTAATAAAATACTATCACAAATGGAAAATCAAATTGAATGAAGGTAAAACTCAAGCTATCTATTTCACCCGAAAAAGAAAGTCTTGTTTCCTTCCCACCGGCCACCTTCAATTCAATAGTAATAGTATTAATTGGGAACCTTGTATTAGATATCTAGGTATTTATTTAGATACCAAGTTAACTTTTAAGGACCACATTAATAAATCTATAAAGAAAATAGGTATAGGAATCAAGATGCTTTACCCGTTTATTAATAGAAAATCATTACTTTCTACTGACAACAAAATAATTTTACATAAAGTAATTTTCCAGGCAATTCTATTATATGGGTGTCAGGTATGGGGCAACTCCGCAAAGTGTCATATACAAAAATTGCAAGTATCGCAAAACAAACTGTTAAAAATGATGCTAGATTTACCTTGGCACCACTCAACTATTGACATTCATGAAAGAGCGAATGTTGAAATGATAGCTGATAGAATTCTAAAACTTAACAACACTTTCAAAACAAGATGCAGTTTCGCTGACAATCCTCTTGTAAATCAACTAAATACCTAATATTGTTCAATTACAATTTCTACATACTCGTACTTATTGTTTAAATTTATATTATTGCTGTACAAATTTGTACTCATTTGTTATTATTTATTTATGGGATATTTGTTATTTGTTACCTTAATGTATAATAGTGCTTATTATTTTACTTTTCTATTTGTTTATTTATTTTTTTTGTTTGTTTATTCATTTATTTATTTATGTACTTAATCATTTATTTATTTTTATTTATTAATTTATTTGTCTATTTATTTATTTATTTATTTATTTATTTATTTATTTTTTTATTTATTTATTTATTTATTTATTTATTTATTTATTAATTAATTAATTTATTCATTTATTTATCTATTTATTTATTTATTTATCAATGTACCAATTTAATGGCAATTGTAATTTTTTTTTTTTTTAATTATTTATCCTTTATTTTATTTTATTTTTTTTTTCTTATATTGGAGGTTTTTTTCGTATTTTCCTTCAAGTTTATTCTTTTTTCTTTATAAATTCTTCTAACCATTAAAAATAATATTTCAGTAGAAAGATAAAATCATCATCAAATCTCTGTAAAATGTGCAATAACATAATTATGTAAAAATATTCATATACGAAATAAATATATCTATCTATCTATCTTTTTATACCCTTTCCCATTAGGGCATATTAGTTTTCACATTAAGTTTGTAGCATAGAGAAATAATTTCGATATATATACCTCAAGGCCATGTCTGTCTGTCCGTCCGTACGTCAGTGTGTCAGCGATTTGTGGGTCTTTCATTTTTAGCTAGAGTTTTGAAATTTTGTATATAGACTCTCTATCCAACAGGTGTTAACATTTTTGAAATCCGCCCTCTGCCACGCCCACTTTTAAGAAAAACGTTTTTTGGAAAAACGGTGAGGAAGTTCGAAAAAGTTTGTGTTTTAAGACAATCCTAATATTTATATTTCGTCTATAAACAGTTTTTGCCACCCCAACTTTTTAGTGGCATTTTCATTATAACACGTTTTTCGGTAAAATTTTTAAATATTCGAAAAAAAATGTTGATACAAAATGATTGTTTATGATAAATACCCTACCCCATAGCATAACCTGGCAAAAAAGTGGTTTTTTGTCAAACCATACAAGATTTCGATACAATATAACAATATATTGTGACAATCTCATTTTCCATATTTAGTTTTCAAAAATCCCACATTTTGGGGATATTAATTTAAAGGAAGGGATGGGATAGGGTATTAAACTATCCGCACAACAGATTGTAGCCTTCTCATGTGTTTTTGTTATGTCTTTTCAATTTGTTCAACTAGAAAACACTAACCGTATTGCACCAAAAGTGGTGCAAATATTTTATTGGTGTTAAAAAAAAGTTTATACACACACGATCGTCAACACAACGTCCAATCCGAAATTTCATATGAACACCTCTCCACCAATTTTAGCAAGAGGGTACGTGACATTCAATGTGTCCGCTGTGCGAATCGTATAATACGCTATCCGATTCATAAAATTCATATCCCCAAAATGTGAGCTTCTTGGCAATAAAATGTTGAATATGACATTATCACAAAATATTATACAGGCAGTTTATCAAAATCTTGTATGGTTCGACAAAAAACATATGATATTTTTCTATACCCTATTCCATAGTGGTATATAAGATTGATACATAGTTTGTTACATAGATTAATAATTTAGCCAGATATATCTTAAAGTATATGGTTCCCCTTTCTTGGAGGTGTTTTCCTAAAAAAACATTTGTATACCGTACGCCGTATGCAGGAGAAAAACGTTGTTTTTTGCCGAACCATAAACGATTTTGAGCAATATGTTTTAACAACGTCAATTTTAATATTTTTTTTTCATAAAGAATATGCATTTTAATGATGGGATGGGATATTGTATAAAACGATCCACACAGTAAATTGCAGCATCCACATATGTTTATACCCTATCCCATAGGGGTATATTAGTTTTGATACACATTTTGTAACATAGAGAAATAATTCAGCTGGTTATAGCTAAAAGAAAGGGTGATCCATTTCGAGGTTTCCTACTTTTTTAATGAAAAAAACACAGAAAATTCAAATTTAATGGAGAATGTTTATTATCATTTGAAAGAACATTCTTTGGCATTTATTTTTTGAAGATTATATCTATCAAATGTTGGCCGTTGCTAAGTCGCAGATGGTCCATCCGTTGAGTCCAATTTTCGATTACTCGTTCGAGCATTTCGACTGGTAACTGGCGAATGACACGCGTGATGTTTTCCTCCAAGGCCTGAATCGAAGCGGGTTTGTCGGCATAAGCTTTTGACTTTATATATCCCCACAGGAAAAAGTCTAACGGTGTGATATCACACGATCTTGGTGGCCAATCGACCGGCCCAAAACGTGAAATTATGTGCTCACCGAAATGTTCTCTCAATAAGTCCATTGATTGATGCGATGGGTGGGAACAGAACAGAACACAGAACGTGAATTTTCATAATAAAGTTGAACAATTTGTAAACGTTGTTCACGCGTAAGTCTTTCCATTATGAAATGCCAAGCAATACTAAACAAAAATAACATGACAGCATGACACGACTCGCACGTGATCTGTCAAAAAAGGCTATTGAAAAAAGTATCTCTACTTGGATCACCCGTTATATGGATCGACTCAGAATCCGTCCGTCCGTCCGTATGTCATAAGTTTTTGGACCTTAAATTTTGAGCTAGAATGATGTAATTTGGTACACGTATTTGTTTTTGCACCCCGCAGAATAAGTGTACTAATTTTTGAATTCCGCATACTGCAACGCCCCCTTTTCAGAAAAAACGTTGTTTTAGGCCAATCCGTTTATGCCAATCTAATAGGGGTATATTAGTTTTAGTACATAGTTTGTAACATAGAAAATAATTTAGATAGTAAACTATGTAAATGTAAAGGTATGTTTAGGTACGTTTTGATATCTTGTATTTTAATTTGTTTGTTATTTTAAAAAAAAAAATGTCAGCAAAAAGCTATTGGTAGACATTTGCAACTTCTTATTTTTAAATTATATAAAACTAGAAATTACAAAAGTAACTCAACCTGCCTAAACCGATTTAAATATATTTAAACTTATCTAAATCTATCTTAACCTATCTGAATCTATCTAAACTTATATAGACAGTGTCATGTGATCTCTATTCCATCGGCTAACTAGTTGAAAGTAAGAACAACGCTTACTTCCAGTTAGATAAAAAATCACATGACAGGGCCTACTTAACTCTATGTTTCGGATGCAGTCAAGTTTAGCCCCCAGTGTTTGTCTCTGTTCAACCTGTTAGTATTACTTTTATTAAATCGAGGTATGCTAGTGCAGTATCTTATTCGATCAGTATTCCCACCCCCCGAATCAATAGGCTTGTAAGGGACCCTTTTATCTGTTGCTCTTCTTGTAGCATTGTATATGATTTGGACGTTCGTTAAGTCTGATAAGTAGTAGAAACAGGAATGCCTCTGCCCGAAGGTATCCACTTTATAATGTATTTCTGAAGTACCCAGGTTCGGATAGAATAATCCAGAGATTAATTCGTTTTCGCTAAAACCTGCCGAACGATCAAGGTAATTCTTTACAAGGTCTAGAATGACATTGGTAATTCTAGACACACCGGAAGCACCTAAAAGTCTTTTGTTTAAGACATAGTGTGTAAAAACGGAATGTGCACTCGTATACATCTGCATGCAGGCTCTGAGACATTTGCGCTCGACAAATCGGAGTTCTTCAATATATGATGGGTTAGTTGCATAAGTCGGCATTGGATGAACAAATGCTTGGTAGAAAATGATCTTCACATCGGATCTAAGATAGATGGAATGAAAAAGCCTTTTCAAATTGAATATTTAGGTGCACTTTATACAAAAATTTGTCCATATGAACACCTTAATATTTCACAACTTTCCTTGTCTCGATCTGATGATCATTTGAACTCGTTGTCTTAAGATTTCTCCAGTTACGTCTCAAATTTGAATGGCCATGTCTTATTGTGGTGCGGAACAGTATAGTTTCACCTTTCATATAGTTGACTTTAAGTTTCAATTCGGAACAGAAACCTTGAAACCTATCAATCTTGCTTTGAAGTTGAGTTTGGATGATTTCAATTTTGGAGCCGCTTGCTTACAGTGTTGCATCGTCGGCCAATGTCAATGTATTATCGAGGTCCCTAAGTATATTAGAAATGTGTATATTAAGAAGCTGCGGAGGAGTTACTGCTCCTTGCAGAAAACATTAGTGACCATAAAAACTTCAGCTGTCGAGTATTCTGTATCTGTAACGACGAATTTCTTTCAGTGTATCATGGATATCTACTTTTTTTTCCGAGGGTGGTGGAAATCTCAAGAGACACGATGAGCACGTGTCCAAAGTAAGTGACCACTAAAACCACAACCGTTTTTGTATTTTTTTATTGCAATTAAGTATGCAACTTATCTAGCAATTTTTATTATTACGAGTAATGAATGTTTGGCAGGTAACTTCCCTGTGAGAGTTCCTGCTTTTTCCGCAATTTATAGCGCAGCTTGTTCTTATCGGGCCAAATCTAAGAGCTTAGTTCTTTAAAGACCTCGCAATAAATTTGTTTCGTCAAGAATTTGGAGGACCGTTGTATTAACGTTTCCCAATAAACATTTTTTATGTTTGTGTGCAAAATTTTTCGTTTTAGCTTCAACCGCGGGAATACCCAGATCTCTGCGTAGATCTTCATTCCTTATATACCACGGCGCATTGACAAATGATCTTAACATTTTGTTTTAAAAAGTTTGTAAAATATTTAGATTCGTTTCACTGGTACAACCCCATAGTTGTTACATATGGTATATGTGCAGACCGGCTTTAGCACTTGCTTGTATAACAGCAGCATGTTATAAAGGTTAGGCTTCGAATATTTTCAGAGTAACCAGTACAGTTCTCTGTATTTATTTTTAAGTTCTTCGGATTTCGTTTTTACATGTGACTTCCACTTTAATTTAGCATCGAGTTTCATTCCGAAAAATTTCGCTTCATTTGCAATAGGGACACGAACCGTATTGAGAAATACTGGTAATTTACATGAATCGAATGGATCTCGTTAAGTGCAATCCGCCAGGACTTTGTCCGTTCATTAATTTCGTTAAGAGCGTTTTGTAATTTTATATGGTACAAAAGTGGTCCAAGGATGCTTCCTTGAAATCCGAATATTCGTTTCCAAGTTTCACACGGAAGAGCCTATGCTCAAGATACGACACGAGGATTTATATAATTTTTCAGGCAGAACTTGTCTGAGCTTGCATTGAAGGCCTCTTTGTCAAAAGCTTGCGACACGTCAATAACTATGGCTGAGCTAATTTTCTTTTCTTCGAAACTTTCTCCATCGAAACAGTAATTCGATGAACTTGGTCCACAGTCGAATGTTTACTTCTAAACCCAAATTGATGGTCAGGTAAAATGCATTTCTGATCGATAATGGAGTGTAAGCGACCGAGTAATGTCCTTTCAAAAACTTTTGAAATTATTGGAAGAAGTGAAATAGGTCTGTAAGATTTTATTTCATTCGGTGATTTTCCTGGCTTGAGAACCATAATCACTTCCGCGACTTTCCACTGTCTTGGAATGCATTCTAATCTAATTGCTGCATTTACAATGTAGAGGAGTTAAGTGAATGCTTTTCGGGCAACATTTTAAGAAGTTGTTCTGTAATTATCCTGTAATTAGGTCATAACCCGTGGCTTTTTTTAGCTTTAATTTTTGTATTTCCCGTTTAAGCTCGGCAATACTTGCATATCTAACTAGATAACTATCGGTTGTAGTTTCGAATACAGTAATGTTTTCTGGACCACCAAATGGTTTAAATGTTTTCTTAAGATGTGTGGCAAAAACGTCTGCTTATTATGGATACTATCATCTTTGTTAGATGAGAAGGAAACTCATATCGAATAAGTTTATAAATTTATCCGTCGACCCAAACAGTGTCAAAGGCTTTTTCGATATCTACCAGGTAGGCAGCTGTAAATCTTTTGGCGTTAAGATTCCAGTTAACATCCGAAATCAGTTTCGTAATTACATGCACTGCGGATTGCTTTTGTTTTTAATCCAAATTGATTACTCTGTATAATCTTCTTTTCATTACAGACTAACGAAGACCTCAAAGACCTTCCCGATATTAGGCAGGAGACTCATTGGCCTAATAAGAAGGATCAGAAAAATTCTCTTTCTTTTTAATTATCGGAAACACCTTTGACATTTGAAAACAACACGGAAAGTAGTAGTTATTAAGAAGATTGTTAAATATGATGTTAAATATGATTGTTAAATATGATAAAAATGATGTCAATTGCACGATGTTTGGAATGTTATCAAAAACATTTGATTTTTTAGTATTTAGTTTCCTAAATATTTCAGTTAGTTCGTCAAGGGTCGTGTTGAAATCGGTACCAATCAGTATGTCAAATCGCCGGCCAAGATGAAATAGCTATTTAAGCTATTTAACCTTAGTAACAGCTATTTTTCGATTTCAACGTTAAACTGACTAGCGGGTGCTGGCCGAGCGTACGCCGATATTAAATACAGAAAACCATGATCTCTTAAGGGCAGAGATATGATGGTTGGAGTAACGAAGGGGCTTATGAATTAGTATTGGCGTACTTGTATTGAATTTCACAAGTCTGATATTATAGTTTTTCAATTCTTTGTTATGTTTGTCTTATGGTCCTCTGCAAAGCCCAATTAATCACCACGCCTTTCAATGGATATTATAGAATTGATATTTGGGAAACGTTTTGTTTTGCTTCCTACGATGCTTTTATATTTTGTGCATCAAACACAAAATAATTCAGCCCTACCAGCTTCCTTTTGCACATGGCAATTACCAGGCTCATGAGTATTTTGGCACTTCACACACCTATATGTCATACTGCAATTTGAAGCAAAGGGGCCAAATCGTTGGCATTGAATGCAATGAAAAATACCGATTTTAAATTTTTTTCAAATGAATTATTTCCCATTTTCGTATCTAATGTTTCGATGGTTTTGGGCTTTACTATCTGGAGATAGTTGTACAACTATAAGTGTACCTGAAAGCTTTTACAAATTTGATATCGTTTAAATCAAGGCTTTGAAGCTCTTCAAGTACTTCTTCAGGGCTGAAGCCATCACTTAGACCTTTAAGCAAAAATGTCTGCAATTTTTCATCTTTCAATTTGACAATCTTAAAATTTATGTTTCGCCCATCTACATTTTTATTTTCACACCCACTTTTTAATAATTAATAATTCATTTTAATCCACGCCCGATTTGTACACCATATGTCCATACCCCATATCAACATTTTTTTTTGATGAACTATAAAAGATTTTGGTAAACTGTCTGAAAAATTTGTTCTGACAGTTATATTTTATATATTTTATACCGATAAAATATCTTTTTTACTAGCGGTCCCTCGCATACACATTGTACTTTCTGTGAAAATTACTCTTCGGATTTAAGAGGAAATGTGTGAACTGAATACGACTCAAATGCAACGATCCATTGCGAACGAGAACAAAAACCAACGACGACGAATTTGATAAAATAGTTTGGGTTTACACTCAAGAAGATATTGCAATGTGCTTTATTGCTCTATTTAGACAATGTCATTATTATTCATGTATTAAAATGTTCGTTTTTGATTCTATATAATTCAAATAGTTTTGATGATGAAGTGCTCAAACATATTAAAACATTTGTATAGAGAAATCGGATTAACATTTTTTTAATTTATGCCAATTATGGGATATCGTCAATTTCGCTCAAACTATTTAATGAAATACATAGAATGAAATTTAATACATAGTTACCTACAGATCAAATTACAACATTGTGTGTGCATTTCTTATCTATTTTGCACACACAGTCATTTTTTGCTTACCAAACAACTCTAAACGTTTTTCGATATTCAATACTTTGTAGTATGATAATAAACAACAATAATAAGAGATAACAGACAGAACCATCTCACAATGATCAACAAGATCATCACAATGAGATGTTTGTGTCTATATAAGATAGGATTAAGTTCATTTCTGTAGTTATTATACATCCGACTCCGAAGACGAACACGTCTTCGTAAATGAAACAATGGCAATTATAATTGAAGGGCATCGTAATAGAGCCCTAGACACGTTCATAAGAGGCCTGAACGGTGATCTGTCAAGGCTTATCGCCATCAAAAGCCCTCGTTCTTTACCAGAAGCATATTCAGCTTGTCTGGAACTGCAAAACATGAATTACAGAGCAAATAATTTTACTAGAAGTAATCTTCTAACCCCATCGTCGTCCCATACAATTCACTCGTACCACTGGTACCACCCCCAAGAAAACCTCATAATATGCCGAATGCACAACCAAGGCAATATCAACTCCCACATATATCCCAACAACAGAAAACATGATCTATTCACACGGACATAGACTACCACAACATACATATACATACAGACCAGTACCATTCCAACGACAATTAAAACCTAAACCGATGGATGTAGATCATAGCATTCAAACAAGGCAAGTGAATTACATGAACCGTCCGCAACAATTTACGCAACCGAACCAACAAATATATCAACAACAACAACAATACCAACGTCCACAACAACAACAACATCAATACCAACATCCACAACAAAATCAACAGCAACAGCAGTACAAACGAATGGGATCAAATAATAACATTCCATCATCCAGCCCACCAAAACAACAGAGAGTCTATCAAACAGACGCTGTTCAAGAAAATGATATAGAAGGCTACGAGGAAACACTAAACGAAAAATTTGAAGACGTTGATGAATTAACAGGACAGGAACTAAATTTTTTAATGATCGAATTAGCGGAACACCCTACATAAAATATCGCGCACCCAACGGAAAGACGTTGAACTTCCTAATAGACACAAGAGCAAACAAAAATTTTATAAAACCAGAACATACAGCTAAACAAATACATTTAGACAGACCATTTTATGTAAATTCGGTAGGAGGAAAAGTAAAAATTGAAAATTCAGCTTCAGGGAAGATATTCTCAACATATGGAAACGACATATTGATCAAATTTTATGTATTACCATCCCTAACCTCATTCGACGGTATTCTCGGAGATGAAACCTTACGCGAATTGAAGGCAATTATAGATAGAATTGAATCCAAATTATATATTTTTCCGAACATAGTATTACCCTTAGAAATAAGACAATCAGTGGACGTAAATTCAGTTTTAAACAATGAATTACTTAACTCACAGCAAACTTGGGAATTTAAGAATACTCTAGATAAGTTCTCACATATTTTTACTAAACCCGATGACAGAATAACGGCAGTGACAAATGTAAGAGCCGAAATTAAAATAACTACTGATACCCCTATTTATGCGAAATTATATCCATATCCAGTATGTATGAGGCAAGAAGGAAATAAAGAAATTAATAAACTATTAAGTGATAATGTTATTAGACCGTCTACCTCCCCATATAATGCCCCAATTTGGATTGTACCTAAGAAATTTAGTAAAGATGGTGAAAGAAAGTACAGAGTGGTTATTGATTACAAAAAGCTAAACGCAGTCACAATATCGAATACATACCCAATACCCGACATAACAACAATCTCAGCGAATCTTGGAGAATCAAAATTCTTCACCACAATAGACTTAACGTCAGGTTTCCATCAAATACCAGTGAAAGAAAGTGATATAGAAAAAACAGTTTTCTCAACCCTTAACGGGAAATACGAATTTTTAAGATTGCCCTGATTGAACGCTCCAGCAATATTTCAATCTATGATAGATGATGTTTTAAAAGAACATATTGGCAAAATATGTTATGTCTACATTGACGACATAATAATATTTAGTAAAACTATCGAAGAGCACCTTTCACATATTCAGTTAATTCTAACTAAACTCAGTAAAGCAAATTTGAAATTTAATCTTGAAAAAACAGCATTTCTTGAAACAGAAATAGAGTACTTAGGTTTTATAATTTCAGGAGAAGGTATTAAGGCCGACTCAAAAAAATCCAAGCGATTCAGAACACTCAAGAACTTTCAAATCTAAAAGAATTAAAATCATTTTTAGGATTAGCTTCCTATTAAAGGCGCTTTATCAAAGACTTTGCAAAAATCGCAAAACCCTTAAATTCACTCACATCAGGCGAACTTGCTAGGACAAGTAAAAATCAATCAAAGAAGGTACCAATTAAATTTAAAGAAACTCAGAAGAAAGCGTTTGAAAATTTAAAAAACCATCTCATATCAGCTGAAATATTAATTTACCCGAATTTTAACAAACCATTTATTTTAACAGTAGATGCATCAAATTACGCTTTAGGTGCAGTATTATCTCAAGGAGAAATAGGTAAAGATAGGCCAATTACATTTATATCAAGGAGCCTAAACAAAACTGAACAAGGATATGCAACAAACGAAAAAGAAATGCTTGCAATAATCTGGGCTTTAGACAATTTACGAAATTACCTTTACGGTGCTAAGAAAGTAAGAATAGTTACGGATCACCAACCGTTAACATATTCATTAAGTAATCAAAATTATAACTCAAAGCTCAAACGATGGAAAGCAAGACTCGAAGAATATAATTATGAAATAATCTATAAGCCAGGAAGAACGAATCTCGTTGCAGACGCATTATCAAGAATGAATATAAGTGAATGTAACCCATCAACAACTTCAATGACCCAACACAGTGCTGAAGAAGATAGTACGGATTCAATAACCTGTGTAGAAGCTCCAATAAATGTTTTCAAGAACCAAATTATATTAATAGAAGGAGAGGAGGGAGAGAGATTATATGAAATACCACATCCAGGATATCATAGGAAAACAATAAGAAAAAATAATTACACTGCTGAGATTATAAAAGAAATATTAAAAACAGAAATGAGATCAGATATCGTAAGCGGATAAAAAGCTCCAGAAAGTGTAATGCAACATATACAAGAAGTTTATAAGCAAGATTTTGGAAGAAACTTAAAAATACGACTTACACAAAAAATCGTAACAGATTTAATAGATGAAGATCAAATTTTGGAATTAATTCATCAAGAACACAGGAAAGCTCACAGATGTATCAAGGAAAATAAAGAAAAAATATTACAGAACTTTTACTTCCCTAATATGAATGCAAAGATTAGAGGAATTTTACAGAATTGCAAGATATGCAAAGGAAATAAACACGACAGACATCCAACACGAAAAGAATTACAAAGTACACCAATCCCTCAGTACCCAACTGAAATAATTCATGTAGATATAATGGAACAAGATGGACAGTTATTTCTTACTTCAATTGATAAATTTTCGAAATTCGCCAAATTATTTTCCATAGAGAACAAATCTGCGATTTACCTTAAGGATAAAATATTGGAACTTATGCACTATTATACTACACCGAAACTACTAGTAATGGATAGAGATAAAGCCCTTACTAGTCCAATAATAACAGATTTGTTGTCAAATCTAGGAATAAATATTTATTTGACACCTACACATAGAAGTGAATTCAACAATTCAAGAAATAATTAGATGCATACAAAAGGAATACAACTCATCTCCAATAAAGGAACTAGCTTTAATAGCAACAGACAGATATAATAATACAATTCATTCAACAGTAAAGGATACACCGGCTAATTTATTTTTCGGGAGAAAACCATCAAAATCTCTAGAAGAATTATATAAAGCTAGACAAGAAACAAACATAAAAACTAAAAATCTAATAGAAAGAATTCAGAAACAAAGATTAAGCTATGAAAATAAAAATCGTCAAAAACCAAATAAATATAAAGCAGGAGACATTATTTATGTAAAGGCCCCCGGTAGGAAAGGGAAATTAAAGCAAAAATACACTAAAGAAATAGTAACAGACGATCATAGGATAACAATAACAACAATGACAGGAAGGAAAATTCACAAAGCCAACATAAAAAACGATTGAATCTATTTTTTTCCAGATTAATATTCATCTGCATGGCATCAACATTTGCAGACTTCAACATATTCGAATAAAATGACTCTCCAATAATTTCAATAAAAATGGGACAAGGAAAAATTATTGAAGGAAACTTTAGGATTATACACATCATAAATCTCACAGATTACATTACCGTCCACAAATCATCTATCCTAACTATTCAAGATAAAATAGATAATTCTTGGTCAGTTAAAAAACAAATCGTATATCTACAAAATAAAATAGAAAGAAACTGAGATACTATTACCCCACCGTAATAAAAGATCCATTAATTGGATTGGATCCGCATGGAAATGGATTGCAGGATCACCCGACTCCTATGACTTGGACGAAATAATAAATAGACAAAATGACAAATTAAGAACAATAACCAACAATACATAATAAATAGAGACATACTAACGAGTACAAATAAAATGATAGATGATGACAAAATCATTTTAAAACAAATAAGTAAAACCCCAAAGAAAACTTCGCACAATCTATATTCAATAAATTACTCATGTTAAAAGAAAAACTAGAGGACATTACGAATGCAATACATTGGGCCAAAAAAGGCATTATTAATTCTAAACACCTTAACAAAAAGGAATTAACACAAATTCTTAGCGAAATAGAAAGTTTACCATACGGTAACGATGCAGAAGCATTGAATTATGCAACCCCCTCGGTAGCAGTCAAAAATGAACTAATTCTTTACATTATTTCTTTAACCATCACTACGAAGAAAACATACAACCATTTAAAAATAAGACATGTTACAAATAACCACAAACAAATTTATATTCTTTATCAAGATCAATTGGTTGACAGAAACGAAATATACGAGGACATTACGAATGCAATACATTGGGCCAAAAAAGGCATTATTAATTCTAAACTCCTTAACAAAAAGGAATTAACACAAATTCTTAACGAAATAGAAAGTTTACCATACGGTAACGATGCAGAAGCATTGAATTATGCAACCCCCTCGGTAGCAGTCAAAAATGAACTAATTCTTTACATTATTTCTTTAACCATCACTACGAAGAAAACATACAACCATTTAAAAATAAGACATGTTACACAAAAATGTTTGGAAATTCAAAAAGTATTAATATGTAGATCAGATGAAATAAAAAACATTATCAAAAAAATCATGTATTTCAAATTTAATAAATGCAAGGGATGCAAATTGTACACACATTTATAATACTAAAACAAAAATAGAACAAGCTACCGAAAATTTAATTTTTGTTGGTAACTATTATGGACAATTGAATGACTGTCAGAATAAAACAAGAAACTTAAATGGTAGTTATATTATACAGTTTTCTAATTGTTCGATTAATTTAGAAAATCAAAAATTCACATCAAAAGAAAATGTCAATTATATACCATTGCCAACAGTATTTAAAGCAGAATTAATCGAATCAGATATAAAAATAAACGTTGATCACCTTCACTTAGAAAATATTAAACAGATTAAAAAAATTGAAACTATCAGTACACACTCCCTAACAAATAATATCATATTGTATATTTTGGTAATAATTATTACAATTATAATTTTTGTACAAAAATGTAAAAACAAAAAAATTACAATTTTTAATACACCGTCAAAAAAAAGAAAATGTAGAGTTAAAAGCCCTGAAACAAAATTAAACGAAAATATATTTGTAACCTTGAAATAAAATCTATATTTTTCGATGACGAACAATTTTTAAGAAGGGAGGAGTTACGTACAGATCAAATTACAACATTGTGTGTGCATTTCTTATCTATTTTGCACACACAGTCATTTTTTGCTTACCAAACAACTCTAAACGTTTTTCGATATTCAATACTTTGTATTATGATAATAAACAACAATAATAAGAGATAACAGACAGAACCATCTCACAATGATCAACAAGATCATCGCAATGAGATGTTTGTGTCTATATAAGATAGGATTAAGTTCATTTCTGTAGTTATTATACATCCGACTCCGAAGACGAACACGTCTTCGTAAATAAACGTTTTTTAAAAACACCTCGACAATATAAAGTGTTTTACTACATGTATGACTAATACTGTTTGTTACTATTTCACATAATTAATTTTAGCCCACAAAAAAATTACACGGCTATTTTATTTACAATTGATTTGGTAATATTTTATTATGTTATTTAATTGTTAGCATTACATGTACATATTTTTAACTTCCACTTTCAACCTTGGTAAATTGCTCAAAAAAAAAATAATGTAATAATAATAATAATTCATTATGTAGAATTTATGTACAAAACCAAAAATAGTTATATGGCAACACTTAAATTTTATTTGACTTTCGTAATATAATTCACGCCCTGGAGTTGTAAAATATTAATCTAATAAAGGAATACCTAACAATATTAATAATTTGTGAAAACCCACGTAATCTGTGTTCTTATATGTAGTAGATAAAATAACTATTTTACAGCTCTTAGCAAGCAGCACGCAGTGCGCGACGACAGGTGGGGTTGGCTGTTTACTGATCGTCTCGTCATCGCTGAGCGATTAGTTGCGAAAATGCCATTGTCAAATGCAGTTTGGCGTAGTCATTTAGTCGCGTTCACATTTAGCAAGCTGTTACAAGATCGAGTAAAAATTAAAAATAAAAACTAAAAAAATTAAAACAGATTTGATTGCTGTGCAACGTCGCCCTATAAAAGTTATGAGAATACAATTTTATTGGCAGCATTAAATATAATATGTCTAGAAGTATGCAATGACATTTGAAATGCATACTAAACGAACAGTAGCGTCTTTAATAAATATGTATGTAAATGATATCTCCGAACATAACTTATACTACATATAAATTTGCAGACGTAATAATCTACTAACTAATTTCGGAAGAATAAATATAAATTCTTTGTTATGGTGTACTCTGAAACGAGTCAGAACTACTAGCAATAGTTTCAATCCAATAATATATAATAACTCTATATAGATAATATAATGTAAAGTATAGAACTATAAATATATTATCACCCCAATTTGGGGTTGGGCCCCTACTGAGCGCGTCCCCGGATGTTGGAGAGAATGAGCCACAGTCCAGCTAAGTTTCATTTTTTCGTTACTAAAAGATCTGCGGCGAATGAGGCACTTTAATGGTCAAGCCCATCGTGAAGCAATCCAATCCGACTTCATGTAGGTCCGCGTGCATCAGGCTTTTCTTATATGAACACGTTTAGAAAACAGTGTTTTCAACAAGCAATTGCATCTAGATGGCGCATAAAGTGTAAAAGCAAAGAGAACAGAAGTGCATAGAGTACGCATAACAGCAACGTGTCTTGCGTTGGGGTGTTAAGCTACACTTTTCTATGGTTCTGATATTGTGGGTAGGCCCACCGTGAAATAAGAACAGTTATGGCTAGGTATTCACGTTAAGCATACTTTACATTGTCTATGTCATTCATTATGTATCAAAGCTATATATTTTCCAAGCTATATAACGGGTGATCCAAGTAGAGATACTTTTTTCAATAGCCTTTTTTGACAGATCACGTGTGAGTCGTGTCATGCTGTCATGTTATTTTTGTTTAGTATTATTTGGCATTTCATAATGGAAAGACTTACGCGTGAACAACGTTTACAAATTGTTCAACTTTATTATGAAAATTTACGTTCTGTGAGGAATGTGTTTCGTGCACTTCGCTCAACTTATGGTCAACATAATCGGCCTACTGAGCGTACTATTCGCAACACCATCACCCATTTTGAGACCCAGCATTCATTATTGGATAATATTCGACCGAACGTCCAGCACGCTGTGAAGAAAATATAGCGGTCGTAGCTGAGAGTGTACACGAAGACCGTAGAGAGTCGATTCGGCGCCGTTCGCATCAACTCGGACTGACGTATGGAACGACTTGGCGCATTTTACGTCAAGATCTTAAATTGAAAGCGTACAAAATACAGCTTGTGCAACAACTGAAGCCGCTCGACCTTCCCAAGCGACATCGCTTCGCTCTATGGGCTCTTGAAAAGTTCCAAGAAGATCCGACGTTTTCGAGGCAACTTTTGTTTAGCGATGAGGCCCATTTCTGGCTCAATGGGTATGTAAACAAACAAAATTGCCGCATTTGGGACGAAGAGCAACCTGAAGACATTGAAGAACTGCCACTTCATCCAGAAAAAACAACCGTTTGGTGTGGTTTGTGGGCCGGTGGAATCATCAGTCCATATTTCTTTAAAAATTATGCCGGTGCGAACGTAACCGTCAATGGCGACCGTTATCGTGCCATGATAACCGACTATTTGATGCCTGAAATTGAAGCTCGTGATCTCGGTGACATTTGGTTTCAGCAAGGCGGCGCCACTTCCCACACATCGCATCAATCAATGGACTTATTGAGAGAACATTTCGGTGAGCACATAATTTCACGTTTTGGGCCGGTCGATTAGCCACCAAGATCGTGTGATATCACACCGTTAGACTTTTTCCTGTGGGGATATGTAAAGTCAAAAGCTTATGCCGACAAACCCGCTTCGATTCAGGCCTTGGAGGAAAACATCACGCGTGTCATTCGCCAGTTACCAGTCGAAATGCTCGAACGAGTGATCGAAAATTGGACTCAACGGATGGACCATCTGCGAAGTAGCAACGGCCAAACTTTGATAGACATAATCTTCAAAAAATAAATGCCAAAGAATTTTCTTTCAAATGATAATAAACATTCTCCATTAAATTTGAATTTTCTGTGTTTTTTTCTTTAAAAAAGTAGGGAACCTCGAAATGGATCACCCTTTCTTATAGAGTGGGCACCTTTAACCATGGGTATTTTTGAACAGCACTAATTAAATCTTACTGAACATATATTTGAGATCGCAGACCAATCGCAATAATTTTTTCTTTATACGTCAACAGCTTTCGGTTTTTTTTCATTAGTCGTTAGAGAGTAGCTTGGGATGATGTTCTTACACCCTATCCCATAAGGGAAATTAGTTTTGATACATGGTTTGTAACATAGAGACATAATTTAGCTAGATATGCCTTAAAGTATATGGACCGAATCAGAATCGCTAGCTGAGTCGATTAAGCCATGTCTGTCTCTCCGTCCGTCCATCCGTCTGTAATTAACCGGATTTCGGTTTTTTTTTAAATATCTGAAAAAACTTTTGATGTAAAATCTTTGAGCTTGATAAAACAAATATTTCGCCCATTTATTATTCAAACCCGAGCCCACTTTTTGGAGGCTCCATACCATATGCAGTAGAAAAACATTGTTTTTATCAACTGTTTGAGCAATATGTTACGACAATGTCAATTTTAATATCACTTCGCCATTAGGCCAACATTTTAGGAATATTAAATTTTGGAGGGTTGGGATACTGTATAAAACGATCGACACAGTGGATTGTAGCCTTTTCATATGTTTTTTTTTGTCGAACCATACAAAATTTTGATAAACTGTCTGAACAGTATGTTACGACAGTATCAATTTTTATATTTTTTTTTTGCCATGAAGCCCAAATTTTAAGGATATTAATTTTAAGGGTGGGATTGCGATCTGGACAGCGGATTGTAGCCTTCTCATATGTAGCCTCTCAATACGTAATAATATACATATTATATACGCCTTACACTTACACTTTGTAGTAGCCTTCTACGACAAGCATAAATTATATCAGGTATATTCTGACCCCTCGTTGTGTAAAGTCTTATGTCAGCTAAAAATGTTATCATAAAAACTGTCTTTCAAAGGTTCCTCAGTCAAGTTAAAAGCTACCATTGTTTCATTCCAAACATGATAATAAATCCTAATCTTCATAATACAAGTATAATTATGCTTTTCAAATAAAGCTTAATTCCATTTCTAAAAGCAAAAATAAGTTACAGATTAGTAAATCAAAAAGATGGGGTTTTATGAGACTTGGAAACAAAAAGTGTTCAATGATACCCCCTCTCCATTAGAACTCATTATCACATTGGTCTAAGTAATATTATCTCGTATAGGATATTAATTTCGATGAAAATTTTGTTACGTATACCTTATAATATATGGGTCAACTCAGAATAGAATCGCTAGCTGAGTCGATTTAGCCATTTTTGTACGTCCGTCTGTCGTTCCGGCCGTTCGTGTGTCATTAGTTTTGAGCTTTAAATTTTTAGCTAAGGTGATGAAATGAGGATTGGACTTCAATTCTAAAAATTCTTCTGTATGACCACCAACAACACACATATCAAAAATTTCACCTAAATCTATAATGTGTCGAGTATTTTGGGCTCTAGTATCCATATTAGACTCAGTGCAGGCCATTGTAGGTGACAAATGTTTGTATGTATTTTCTAAGGCACCATATTCAAATTTGAATTGTTTTAATGTGATTCTATACATTTTTTAATCTAAAACACATTGTTGTTTGTGTCAAGTCAATGATACTGACATAGATAGCAAAAAAGATGATTTAACCAAGCATCATTTCTGACGTAATTGCTTTTGAGGACATTGTAATAACCATGACATTAAAAGCGCAACATACGTATTATGCTTATTTTCTATACAAATTAAAAATTATTCCACATTATATTTTAAAGCGTTGTTAATCGCCTTGCAAGTGTGGAGTTTAGAAAATGATAAAAGTAGTAAAATATTCAATTAAAGCATTACTCTTGAAATTAATAAAAAAACCTATGAGAAGTCTACAATCCACTAAGCGGATTGTTGAACACCCTATCCCATCCCAACTTTAAAATGAATATCACCAAAAAACAAATGAGACGGCTACAATCATCTGTGTGGATCGTTTTATACCCTATCACATCCCATCCTTAAAACAAATATCCTAAAAATGTCGGCTTTTTGGCGATGAAATATAGAAAATGTCATTGTAGAACGTATTGTTCAGAAAGTTTATCAAAATCATTTATGATTCGACAAAAAGCATCGGGCGTGGGTAGAAATGTTATTTGGTAGAAATGTTTATATTACCAAATTTAAATGTTTAAAATTTTACCGCAAAAAGTTTTTTTTCGAAAAACGCCTTCAAAAAATGGGCGTGGCAAAACATTTTGTATGGACGAAATATAGATATGAAGATTGTCTAGATATGTATGTTGTTCAGACTTTTTTCAAAAAACTCACACGGTTAGGCATAAAACTATGTTTTTCTAAAAAGAGGGCGTGGCAGTGAGAGGATTTCAAAAATGTTTACACTTGTTCAGCTAGGAGCAACAACAAACACCAAATTTCATCATCCGAGCTTAAAATTTAAGGCCCAAAAACTGGTGACGTACGGACGGACAGACATGGCTAAATCAACTCAGCTATCGATTCTGAGTCGATTCATATACCAATTATTTCTCTATGTTCAAAACTATGTATTAAAACTAATATGCCCCTATGGGGTAGGGTATTATAATGGCCTAGAATTATGACCAAAAAACGCTGCATACGAAGTTTGAAGAAAATCGATCAAGTCGTTTAGGCTGGAGAGACTTGTACGGACAGACGGACCGACGAACCGACGAACCGACGAAGCGATGAACCGAGGAAACGGAGCACCGACGAACCGACTGACGGAATTCCAAAAAAAACACTTTTTTTGTAGTGTGCTGATTTCAAAAAATTGCAAACTTGTTCTGCTGGTTGCTACAAAAAGACATGAGTGACGCACGGACGGAAGGACAGGCATCGGCATAGCTAAGTCGATCCATATAATTTAAGGTAGATCTAGCTAAACTATTTTTCTATGTTACAAGGTATATAGGTAATAAAAATTCTAATAGATTGTTTGAAAATATGTCTAAGTCATGCAAACATCTAATTAATAAGCGTTGCGTAAAAGTACTTTTCTTATCGTTTAAAACACGCGACAAAAGAAAACAAATTGGATGCACTAATAGCTTATGTGAAACAATATGTCAAATATCATTCGTCAACCTTAAACTAATTAAATGCGCTACATTTTCCACATTATTAATCATTGTGTCATAGGATCTCAGATTTGTTTAAGTGCTCGTTCAGAAAAAAAACTTCCATTTCTGGTTCAATGCCTCGAGGTTAACCTATGAAAGAGGTCAGCATAAGTCAATTTCTTTGAACGCTGTGCATTGCAGTAATATGTTACCAGTGAAACCTCCAATTATATGATCTTATTGAATTATGTAATTTAATGTGAAATGTGAAACACATTTATGAATTTGAATGTACAAAGCAAATGACCACTTCAGGATGGTGTCGCTCATATTCGAATTTACATTTATAAGGAGGTTTTATTTTCAGAGTGCAGAAACAGTTTATTTCATTGTATGCTTAGTATTAGTATTGATGAAGCGGCTACTTGAGGAAGAAATTCAATCAGGACTGGTTTAACTATAGCAGCTTTCACTATATTGTGAATGGGTAAGGAGATTGCAAGCAGATTTCTGTACACATAGATTATGAACTATTTCCGGGCTTAACTGCAATATTTCCGCATGAAATGGAATCGGTATCGGTAATACAATTTGTTGACAATATCAATTAAAGATTATTTGGTTTGATATTTTTTTAGGAATTTCAAAATACAAACTATACATATTCTATACAAACTATCATCTTCTTAATCGAGCTTAAGGGATCGGTAAAAATTGCTCTTAGATATACCTATAAAAATATGAACGCAGAAATAAATTTGCGGCAGGAATAGATTTTATGATAAGGATTTGTTTTAAAGTTTTTGCAGATTGCGCTTATCCAGAAATATTGATAAGAGTAATTCATCGTTTAATTTCTCACGAGATATTGTTGTCAGAGTTAATAGCTAAGGTAAGTAAAGCCTCGTGCTATCTTAAAGTTATAACTGATCAATTTGACGTTCTGTCCAATTCCACAATGTTGTGTGAATTTTGTGTTGACTACAAAAACTTGGTCTTACACTTACTTACTGCTAAACAAAGTCTTATAGTTTGCTTAACAACGGCGTATGCTCTTAGTTGCACTGACATATGAAATATTTTGCCTCTGGTATTGGCCCAAGAGTGATGTTAAAACATATGAGAAGGCTTCAATCCACAGTGCAGATCGTTTTGTACCCTATCCCATCTCACCCTTAAGACAAATATCCCCAAAATGTCGAATTTATGGCGATGAAATGTAGAAAATGTCATTGTCATAACATATTGTTCAGACTGTTTATTTATGGTTCGACAAAAAACACCGTTTTTCGCCTGGTTATGCTATGAGGTACTGTATATAAATGGTTTTTGTATGAAAACTCTGAAAAGTGGGCGTGGCTTAAACTCATATATGGAAGAAATGTTTATATTAACAGAGCCAATGATTTTGCAACACCATTTTTTTCGAAATGTTTAACATTTTTCCGAAAAAAGTTTTTTACTACTCTTTCAGTATCACTAACGGTTTGGCCTAAAACTATGTTTTTCTGAAAAGGGGGCGTGGCAGTAGGCGGATTTCAAAATTTTTTACACTTGTTCTGCTGGGAGCAACAACAAGCACGTGTACCAAATTTCGTCATTCTAGCTCAAAATTTAAGGCCCAAAAGCTGGTGAAGTACGAATAGACGGACGGACAGACTTGGCTATTTCGACTCAGCTATCGATTCTGAGTCGATCCATATACTTTGAGATATACCTATCTCAATTAATTCTCTATGTTACAAACTATGTATCAAAACTAATATACCCCTATGGGATAGGGTATAAAAAGGCAGCACAGACGTATGAGTTTTACGAAAACTAGTATGGCTCTGTATAGTTCGTATGCGGATTTGAAATCGAAGAAAAGGTGATTTTAATAACCTCTCGTGTTTTTTTTTAGGATCAGTTTGTTGGTAATGGTCATAGTCACGTTTGCTATTATAGCGAAGGAAGCGGCAAAAAAATGAGCTTAGCCGTAAAGGAGCACAAGACGAAGTATATGCTGTCAACACGAAATGACACACAACATTGACGAATTGGACAGAACGTCACCATTGACAGATATAACTTTGAGGTAGAACGCGACTTTGTCTATCTCGGCTCCGCTATTGACTCTGACAACAACATCTCGTCAGAAATTAAACGAAGAATTACTTTTTCCAACCGCTGTTTCTTTGGAATGAGAAGGCAATTTAGTAGTAAGCCCCTTACTCGAACTACTAAGGAGATCCTATATAAGACCTTAATCATCCCAGTTCTGCTCTACGGCGCTGAAGCATGGACCGTCTCAAAAGAGTCTGAAGAAATGCTTGGTCGATTTGAGGGGAAAATACTTCGAAAAATCTTCGGTAATGTTTGCGTTGATGAGCTATGGAGACGAAGATCCAACCAAGAACTATACGAGCTGTACAGCGACATGCCCCTGGTCAAAAAACTCCACATTGGACTTTTACGATGGCTAGGACATGTAGAACGAATGGACACAATGGAACGAATGGACCCCGGCTCGCAGATTCTTCGATTGCCAGCCAGACGTCGGGCGCAATAGAGGAAGACCGACCTCAACTAACTTGGAGGCAGTTAGTTAAGAACCGGGAAAGTTGGAGAGGCATTTTGGTTGAGGCTCAGGTTCATTTCGGACAGTAGCGCCACTTTAGTAAGTAAGTAAGTTAGTAGGTTGCTGGTAAACGGTTTCTTGAGGAAGAAGACGAAACTGCCGTTTTATTAATTCTTATGTACATTAAGACATATTGTCTTATGAAATATACATGAGTTTAGGAGTAACAATATGAAACAAAACAAAAAAGAGACTAATAAAACTTTTAATTTGAAAAATAAAATCTTAATTTAGCATTTAGCTTTGCTGCGTTTCTTTATTACTCTTAGATACGCGGTAAAGAGTTCAATAGATGAAAAGGGTAAACGACAAACTCACGTTCGAATGTGAATGAAGCATATCGCGTTCACCATGTTCTTTGCGATACGGTGGTGCGTATTATAATTATCGTGACGCTCGATGCAAAACTAAAATGGAAGTCGCATGTAAAAAAGAAATGCGAAGAACTTAAAAACAAATACAGAGAACTGTACTGTATACTCAAAGTTACTCAAAGAAAATATTTAAAGCTTAACATTTATAACAAGCTGCTATTATACAAGCAAGTGCTAAAGACGTCTGGACATACGGTATACAACTTTGGGGTTTTACCAGTGAAACGAATTTAAATAATTTACAAACTTTTGAAAACAAAACGTTAAGATCATTCGTCAATGCGCCGTGGTATATAAGGAACGAAGATCTATGAAAAGATCTGGGTATTTCCGCGGTTAAAGATGAAACGAAAAATTTTGCACGCAAATATGAAAAACGTTTTTTGGGCTACGTTAACACAACGGTCCTCAAAATTTTTGACGAAACAAATTTACTGCGGCGTCTTCAAAGAACTAAGCCCTTAGATTTGGCCCGATAAGAACAAACTGCGCTATAAATTGCGGAAAGTGCAGGAACTCTCACAGGAAAGTTACCTGCCGAACATGATAAAAAAATTGCTAGATAAGTCGCATACGTTTACAAAAATACAAAGAGGGTGGTGGTTTTAGTGGTGTTCAAGTCCCACACTTACTTTGGGCACGTGCTCATCGTGTCTTTCGAGATTTCCACCACCCACGGAAAAAAAAATTTATTTAAAGATTTGCTTTGTATAGCATATTCAACGATCCGCAGATCAGATTGCAGTCTTTCCATATGTTTACTTTACATTCAGTTATTGCTGAGGAACGAAAGAGAACGAGTGTTAACATTTTTAAAATCTGCCTACTGCCACGCTCCTTAAACAGTTGTTTTTTGACAAATGGTAAAGAATTTAAAAAAAAAAAATTTTGAATAAAATATTAAGAAATTCTTAATATTTAAATGGTTTTTCAATAAGAGCGCTACAAAAGTTTTTTTTAAATAAAACAAAAACGGTTTTGGATAGCAAAAAAATTCTTTATTCCTGTGAAAGTACGTTTGATGCCATTATGTGTGGAACTCGATTTCTTTTGCATGGCCACCACGGGCACGCTTGCAGGAGTCCAGACGCTGAACCCAATTTTCGACGGTTTTCAAGCATAAATCGGCCGATACTGCTGCAATTTCACGTTTGATATTCGTACGAAGTTCATCAATCGGCTTGTTGGCATAGACCATAGACTTGACATTGCCACACAAGGAAAAGTCTAACGGCGTCAAATCGCACGACCGAGACGGCCAAGCGACTGGACCATTTCGTGAGATAACACGTTCTCCAAACTTGGTTTCCAATAAATTGATTGTGGCATTCGCTGTGTGGCTTGTGGCGCCGCCGTCCTGTTGGAACCACATGTCCTCCAAGTCCATATCATCTAATTGGGGCCAAAAATATTCGATTATCATTGAACTTCTTCTTCTGGTGGTCAAGCGGCTTCAGTTGTTGCGTCAATTTAATCTTGTAAGGATGTAGGCCATGATCTTTTCGCAAAATTCGCCACAACGACGTCACAGAGATGTCCAACGCTTGAGAACGACGTTTGAGAGACACATTTGGGCTTTCTTCAACTGAAGCCTCAGCGGCAGCAATATTCTCGACACTACAGGCACTACAGGCACGGCAACATTTTGTACTGTGCCTGTGGATTCAAATTTTTGCACTAGACGCTCAATTGTTGATCTGCTAGGACGATTATGACGACCATAAATTGTACGAAGCGCTCTTAACGTTGAGGCCAGTGAGTCCTAATTTCGGTTGTAAATTTTAATAATTTCGACTCGTTGTTGGATCGTATATCTTTCCATCATGAAATGGCAAACCTCACTGAAGAGAAATGTTAATAGAGCGGCAAGAAATATAGCGTCGTTTGCTGTCCGGGTCGCTCAACTTTTGTAGCGTCCCTGTTGAAAAACCTGATATATTGCGGCTATATAAAGTGCTTTTGCACGTTCACTTTTAAGTGTGTTTTTTTGAAAACAACACATTTCGGTAATATTTTAATGAAGTTCGAAAAAAAACTTTCGAAGCAAAAACAATGGTAATATTAATTGAACATTTCATCCAAAGATCATTTTAACCCACACCCACGTTTTGGGACGTTTTCTTATAAAAACTTTTTGTATACCTAATCTCAATTGAAAAACGTTGTTATTTGTCGAACCATAAAAGATTTAGATAAAGTAATGTGATCAAGTTTTGGTGAAAATATCAAAATACAAATACAAATTGTTGGCCCAACAGGCGATAGTACCCAGGGCCGAGCTTCTCCGCAACCATTCATGTGTGCTTGTGTACTTCTTGCACGACTCCGAACGGCGAATTTGAGGTGAGCTTTTCTTAATAATTGATACTACTCAGATGATTTGTCAGATCATCACGACTGGCACTCCTGCCGGTGAAAAATCGTTTAGGTGTTGCTACCGCTGGATATCGAAACCAAACCTTCTGCACGGCAGTTCATCGCATTAACCTTCGCGCCACTATGTATTTCGTTCTTATTAAATTGTTCGGTATGCCCACTTTCGGTCTGTCTGTTTGTCCATCCGTCAATGTGTCACCGATTTTTGAGGGCGTATTTCTACAAAAAAAATATAATATAGCATAAGGGATTAAGATTATCTTTTATTTTCCTGAATATGATGTGATGAAAACTTTAAATTTTGTGAAAATTTACTGAGCGCACAGTTCTTTGTTTTTATGTACATAAACTCTGTTCTCAAATTAAGACACGTTTTCTTTGAACTAAGTTAACTTCTATAAAGCTATATCAAAATGACGAAGGCAATATCTTAATTAAAAAAAGACGTTCAATCCTATTTATATACAACTGGTAAGGTAATGTGACCAAACAAAAGAACTGTTTTCTAATACAGATATTATTACAGAGCATTGCAAGATTTGAAAATGTTGCACGTCTGAAAAGTCCTTGCTGTTAAAATATAAGAACAGAATTCGCTATGGATATTGTACTGTCTATGTGTTTATTGGAAAAGTTAATTAATTTCGAACACCATAAAACCAAATATTTCAGCAGAAGCCTATATGCATATGAAAGTGGCGTCATGTGCATTACACCACATCGAACCTCAATTATATCTCAGAGTCATTCAATTTTTTGCATTTGACCGATATGTTGTTTCACACATAATTGTCATAGATCCTTCTATCATTATAAAAAATATTAAGATAATGCTCTGAAAACGTTTTGTTTTATTTACAATTGACAACGTGTGTTTTCGTTGGATCACCCTTTAGTTGAAACATATGAGAGGGTTACATTCCCATGGGTGGATCGTTTTATACCATATCACATCCCTAAAATATGGGTTTTATGAAAAAACATATTGGCGTTGTCACAACATATAGTTTAAAATCTTTGCATCAACATTTTCTAAATCTATTATTATTTTAAAATTTTACCAAAAATGTTTTTCACTGAAAATTCCCTCCAAAAGTGGGCGTGGAAAGAAACCTTATATGGACGAAATATAGATATTGAGAATGACTAAATATGTTTTTCAGCCACTTTTTCGAAATTCTCTACCGTTTGGCCAAAAAAAAATTATTTCTAAAAAGTGGGCGTGGCAGTAGACGGATTTTGAAAATGTTTTCACTTGTTCCTAGCTCAAAATCTAAGGCCTACAGAAGGAAGGGCCTCTAAGTTACAAGCTATGTATCAATTTTTATATTTCAACATTTGTGGCCGTATATCGGCAAAAGCGCGGCGAATGTTTTCCTCCAAGTGGTTAATCGTTTTGGGCTTATTGGCGTAGACTATTAACTTTACATGATCCCAAAGAAAAGCGGCGTTAAGTCCCAGGATCTTGGGGGCCAATTCATAGGACTAAAACGGGAAATTATGCGCTCACCGTATGTTTTCTCACAAATCAATTGCGGCACGAGCTGTGTGACATGTTTCACCGTCTTGTTGAAACCAAATGCCCTGAACATCATGGATGTTCAAATGATAAACGAAAAAGTCAGTAATTATATAGCGGTCACCATTGACTAGGCAGCATCGTTTTTGAAGAAGTATGGACCAACTATTCCACCAACCCAAAAAAAAAACACACCAAAAAGTCAGTTTTCGTGGATTTAACGATGTCTCAACATACATTTGAGGATCATCATCACTCCAAATACGGCGGTTTTATTTATTGACGTACCCATTCAACCCATCGCTAAAAAAAATTGGCTTATGAAAATCGGGATCAACGGTAATCTTGTTTTGGGCCCATTCACCGAATCTACGCTTCAATTCTTGCACGAGTTGAATTTTGCAAGCACGCAAACCAAGATCTTGCGGCAAAATCTTCCATAAAGTGGCTGGACACATATCCAATTCCTGTGCACGATGGCGGTTAGACTGACTCGGGTCTTCCTCTATGCTACGATCTACAGCAGCAATGACTAATAGATAGTTGATTTTATTCATTCCATACTCAAACAAAGCGAAAACGTTCCATACTTAATCGAATTTATCCGTTCAACGTGCTTAATTTATCAAACTAGTGAAAAAGCGTGGATCACTATTGGTTATACTGATCTGAACCATTTTCATGAAAAGATCCCAAAGCAAGAACTTTCCATTTCAGAAATAACAAATCTTTCATGGTTCGACAAAAAACAATGATTTTCGCCTTATTTTGCTATGAGGTATACAAATGGTTTTTGTATTAAAACTGCTCCAAAAAGTGGACGTAGGTTAAAATAATATATAGAAGAAATGTTTAAATTATCATAACCAATGATTAAATGTTTAAAATTTTACTGAAAAACGTTTTTTTACTGAGAACGCCTTCAAAAAGTGTGCGTGGCAAAAAACCTTATATGACTAAAATATAACTGGTTTTGGTAATATAAACATTTCCTTCATATACCATTTTTGCCCACGCCCACTTTTTGGAGGAGTTTTCATACTAAACATTTGTATACCCATACAAGATTTTGAACAATGTTTTGCGACAATATCAATGTTAATATTTTTTTGCGATAAAGTCTACATTTTAGGGATATTAATTTTAAGGATGGGATGGGATAGATTATAAAATGATCCACATAGTGGATTGTAGCCTTCTCATATGTTTTTTTTAATTTTCTTAAAATGTTACCGAAAACTGCTATTTTTACAGAAAACTCCTCCAAATATATGTTGTTCAAACACTTTTTTTCAAAATTCACTACCGTTTGGACAAAAGCAATGGTTTTCTAACATTCCTACATTTGGACTATCTGATCGCATTTATATAGGTACTTATATGAGTTTTAATATTGATTTTATTACGAAGTGAAATAATGGCTAGCTGAGTTTATTCAGCTATTTGAAAAAGTGTCTAAGCAAGATAGAATGATATTTTATTGTCTATACGTCATCAATCATTATAAAGTTTAATAAAGTAAAAACAATTTTCGACAAGATTTAGAGAAAATTCTTAAAAAATAATGTAATATGCATTCCATCCATATATCTTCTTAACAAAAGCCCGCGTTATAGAGTTTTGCCAAAAATTATTATTTGTATACCATACCCCAAAGCAAATGTAGTAGAACGTTGTTTTTTGCGAACCAATAAAAGATTTTGGTAAACTGCCTGAAGAATTCATTGTGCCAACATCAATGCTATTTTCTATGTGTCATCCATGTAAAGTTATTAGCCAATCCTATTTCTTGGGATATTAATTTTAAGGATGGGATGGGATGGCATAAGATATTAAACGATTCGCACAGGGGATTATATTCTTTTCATAGATTTTCTCTTCCTACTAAACAGCCGGTGTTCTTCCCTACTTCTTCTCTAATTAGGCTTAATTGCAGCTGTACTTGCAAGTAGCTCTGGGCAGTATTTACCAAACCAGTGATTTCTTGCCTGTGGGTGCGGGAAAACTAGCACAAAGTCCGAGCTGATCTAATGGCTCGTTAAAGTTGTCGCCATTAACTGCACCAAGGTCGTCGTCCGAGTCGATGTTAGCCCTTCAGATTATTCGGACATCCAAATAACAAATGCATCCAAAATCACAATGTAATCAATTTGATTGACCGTTTGTTGATCTGGGGGTCGAGGTGAGGAAACTGTATTCTGGATATAGCGGCATTTCGTTCCGCAGCAACGTCAATTAGCCTTGGTCCTTTTCAGACTGTATTTCCAAACAATACTGCTAGAGATCTCATATTTTCTTCCAGATGCTTTGAAATCTCCAAGCATGATCCTGACGTCGTTTTTTGGTAATCTGTTATAAATTTTATCTAGGATCGTAGAAGCAGTCTTTTACTATTTAAACGTTTTTCTCTGTCGAAAAGTAAGGGCATATAAGGCTTATGTCGGCGAATTGGGTCTTGTGCGGATTGGTACGATGCGTTCACTAATATCATGAACGCATAAGACTTCTTGCCTAAGTTTGGCACTTAAAACAAATCCAAATCCGAATAGTCGCTGTTTCTGCTATAACACGATCTGTTGTAGATGTCACAGGTTTTCATCCTGTTAATGGTGACGTTCTGTCCATTTCATTGATATTTTGTGTCCTGTGTGTTGACTGAATATCTTGGTCTAACCTTCATTAGCTTATGAGTTGTTGAATGTAATTTAACAAATTATGTTCAGTCGCTTTATAAAGCTCGATGGGGGGCGTTATTTCCGGTAGCTTTGTTAAGCTTGAGTTGAGATATTGCTACCTACACATCACTTAGGTCTGTGGTTGGTAGCTTTTGCGGTCGTTGCCATTATTGAGTGGTTAGTTCTGCCTAACAGTCGGCGATTGTTCGTGATCACCGTTTGACAGTCTGCAGAAGTGTTTCATCCATATCCTCAGAATCGGCAGTGCTTCAACTACGATCCTTTCTTGTTCACCTCGACAAAATTCTGTTTGCGTCTCTTGTATCCCTGGCTTTGACGTTACGAATATTCTTTCTGATATGCGCCTCTCTATATCTTCTAACGGATACGCGTTCAGCGAAATATTTTGTTGGTCTCTTGCCGTTGCAGTTTTTTTAAATTATTTTTTTCTGTAGCGTTTCTCATTGGTTATGGCATAATTGGTATTTGCTCTTACCTTGCCTGCAACAAGATAGTTTTTCAAGTCGCTTTAGCCCCTTCAAATGTTTGGACATCCAAAATACCGGATGCGTGCAACGAAATATGTTTAATATGACTGACCATCCCGTTATGGATATCCAGGTGAGGAAACCGTGTGCTGGCTATAGTGGCATTTCGTTCCACACAAAAGTCAGTCGCGTAGGCTGTATTATCTGACAACACTGCTAAATATGTCTTCTCTACCTTCCTTTGCGTTGAAATCTTCCAGCACGATTTCAACATAGTACTTCGTTACGCCCATAAGTTTTGTCAAGGAACTCGTAAAAACAGTCTTTCGCTATGTCATATTTTGCCGTCGCAGGGTGAGCGCAAATAAGGCCTATGTTAGAGAATTCGGCCTTGATGAAGATTGTAACGATGAGTTCGCAAAAACCTTAAATGCAAAAGACTTCTTGTAAAATCTGGCACTTTTAGTATACATAGCATTGTGAAATATCCTGTTAAAGGGGTCTGCTACCCTTGAGATTCCTAGATGGCCTGCATCCGGATATGTCGGAGCAACTCAAATAGGTTGTTTCCCATATTCCATAATAACTGCGACTGTAAGCCTCACCGTTTACTCCATTTTGGCAATTCATTACCTGTCATCTGATATCTATTACATTTTTGATAAATTACAAGAAAGTGGCATCGTCTGAATTAAAAGTGTTTCTCAATATCAAAAGTCCCAGTTTTTAAAACGGGATTATTTTGTCATAAGTCCTTTCACGCTCTTCATTCTATCTAAGAAACAAACATAGGTATACCTTCTTATTTGGAGCTACGAGCACAAACTTGCCGCATCAAGAAATAGACGTGGTCATTATCAAACGTATGTTATAATAGCCCCTGGATTATTTTTGTACCTACGTTTTTCTGCATTATGCTTATGCCATCACGGCCACTCACTTTCATAGTGAGGGCCCGATGAGAGAGCCAAAGGTGGGAGCCTTTCTCTGATAATTGCACGTTAACACGTTGAAGCCATTCGCTTGAGTCTGTGGGCTCCCCAAGCCACACGCGTAGTATAGTACTGTGTTGATGATGAAATGATGGACAAAAAAGAGAGCAGACATCCGAAATTGACTAAATGTTGAGAGTGGTAGATATTTCTTTTAAAACCAAGAGGAATCGTAAGACATTGAATCAGACGGTTTTAATCCGTAGTCGAATACACACGGTATGTAAAGATCAATTGTGAAATAAAAAAAAATATAATCGCGTTCGTTGCGTTTCTTCAAAGCTAATATACGTGAATGTTATACAATAGTTTGTTCTGGTTAAAAATAAGTGTAATAACTAAATTCGCAATTAAATGTGTTTTTGATAAATCAAGATAAGATAAGTGATATTATATTAGTGGTATTAGTGTAACAATAATTTGCGTAAACACCAGTCTAAGATGAAGGTAAGCTCACAAGTTAATATTTATGTTTTATGTGGAATGTATCTTTGTACATTAAAATTTTTTTTAAAATGAACTTCCATCGATTGAGAAATGAAAAACAGATGTGCTGTGCACCCATCGATAGCGTGTCACAACACAAACGGGAGAAAGTCATCGCGCACTTAACTTCCTTCCGTCAGTGAAAACAATGAGAAATATAATACCCTATACATTATACATACTCTAGTACCTAAAGTGAATTGAGCTTGTCGATCTGGGATAGTGTGGACTGAAATATGTGGTAGGGGAATTATGCAAATTATTTACATTTGGTAAATACGTGTGATTTGATGAAACCGGCACATCTATTGCAGCAAATTAGCAGTGACTTTCTGTTTAATATTTATGTGTTTAATTAACGCTTTTAGTGAGTTTTTATTAACGGCACAGAATGTCCGACTGTTTACATATTTGTATTTGTTTGAACTGTATCTGAACTTGACGATATTATCTGTGGTGGAAAAGTAATCGTATGAAAAGTAAAATTATTGTCACTTTGGCATGAGCAAAGCAACTAGTTATATATTTATAGCAACACAATGCACACAGATGTTATTTTAAATTAGTTGCACAAAAAAAAATCCCAAATTAAAATTTATCAACACATACATATTATATAGCTTTGAATGTACAAAATAATTAAACATCAATTTCGCGTTGCTATTTAGGAAGGAAAAATAAAATATATATTAACAAATCTTATTTGCAAGGTTAAATTTTATTAATGTCCTATTCGTATTTTTAATATACTAATGGAAAATTTTTGCTGCCGCAGATAATAATTCGAGACACCATAGCATCGATAGTATCAGTTTCATTACATTAAAATGACAATAACACACATCGATGTAGCTGGCGTATTCGAATGTTAAGTTGTATTAAAGATTATAAAGCCATACGGATGACGCATTGAGAACAAAAATCAGAAACGAGATCCTCGCGGGCTGTACCAGTACGACCCGCCATAGAACAATTATTCTTGTATGCAGAGTTTATTCTTTGGTTGTGGAAAATATATGCGAAAGCTACCTTTGAGAATCGTTTAATGCTCTATTAAACCCATTCCATCATTAAAGTTGATACTCCCAAAAAGTGAGAGCGACTAAAAACTATATGTGGATGAAGTATAGAAAATGACGCTGTCACAACATATTGCGCAGATAGTTTTCAGAATCTTTTGTGGTTTGACAAAAACAAGGCGTTTGTATTGCATATACCATGGGTTAGGGTACCCAAGTCGTTATTTTTGGTAAACGCTCTATATGAAATAATCAACCGATAAAAAGGTTTTAACTTCCAATATTACGAATATTTCTGATTCAACAATTTTCTGTAAAGTCTTACCGAAACCCGTTTTTACGGAAATAGCCCCAAATATGGGCATGAAAAAAAACTTTATGAACACGAAGTACAGATATTAAGATTGTGTTCTGCTAATAGCAACAAAAAATTCTTGTACCGAATTTCATTATTCTAGCTCAAAATTTAAGAGCTAGTAATTATGAGCCGATTCATTTAGTTTACACAAACTATGTTTAAAATTTTATACCGATGGCTACAAAATAATAGACGGAGTGGGTGCGGGTGGCTCCTTCCTGATCATTACAGCTTGTTTTAGGATGAATTAATAGCAATCAAAGATCTTGGCTAAAAATAATTTAACATCTACTAGGGATATAAGCATTTTCAGGGACAGCCAAGCGGCCATCAAATGCATGGAATCAGTCTCAACAAACTCAAAGAAAACCCTAGATTGCCGCTCTTCTCTTCAAAAGATGGCGGAGCAGTTTAACATTTAAGCATTTAAAATTTTGGTAATAAATAAAATTCTTGAATGTCGTATAGACCTTAAGAACTTGTGCCTTAACCGTAGTCAATTTCTAAGCTAACTCACTAAGCTAATTTCTATTTAATAAAACTATATCATCCAAAAGAAAGGAGAACCTCTGCACTGCGCCAATCCCATAGGCGTAAGTCTCCTCAACATCGCCTAAAAGATCCTATTTGCCATAATATGTAAACAACTTAATCCGATTACCAACAACACAATCAGCCACACGTGATCTCACAGTCAAGTTATGTAGTATAAAAAAAATACAAATATAAATTTTTGGCGCAACAGGCTCTATAGTACCCAGGGCCGAGTTTTCTCACAACCAATCGTGTGTGCGTGTTTACTTCTTGCACATTGCTGGGACTTCCTGTTTTATGCCGACTCCGAACGGCGAATTTGAGATAAGCTTTTCTTGATAAATGATAATAATCGGATGATTTGTCAGATCATCACGAGAGGAGGGCCAGTGAAAAATCATTTAGGTGTTGCTAAGGCTGGGAATCGAACCCAGACTTTTAGCGCGGCAGTTCGTCGCACTAACCAGCGCGCCACTGAGCCTGTCAAGTTATCTAGTATAGAGAAGGAAATAGGAGTAAAACTTAGTATATGCTGTCAACACGAGAGGACTCACATATAACTCTGAGGTAGTACGGGACTTTATCTACATCGGCTTCGGCTATTAACCTTGGCAACAACATTTCGTTAGAAATGTTTTTTCGGGTTAAGGAGATTATTCAATACAAAGGAGAATATAAAAACCCTGACTATCCCAATCCTGCTCTGCGGCGCTGAAGCATGAACCGTGTCAAAGGCTAATGACAAAATCCTTGGTCGATTTGGGGAAAAAATTCTTAGAAAAATCTTCAGTCCCGTCTGCGTTGACTAGCTATGAAGAAGAAGAACTAGTCGAGCTGTACAGCGACATGCCCCTGGTCATTGGACGTTTAATATGGCTAGGAAAATAGAACTAATGGACACTAACACTCAGGCTCGCAGAATCTTCCATTCCCAGCCAGACATGGAGTGCGCAACTGGAAACAGTTAGCTAAGGAACAAGCTAATTGGAGAGGCACTTTGGTTGAGGCCCAGGTTTATTCCGGACTGTAGCTTCACTGAAGTAAGTTAGTAAGTATATCATGCAAGGAAGCACTTAGTGCTTGAATGTTGGTGGAAAAAATTTGTCATTATGAAAACTAAATTAGGGCAATATAAAACATATGAGAAGGTTACAATCCGCTGTGTGGATCGTTAAATACAATATGCGATCCTATCCTTAAAATAAATATCCCCAAAATGTCGGCTTTATGGCGTTGAAATATAGAAAATGTCATTGTCAGAGCATATTGTTCACACAGGTTATCGAAATCTAAACAACAAAAAAACAAAGTTTTTTCGCCTGGTTATGCGATATATACAAATGGTTTTTGTATGAAAACGCCTTTAAAAAGTGGGCGTGGGTTAAAATAATACTCTGAAGAATAGTTTACATAACCATTGCCAATAATTTTGCATCAAATTTTGTTTCGCAGTGTTTCAAATTTGATCAAAAACGTTATTTACTGAAAACGCCTTCAAAAAGGAGGCGTGGAAAAAAACCGTACATACACAAAATATAGATATTAAGGTTATTTACATATCTTGTTCAGACACTTTTTCAAAATTCCATACCGTTTGGCCAAAAATAATGTTTTCTCAAAAGTGGGCGTAGCAGTGGGCGGATTTCGAAAAATTATACACTTGTTCGAACAACACGTACAAGGATCTCTAATGGATAGGGTATAAAGAGAACGTCCGTAGAAATCCGTACATTCTCGCTGATTTTTTCTGAAGAAAAAAAGGCTCAGAAACGGTAGCTGAGTCGATTAAGCCATGTCTGTCTGTCCGTCTGTAGGTTACCAGATTTTAGGCTTTAAATTTTGAGATTGGATAATTAAATTTGGTACATGTAATCCTTTTACGTGCTGTTTGAACGAGTGTGTAAACTCTCAAAATTCGCCCACTTTTGAGAAAATAGTTCGTCCATATATCATTTTAACCCACGCCACACCATATGCAGGCGAAAAACGTTGTTTTTTGTCGAACCATATGAGATTTTGAAGAATATTGATAAAAGTCCACAAGAACGACGAGTGCTTCCATTTGCGTTAACTATTAGTTGGCGTTCGTGTCCCGACTTCATTTCAGACTTTCAAACTATAAATTGGGAATTGTTTAGCACGAATAGAATTGTTTAGTAAGAGAGTGGCACTCATAAGCATTTCAAGCTTGAATATGCTGTGCTTTTATCAAATGCTCATCAAATACGAACGTTCTTTTCGATAACTATCTCAAAATGCTTACCACCCAAACCGACTGGTTTGTGAAGCAAATAAAAAGATGCCATGCGTGGTGATATTTTGCATCAGATGAGTTTTACAGCATTTCATCTAAATTTACAACTAAGCGAAGAAATTCTTAATGTGGCTTTGATATTAATTGATTGATGTCGGACAAGGTCGATGCACGACGCATTTAATCACCATTTGCCACGCGAAACACAATATGATTATGATGCTTTGAGAGAATCAGTTCAAACGAACTTTCCACTGTTGAATCGCCCACAAAAATATGCCTGCGACACTCTCATGAAAGTTGTGAGCCGGTGAACTAGAGGGACTTCGAATTGATTTTGGCAACGATACGCACTTGTACTTTATCCACCAGTACATTGTTGTAAGGCGGTCGAACTGCTAATTCAGCACTCAAGTTGCTATTGAATACAAATCAAAAAAAAACAAACGTGCAAAATTTCCAAGAACAGTGCGATGCCAAAGTTTTGCAGCAAAGCAAACTAACCATTTGGGATGAGTATACAATGGCGAATAAAAAGTCTTTCGAAGCGTAAGACAAAACGATGCAAGATTGGTGGTGCGTTGATTCTGTTAGTAGGTGATTTTGCGGGAAACGTTGCCAGTAATTCCACGGTCAACGCCAGCCGATGAACTTAATGCATGTTTGAAGTCGTCAGTTTTGTGGAAACACTTCAAAAAAACTCAAAGTGACCTCGAACATGTCGATCTACAGAACGACCAATCTGGAGAAGTATTTTCAAAGCGGAACGAAGTAATAGTTCTTCACTTTTCCCTATATCTGTTCACCTTAAGGCATAATACGCAGTTAGTATTACAAATTATAATTATATGCCATTTCAAAGTTCTCATTATAAGTTCAATCTCACAAAGGCAGATTACAATAATCTAAATTTGTATTTAAATTCAATATTGTGAAATGACATTCTTGATGTTTCAAATTTATCGAACATGTACAGTACGTTCATTTCAGTCTTAAAGACTAGGATCGAACTACTTGTTCCTATAATTACCGGATTGGCATAAGATTTTTCATTGTTTTCTAGTTTTCGCAACGAATATGAGTTTCTGAATACATTTGTATAAAAAATTTATATATATTTAGTACAATCGAGCATTAAAAGTAACAGCAAATCGTTTTGGGTTTTTATAAATTTCTCGTATCACCGCCTTGGGAATACTTTCATTAACAGAAAATGAAGTTTTGACATCATCTCAAAAACTCGAAGCCAAATTAAATCCGGGATTTGATGGTATACCATCCATATTAATTTTAAATTATAGTCATATCTCTCGATTCCACTAACATTTATTTTTAATTTATCCCTTTCGAAAGGCAATTTCTTAAATTGTTGGCAATATTCATTTCAAAGATGTCAACGATTCCGAAACTGTTAAATAAAAAGGAACAGCCAGGGGTTTTCAGCAATACAAAATCTTAAGACCTTGCATTATTCCTTAGTAAGATCTATTTTAGACTACTGTTCTATTATTTAGTCACTAGTTTAACAGGTGCACACAAATAGTATCGAATATATTTTCAAGTTATTGCCTTCGTCACTTTAATGGATCAGTAGAAATGTCCAGTTATGAAGAAACTTAAAGTCCTTGGAAATGGGAAGACGTATTCAAGACATAGCGTTTATGAAAGACATCGCTTCTGGAAGAATAAAATAATCTGCATTAGGAGTTTTAATTCAATATACAATTCTATTGAATTTAGTATTGATAGTATTTGATCAACAGAATTGCATTATTTACATATAATTGTATAGTCTGAAAATTGTTAAAATAATGGTAGACTTAAATAAATAAAAAACATACCGCTGGACATCAGCAACGGCAATGCAAAAATCATCATTGGTTGAGCGAACGTGCTATATTAGCTGCGAAAAACATTGATGTTGACGAAATTTATTTTAATATTTTAAGTCAAATTCCTCCCGAATTAGTGACGTAAAAATAGGTGGATTCCATTACAGCTCAAGAGAATATATTTCAACAATCCAAAATAATTTGTGAACTCGCTTGATTTATGCGGATAACAACTTCACAATCTCCAATTGAAAGTCGGATCGGTAATCACTATGCTACGAATTATAGGCCAACCATATCTTTGAAATGGCATTCAGCTTGTGGTGAAAAAGCTGATGAACAAGGTTATCGAACAACAATATTTAAAGGGAAGTACATAGGAGAAGACGTTTTGATAACACGAATCTCAATGGTTCGGACTGACTTGCCATTCAGCTTTACCCGCTTGCAATTTCCAGTACGTCTTACATTCGCAATGACAATTAACAAATTTCAAGGGCAATCATTGCGTGTTTACGGTTTAGGATCCAGTTAAAGCTATCATTCAAAAACCTCGTTTTTGAAGTCCAAAATGTGGGCATGAGAGAACGAAATGCATCTTAGATGAATTTCAAAGTATTTGCATCATTTTTTTCGAATTTTCTTTATAAGGCCAAAATGCTAAGATCCATTATATGGATTTTCTTGAAAAAATGGGTATGCAGTTTTGTTTGAATTAAAATGCTTTTTGTATATATGAAGTTTCTTAAAGTCTTTATAGCCAGAAAGTTGAGGTTATGCGTAATTTGTATATGACTGGAACCGGTAATAACGTGGTTAAAAGCAAACAAAAAAATGGAGTAGAATTATAAAAAAAAGCTGGGTACAAAGTTTGAAGAAAATCCCTCGAGTCGTGTAGGCTGGAGAGACCATTTAGGACAGACGGACTGACGAACCGACGAGCCGACAGACAGAATTCCAAGAAACAATTTTTTGGATTCCGCTATCATCGTAATGTTAGAATCAATAAAAATCTCCAGGTCGAAAATTTTCACGAAACAATGTCTTCCTCTTTGTAAGGGAATGTTTAAATGTATATGTAATAACATATTGTTCAGATTGTTTATTAAAATCATTTATGGATCGACAAAAAACACCGTTTTTCGCCTGGTTATGCTATGAGGTAGTATATAGAAATGGTTTTTGTATGAAAAAAAATGTGTGTGATTAAAATATAGACATTATGCTTGTATAGATATGTTGCTCAGACACTTTTTCAGTATCTCTAACGGTCTCGCCTCAAACTATGTGGCAGTGGGCCGATTTCAAAAACTATAACACTTGTTCTGCAACAAGCACGTGCACCAGATTCCATCATTCTAGCTTAAAATTTTAAGTTCGAAAAACTGGTGACGTACGGACGGACGGACGGATGGACGGACAGACAGACATGGCTAAATCGACTCAGCTATCGATTCTGAGACAGTCCATATACTTTGAGGTACATCTAGCTCAATTATTTCTCTATGTTACAAGCAATGTATCAAAACTAATATACCCCTATGGGATAGGGTAAAAAAATAAGTGTTTCTTATATGCGTGGGATTTACTTTTTAACAATACTTTTTGTGACTGAAAGTTTTTTCTTATATCTTAATATTTCTTATATGCGTGATTCTTAAATCAGCTATTATTTATATGGAAATATATAGAGAAAAGACACGGGGTGTTTTCATAAACGTCGGATATCTGCGCTAGTCCAATCGTCTTTCTTCTCTGTTACATTAATAAACACACTCATTCTGCAGAACAGGGGCAGGCCTGCTTAAGTACACTAAGTGTCCATAAACGTATGACGAAAATTAAAAACGCCCGCGAAATAAGTTGTGATCAATTTTAATTGTGAATTAATGACAAAGAAGATGGATGGATCAACCTTTTTAATGTCTTCTACAACGATTTTTTCTTTATACCCTATCCCATAGGGATTTATTAGTTTTGATAGATAGTTTGTAACATAGAGAAATAATTGAGCTAGGTATACCTCAAAGTATATGGATCGACTCAAAATCGATAGCTGAGTCGATTTAGCCATGTCTGTCCGTCCGTACGTCACCAGTTTTTGGGCCTTAAATTTTGAGCTGGGATGATGAAATTTGGTACACGTTTTCATACAAAAACCCATTGTATACCATATGCAGGGGAAAAACGTTGTTTTTGCTCGAACCGTTAGAGATTTAGAAAATATGTCTTTAGACCATATCTAGGCAATAATAATTTGTGTATTTCGTTTATACACAGTTTTTTTATGCCCCGCCCACGTTTTGGGGGCTCACTTTTTGAGGGCGGTAAAATTTTAAATATTTCGAAAAAAATGTTTATGCCAAATAATTGTTTTTTTTGTAATATAAACATTTCTTCTATATGTCATTTTAACCAACGCCCACTTTTTGGAGGGGTTTTCATACCAAAATCATTTCTATTCATTATGTTCATAGCATAACCAGACGAAAAACGATGTTTTTTTTCGAACCATAAATGATTTTGATAAACTTTCTGAACAATATGCTCTTACAATGACATTTTCTATATTTCATCGCCAAAAAGCCGACATTTTGAGGATATTTGTTTTAAACAAATATCCACACAGTGGATCGTTTTTTCCAGAATTGAATTAATTTTCCATCAGAATTGTTTTATGAATTAATAGCTTTGTTTTCGCAACATTCCACAGTGCACCTTCTTCTTCTCTTAAAAAAATAAAAAAATGTTATTGTAAACACAAAATTAAAAAATTGTTAATAAAGGTTTTACTTTCGCAATTAAAATTTGTTTTCCTTGTATCCCAACGCTTTCTGCAGTCAGAAAAATATGGATGCACAATCTGCCAAACGCCGATGAGACTATGACGTTTATGACATATCTTCTGCACTTCATCTGGGTCTTTCGATCAAAAATCTGACTTTATGAACACGTCTAACGCAGATCTTTTTTTGGGCAGACGTTTATGAAAACACCCACAGTGTTTCCATAATATGAGTGTCCTTATGTCCGTCTTAGACTGTACATAAATTTAGATTCATTGTAACTGCTAATATAAATAAAACATACTTAAGCAAAACATTCAAAAATACGTTTTGAAATTTGAATGCAAAACAGCATTTGCCGGGTCAGTAATTTTAATATTTTTGTGTTTACTAATCTTCTATGTAGGCACGAATACAACAATATATATATTGATTTTGTGAAACCATCCCCAAAAAAATAAGTAGGTCAAAGGGAACATTTCTTTGGGTGATTGTCATACATCAAAGTCAGGACATCCATGTTTTATTACATTTTCTTGTAAATATCTTAATTCTGTCGAGTGAATGCAAGGGTTCACCTAGAAGTTGACCCATGTAAATAGCTTTACCCGGGATGTTTGCCTATATAGACAAAATCACCGTTTCTTTTATACACTCCAGACTTTATTTCCTTATAAATAATGTAAATGCTCCAATATTTAAATACTCTAATGTTCAACATTCGACATATTGGAATTGGTTGATTCTGTTAGTAAGTAAAATGAACATAAATACGTTCAAGTTCAAAAAAGGTATACATATACCCATAAATATTCATGCGCGCTTCAACAAGTGTTTTTGGGTTTACATATTTAGATCTGAAATAAGTGTCTGAAAGGTATTAATTAGAGAAAATATAGTTGATGGGAATCTAAGTCTATTATTATGATAGAATTAAGTTGAGCGCTTTTAAATTTACTCCATTAGACACCCTTTGTTGGTAGTTCATTTTCTCTTAAAGCGTAGAAAGCCGACATCTGTTAATGTATATCTTAAGGTAACGTAAGCTATCATTTAAGGCGACATCTTGAATATCTGTGATGTTGTACAATATGTTCGGAAGACAAATTAAGCTTTCTATAAAACAGCTAATCAGTACTTAGAATTAACATAACATAACATGATGTAAATTAATATTTTGAAGAAAGAAAGTCCTAGATATACATAATTTTTCGTCAGATATACAATAAGAACAGTATTTTAGGATAATTTTTTAATTTATTAGATCGAAACTTTGTAACTTTTACTAATATATGCAATTAAAATTTTAAACGCTATCTCTAGTTCTATTAGTATTTCTAAAAAAGTTTTGATGTATAGTTTGTAAAATAGAGAAATAACTTAGCTAGATATACCTTAAAGTAAATGGATAGATTCATAATCGCTAGCAGAGTCTCTCTGTCACCAGTTTTTGGGCCTTTAATTTCGTACTCCTGTTGCTAACAGCAAAAAATGTTGGTTTTTGACAAAACAATTTTGAATAATATCTATTCACTTAGTCTTTACAAGGTTTTTTGCCTATTTAGCGGCATTATTTGTAAAAAAAATGTTTTCATTCAAATTTGGAAATAAGCTATCGATCCAAGACTATGGGTAATATTGATATTGACTTTTTGGGCGTTTTTCAATAAAAAAAAATTTTATACCATACCCCATATCGTATGCAGAAGAAAAACCTCGTTTACTGTCGACCCATAAGAGAGTTCTATAAACCGTCGAAGCAATATGTTGTGGCGATTCCAACGAACGATTTCGCTTGCATAAAGACTATCGTGAGGCACGCATCCAGTATCCAGTATTTTGGATGTCCGGACATTCCGAGGAGCTAACATCGACTCGGACCACTACCTTGTTGCAGCCAAGGTTAGAATGCTGATATCCACCACGCCACAACATTTCAGAAATACTGTAAAAAAATGTATGTAGAAAGGCTGCAATCGCAAGAGGCGGCCAAAACCTTCGCGCATCGCGTATCCCTAAACCTCTCGATTAACACCATACCACCAGCATTGAATGTTGAAGAACAATGGCAACAATGCCAACAAGCCATTAGATCAGCAGCAACTGATGTGCTAGGTTTCTCGCGCCCACAAACAAGAAACCCCTGGTTTTATATGGAATGCCAACAGATGCTCGTAGCCAAAAACGAGGCCTACAAGGCTAAGCTGCAGGTGAAGATCAGAGCTGCCGTTGAGCTCTATAGGCAGAGAAGAACGGAAGAACACCGGCTTTTCAGAAAGAAGAAAAAAGAGCAGGAAAAGAGTGCGACCGAGTATATAGAGAGGTGCCACTCCATGAACGATGTTTGGCAGATTTACCAAAGTGTAAAACTTCAAAGCTCGAACAAGGCTCGAACAGAATCCTGTCGAGGTGAACAAGGAAATATCGTAGTTGAGACACAGTTGATGCTGAGTATATGGAAGAACCACTCTTGCAGGCTGTTAAACGGCGATGACGAACAACATTCCGCTGTCAGGCAAAACTAACCATTCAATAATGGCAACGCCATGCCATCGAAAACTGCTAACCACCCGACCTGAGTGAAGTGAGGATAGCAATGTCTAAACTGAAGTTTCATAAGGCTGCCGAAAATGACAACCTTCTCGCCGAGCTTTATAAAGCCGGCGGCGGAGATGACTTTTTAAGTAACATCCAACAACTCATAAGCCGAATCTGGAATGGAACCTTAGCATAGCTTGCGCGATCCACAAAAATAGAGACCCTCTGAACTGCGCCAACTACAGAGGCATAAGTCACCTCAACATCGCCTACAAAATCCTAACTACCGTAATATGTGACCTGAAACGGTCTACCAACAACCTGATCGACCCTTATCAGTGTGGTTTTAGGACAGGAAAGTCCACAACCCATCAAATCGTCATGCCTCGGCCGATCCTGGAAAAAACCCAGGAAGTGCATATCGATACCCACCACCTATGTATCGATTTCAAAGCCGCTTTTATGACGAACTATACAGAGCCATGTCTAGTTTTGGTATGCCGCCCAAACTCATCCGTTTGTATAGGATGACGATGGAGAATTCTCGCTGCTCCATCAGGATTGTGCAAAACTCACGAGCCAACACCAGAGGAACAATTTTCCAAAAATTTGTACAACTACTAGCATACGCCGACGATATTGACATCATTGGTAGGACCCAACGTGATGTCGTAGCCAAGTTTGCTAGTATGGAGACAGTTAGCTAAGGACCGGGCTAATTGGAAAGGCATGTTGGTTGAGGTCCAGGTTCTTTCCGGACTGTAGCGCACTATTGTATAAAATCTTATGCAAACACGTTTGGTGCACTCTTCGGTACTATATAAAGTTTCCTTATCAAATCGTTTGACGTTTTTATTAATTTGGCCAAAATACACATTAATATTTATTTTGCTTAATGATATAAATAATGTCGAAATGTGTTTATGCGAACGTACATTCCGTAATTGAAAGTAATCGGTGTCCATGTGCAAAATAATGATTTTCCGTTATTCGCCAAAACTGAAAATTGCGTTTGGGAAAATTGGGCCAAAACCAATTATGTGTAACTCATAAAAACAGTAATAGTCGTACACAAATTAAATTTCATTCAATTGTCAATTTTCTTTATATGGCCTATATGCAAAAATCCGTTAATTGGTTTTTTTCGAAAAAAAACTGGGTATGCAGTTTCAATGGAACTGATAGGCTCACAGTATATATGAAGTTTAATCAAAATCTTTGGAGCCGTTTTTGAGTAAATTGAGGTTATGTATGATTTTTATATGGCAGGTACCAGTAATAACATGGCAAAAAAACAAAAAAATGGCCTAGAATTATGACCAAAAAAACGCTGGATACGAAGTTTGAAGAAAATAGGTCAAGTCGTTTAGGCTGGAGAGGCTTGTACGGACAGACGGACCGACGAATCGGCGAACCGACGGACGGAATTCCAAAAAAAACACTTTTTTGTGTTCCTCTATAATCGTAATGTTACTATAAATTAAAATGTTGAGGTCGAAAATTTTCAAGAAAAGAATATCTTTCTTTTTATAAGAGAAAGTTAAAAAGCATAATAGAAGAAATTCTTCTTGAAATTGGAAATGGCCTTATAGAAGAAAAATTGTTAGTTGGTATGAAGTTTTTTATATTTTCGATTTCGGTTTCGAGCAGAAAATATAGTTGCATGAGAAAGCTTAGTTTCGACCGATACGAATTCAAGTCATCATTCGTCGCTAGATAATACGTACGTAGCTCATAATGTATTCCTATCATCTAGTTACCTGTGTTGGACAATTATTTATAGTCTACTTAGTTTCGCTTTTCTTTTCTATTCAAATTCATACATTTTAAATGAATTGTCGACTATATTGGTGTTCAGAATAAATTTTACATCAAGACTTGTTTAATCTGCACACAGATTTTATTTTATTTGTTAGCATTTTTCCATAATAAAGAAAAAGAAAAATCTTCAGTTTATAACTATACTATACTATTCTTTTTAGTTATAGGGTTCAATTGAAGGTCTCACTTCACCTGCATCCAGTCTGTCAAGAAGTTGTAGACATTCTTCCTCAAACCAGAGTTTCTTGCACATCAGTTGAGCCCGATCCTATGGAGTGGTTTCTTGCGATTAAGGGGTTTACTCATTCGACAATATGTTTTATTTTATGTATTCCGATTCTGTTGTATAATTCAGTATTCCGAATAAATGTTAGTAATTCCAAAAGGTCGGACATTCAAAATGTTGGGATCATTATGAAATTCGTATACTGCCTGTTGTCTGAATATTTCAGAACAGGCAATATAAGTTATACTTCTTCCAATCATTCTTAATTATATATTTGGAATTCAACGCTTATATAGATACCTACATTGAATAAGATACGAAGAATTATTTGCATCAGAATTATATATCCAATATGGACCCTATTCCACAACGAGACTGACAACAAAATCAAGCTAATTGCTTGGAAAATATTTCTTTCAGGATTTAGAAAAACAAACTATAATTACATATGGAATTAATTTCTTTGTTATATAAGCACACCCTTAAACTTTACAACCAATATACATTCTACATTATTCTTACAGCGAAGAAGGATCATTCTCTTTGTATGTAGTTGACTACAAACTAGTATATGAATACTACAAACTATATGCGTGCATGTGACCAAAAATAAACATCAACTACACAGCTAATTGTTTGGAGTAAGTTATTCATTATTAAGTATGTTGCACCGATTATTATTTATTACATACTTACTAGAAAAAACTCAACAGTTTTGTTATAACCTTAGATTCCAGCATAGGAAAAGAAATCAGATGTATGAAAAATTAACAACATTCGTTGTCACCATGGGTTGCGTTTTATGAAATTACAAATCATTTGTGCAGGATGCATAATGCATAACGGGGCATACATTTTTAAAACATTGCCACTATCTTACCTGTTAGTGCAATTATTTCCCACTCTTGTTTGTTTATAAGATGTCTTCGGATTTAATAACCCATTTTGTTGCATTGCGCAAATTAAATTCTATTTGAGTAGGTGTATAGCTAGTATACACAGTTCCACATTAGACACTGAACATATACAAATTTAATGTGAATAGCTACGCCCTAGTACGCTACATTTAAAAACTGAAAATATATACACTGATGGCACGCTAACTTGATCACGAAGGAATAGAACAAAATTCATTTATTGTTATGATTCATATAAAATTAAAAAATATAACAGCTGCATGTCTTATAAGAATTTAATTTTAATTGGAAGGTGCTACTATTTATTTGACCAATATATTTTTTTTAAGTTAAATTTTAAATTTAATATGTAGATATTGAAATTTTAGATTCTTTATAGTTTTTTTTTAATTACATCATGATGTTGTAAGACATTTTGAGTATTCGTTTTAAGCTGTAATACCTTATGCTAAAAAAATTTCTGAATGAAGTATTTGTTTAGAAATCACAGTATATAATTTTCTGTTAAAATCAGTGAAGAGAATATTATATTAACAAACTCATGCTTGACATGTATGCTTGAAATTATTTTTTAACGCACAATTTCTACAGTATTTTTTGAGTATTGAGTATTGAGATTACTCAATTATATTTGTTATATTATATTACATTATTATCATTAATCCGCTTATTATAAAATGTAAGGTCTTATACAGTTTTTATTGCTCAGCAAATTTTAAACTATTAAAAGAAATTAAAATAATTATAATATATAAATGAAATTATATTCTTAACCATATATGATTTTTTGTATTTTGTATATATTTAATGTTTAAATTATTTATCAAAAATTAAGGATATTCAAGCGCTTTTCGGATTACATATCCGAACAGGTGCCCGTAAAACGAAACAACAAGTATTGTAAAAGAAGTAACTTTTAACCTATAGCTTGAGTTTTTGTACGCAGTACCTAACTCTAGTGCTAAAAATTACTTCTTGTACAATACTTGTTGTTTCGTGGTACAGGCCCTAGATCTCGAGATTAGTATGGCTACCAATTTAGGGTCAAATACCGGACGCGTTTAGACTTCTGCATTAAATTACTTTGCCGTTCGGTGTAAAACTTCGAAAGCCGTTTATTTTGTCAAACTAATTTAGCCTTAGCTTTTTAAGTAAAACTTTCATAGGGTATCTACTGCGTCGCAATTCGTGATGTTGATGTTAGCAACTTCAAGGTAAGTAAAGTCCTTAACTTCGTTAAAGTTGCAGCTATGCAGCTCACCGAATGGTTATTTTACACATTTTATGAATGTAGTCGCGAATGTTGACTTTATTAAAGGAATTTGTCAGCTGTCATTTGCAAATAGAAACTATTGGACTACGCAGACTTATATAAAGGGTGATCCATTTCGAGGTTCCCTACTTTTTTAAAGAAAAAAAAACACAGACAAAACTTAATGGAGAATGTTTATTATCATTTGAAAGAACATTCTTTGGCATTTATTTTTTGAAGATTGTGTCTATCAAATGTTGGCCGTTGCTACGTCGCAGATGGTCCATCCGTTGAGTCCAATTTTCGATCACTCGTTCGAGCATTTTGACTGGTAACTGGCGAATGGCACGCGTGATGTTTTCCTCCAAGGCCTGAATCGAAGCGGGTTTGTCGGCATAAGCTTTTGACTTTACATATTCCCACAGGAAAAAGTCTAACGGTGTGATATCACACGATCTTGGTGGCCAATCGACCGGCCCAAAACGTGAAATTATGTGCTCACCGAAATGTTCTCTCAATAAGTCCATTGATTGATGCGATGTGTGGGAAGTGGCGCCGTCTTGCTGAAACCAAATGTTGCCGAGATCACTAGCTTCAATTTCAGGCATCAAATAGTCGGTTATCATGGCACGATAACGGTCGCCATTGACGGTTACGTTCGCACCGGCATACTTTTTAAAGACATATGGACCGATGATTCCACCGGCCCACAAACCACACCAAACCGTTGTTTTTTCTGGATGAAGTGGCAGTTCTTCAATCTCTTCAGGTTGCTCTTCGTCCCAAATGAGGCAATTTTGTTTGTTTACTTACCCATTGAGCCAGAAATGGGCCTCATCGCTATAAACAAAATTTGCCTCGAAAAAGTCGGATATTCTTGGACCTTTTTAAGAGCCCATAGAGCGAAGCGATGTCGCTTGGGAAGGTCGAGCGGCTTCAGTTGTTGCACAAGCTGTATTTTGTGCGCTTTCAATTTAAGATCTTGACGTAAAATGCGCCAAGTCGTTCCATACGTCAGTCCGAGTTGCTGCGAACGGCGCCGAATCGATTCTCTACGGTCTTCGTGTACGCTCTCAGCTACGGCCGCTATATTTTCTTCACAGCGTGCTGGACGTGGTCTATTCGGTCGAATATTATCCAATAATGAATGCTGGGTCTCAAAATGGGTGATAGGGTTGCGAATAGTACGCTCAGTAGGCCGATTATGTTGACCATAGGTTGAGCGAAGTGCACGAAACACATTCCTCACAGAACGTACATTTTCATAATAAAGTTGAACAATTTGTAAACGTTGTTCACGCGTAAGTGTTTCCATTATGAAATGCCAAACAATACTAAACAAAAATAACATGACAGCATGACACGACTCACACGTGATCTGTCAAAAAAGGCTGTTGAAAAAAGTATCTCTACTTGGATCACCCGTTATATAGTTTTCTCAAACAGTATCATGGATATCCACAAAATCACAACATAAATTTCGTCTATATCCACAATTTGCATCTAGCTTGCATCCATAACCATACAACTAATTAATGGAAATGTTTTAAAGTTAAGTAGAACATTATATTTTTCTCCAAAGATCTTGAAATCAGAATGAGTGTAGCGAATTAATGGAATTGTTCCAATGTTTAAAACGACACACCTTTTTTTTGCAAAAAAGGATCTAGTTGTACAAGCAACTTAAACGAGTGGTGGGTGCACGACTGAGTCGTACTTAACTTTCTCTTTCACAGCGAGTTAACTTATCGTTTTTAACAATTTGGCCAAAATACGCAATAATATTTATTTTGATAAACAATGCTAAAAATGACATTAATAATGTCGAAATGTGAAATCGTTTATTACGCCATTGGAATTAATCGGTGAAAACAGGATGAGTGAAGCGAATGTGAATTTAAATTAATTCATAAATAATAAAGCAGCCTTTGATTGAAACAAAAACATTGTACCACTGAAAACTTTTTTATTTAAGAGATCACCTAAAGGAGTATATTTTCTTACAATTTTTCTACTTGCTAATTAAACACCGCAATATATTAGTTATATAACTATATATAAAGACGGTTTTTATACCCTATCCCATATTAGTTTTGATACACAGTTTGTAACATAGAGAAATAAAAGTATAGGGATCGACTCAGAATCGATAGCTGATTCGATTAAGCCATGTCTGTCCATCCATACATTTTGAGCTAGAATGATGAAACTTAGTACACGTGTTCGTCGTTGCTCACAGTAGAATAAGTGTAAAGAAAATTGAAATCCACCCAATGCCACATCTTTGTTTTTAGAAAAACTTAGTTTTAGGCCTTAACGTTCGAGATTTTGAAAAGGTGTATATTTTTTGTCGAACAATTAACGATTTTGATAAACTGTCTGAATAATATGTTGTGACAATGTCAAACTAATTTAGCCTTAGCTTTTTAAGTAAAACTTTCATAGGGTATCTACTGCGTCGCAATTCGTGATGTTGATGTTAGCAACTTCAAGGTAAGTAAAGTCCTTAACTTCGTTAAAGTTGCAGCTATGCAGCTCACCGAATGGTTATTTTACACAAATTATGAATGTAGTCGCGAATGTTGACTTTATTAAAGGAATTTGTCAGCTGTCATTTGCAAATAGAAACTATTGGACTACGCAGACTTATATAAAGGGTGATCCATTTCGAGGTTCCCTACTTTTTTAAAGAAAAAAACACAGAAAATTCAAATTTAATGGAGAATGTTTATTATCATTTGAAAGAACATTCTTTGGCATTTATTTTTTGAAGATTGTGTCTATCAAATGTTGGCCGTTGCTACGTCGCAGATGGTCCATCCGTTGTGTCCAATTTTCGATCACTCGTTCGAGCATTTTGACTGGTAACTGGCGAATGACACGCGTGATGTTTTCCTTCAAGGCCTGAATCGAAGCGGGTTTGTCGGCATAAGCTTTTGACTTTACATATCCCCACAGGAAAAAGTCTAACGGTGTGATTGGTGGCCAATCGACCGGCCCAAAACGTGAAATTATGTGCTCACCGAAATGCTCTCTCAATAAGTCCATTGATTGATGCGATGTGTGGGAAATGGCGCCGTCTTGCTGAAACCAAATGTCGCCGAGATCACTAGCTTCAATTTCAGGCATCAAATAGTCGGTTATCATGGCACGATAACGGTCGCCATTGACGGTTACGTTCGCACCGGCATACTTTTTAAAGACATATGGACCGATGATTCCACCGGCCCACAAACCACACCAAACCGTTGTTTTTTCTGGATGAAGTGGCAGTTCTTCAATCTCTTCAGGTTGCTCTTCGTCCCAAATGAGGCAATTTTGTTTGTTTACTTACCCATTGAGCCAGAAATGGGCCTCATCGCTAAACAAAATTTGCCTCGAAAACGTCGGATATTCTTGGACCTTTTTAAGAGCCCATAGAGCGAAGCGATGTCGCTTGGGAAGGTCGAGCGGCTTCAGTTGTTGCACAAGCTGTATTTTGTGCGCTTTCAATTTAAGATCTTGACGTAAAATGCGCCAAGTCGTTCCATACGTCAGTCCGAGTTGCTGCGAACGGCGTCGAATCGAATCTCTACGGTCTTCGTGTACGCTCTCAGCTACGGCCGCTATATTTTCTTCACAGCGTGCTGGACGTGGTCTATTCGGTCGAATATTATCCAATAATGAATGCTGGGTCTCAAAATGGGTGATGGGGTTGCGAATAGTACGCTCAGTAGGCCGATTATTTTGACCATAGGTTGAGCGAAGTGCACGAAACACATTCCTCACAGAACGTACATTTTCATAATAAAGTTGAACAATTTGTAAACGTTGTTCACGCGTAAGTGTTTCCATTATGAAATGCCAAACAATACTAAACAAAAATAACATGACAGCATGACACGACTCACACGTGATCTGTCAAAAAAGGCTGTTGAAAAAAGTATCTCTACTTGGATCACCCGTTATATAGTTTTCTCAACAGTATCATGGATATCCACAAAATCACAACATAAATTTCGTCTATATCCACAATTTGCATCTAGCTTGCATCCATAACCATACAACTAATTAATGGAAATGTTTTAAAGTTAAGTAGAACATTATATTTTTCTTCAAAGATCTTGAAATCAGAATGAGTGTAGCGAATTAATGGAATTGTTCCAAAGTTTAAAACGACACACCTTTTTTTTGCAAAAAAGGATCTAGTTGTACAAGCAACTTAAACGAGTGGTGGGTGCACGACTGAGTCTTACTTAACTTTCTCTTTCACAGCGAGTTAACTTATCGTTTTTAACAATTTGGCCAAAATACGCAATAATATTTATTTTGATAAACAATGCTAAAAATGACATTAATAATGTCGAAATGTGAAATCGTTTATTACGCCATTGGAATTAATCGGTGAAAACAGGATGAGTGAAGCGAATGTGAATTTAAATTAATTCATAAATAATAAAGCAGCCTTTGATTGAAACAAAAACATTGTACCACTGAAAACTTTTTTATTTAAGAGATCACCTAAAGGAGTATATTTTCTTACAATTTTTCTACTTGCTAATTAAACACCGCAATATATTAGTTATATAACTATATATAAAGACGGTTTTTATACCCTATCCCATATTAGTTTTGATACACAGTTTGTAACATAGAGAAATAAAAGTATAGGGATCGACTCAGAATCGATAGCTGATTCGATTAAGCCATGTCTGTCCATCCATACATTTTGAGCTAGAATGATGAAACTTAGTACACGTGTTCGTCGTTGCTCACAGTAGAATAAGTGTAAAGAAAATTGAAATCCACCCAATGCCACATCTGAAAACTTTTTTATTTAAGAGATCACCTAAAGGAGTATATTTTCTTACAATTTTTCTACTTGCTAATTAAACACCGCAATATATTAGTTATATAACTATATATAAAGACGGTTTTTATACCCTATCCCATATTAGTTTTGATACACAGTTTGTAACATAGAGAAATAAAAGTATAGGGATCGACTCAGAATCGATAGCTGATTCGATTAAGCCATGTCTGTCCATCCATACATTTTGAGCTAGAATGATGAAACTTAGTACACGTGTTCGTCGTTGCTCACAGTAGAATAAGTGTAAAGAAAATTGAAATCCACCCAATGCCACATCTTTGTTTTTAGAAAAACTTAGTTTTAGGCCTTAACGTTCGAGATTTTGAAAAGGTGTATATTTTTTGTCGAACAATTAACGATTTTGATAAACTGTCTGAATAATATGTTGTGACAATGTCAAACTAATTTAGCCTTAGCTTTTTAAGTAAAACTTTCATAGGGTATCTACTGCGTCGCAATTCGTGATGTTGATGTTAGCAACTTCAAGGTAAGTAAAGTCCTTAACTTCGTTAAAGTTGCAGCTATGCAGCTCACCGAATGGTTATTTTACACAAATTATGAATGTAGTCGCGAATGTTGACTTTATTAAAGGAATTTGTCAGCTGTCATTTGCAAATAGAAACTATTGGACTACGCAGACTTATATAAAGGGTGATCCATTTCGAGGTTCCCTACTTTTTTAAAGAAAAAAACACAGAAAATTCAAATTTAATGGAGAATGTTTATTATCATTTGAAAGAACATTCTTTGGCATTTATTTTTTGAAGATTGTGTCTATCAAATGTTGGCCGTTGCTACGTCGCAGATGGTCCATCCGTTGTGTCCAATTTTCGATCACTCGTTCGAGCATTTTGACTGGTAACTGGCGAATGACACGCGTGATGTTTTCCTTCAAGGCCTGAATCGAAGCGGGTTTGTCGGCATAAGCTTTTGACTTTACATATCCCCACAGGAAAAAGTCTAACGGTGTGATTGGTGGCCAATCGACCGGCCCAAAACGTGAAATTATGTGCTCACCGAAATGCTCTCTCAATAAGTCCATTGATTGATGCGATGTGTGGGAAATGGCGCCGTCTTGCTGAAACCAAATGTCGCCGAGATCACTAGCTTCAATTTCAGGCATCAAATAGTCGGTTATCATGGCACGATAACGGTCGCCATTGACGGTTACGTTCGCACCGGCATACTTTTTAAAGACATATGGACCGATGATTCCACCGGCCCACAAACCACACCAAACCGTTGTTTTTTCTGGATGAAGTGGCAGTTCTTCAATCTCTTCAGGTTGCTCTTCGTCCCAAATGAGGCAATTTTGTTTGTTTACTTACCCATTGAGCCAGAAATGGGCCTCATCGCTAAACAAAATTTGCCTCGAAAACGTCGGATATTCTTGGACCTTTTTAAGAGCCCATAGAGCGAAGCGATGTCGCTTGGGAAGGTCGAGCGGCTTCAGTTGTTGCACAAGCTGTATTTTGTGCGCTTTCAATTTAAGATCTTGACGTAAAATGCGCCAAGTCGTTCCATACGTCAGTCCGAGTTGCTGCGAACGGCGTCGAATCGAATCTCTACGGTCTTCGTGTACGCTCTCAGCTACGGCCGCTATATTTTCTTCACAGCGTGCTGGACGTGGTCTATTCGGTCGAATATTATCCAATAATGAATGCTGGGTCTCAAAATGGGTGATGGGGTTGCGAATAGTACGCTCAGTAGGCCGATTATTTTGACCATAGGTTGAGCGAAGTGCACGAAACACATTCCTCACAGAACGTACATTTTCATAATAAAGTTGAACAATTTGTAAACGTTGTTCACGCGTAAGTGTTTCCATTATGAAATGCCAAACAATACTAAACAAAAATAACATGACAGCATGACACGACTCACACGTGATCTGTCAAAAAAGGCTGTTGAAAAAAGTATCTCTACTTGGATCACCCGTTATATAGTTTTCTCAACAGTATCATGGATATCCACAAAATCACAACATAAATTTCGTCTATATCCACAATTTGCATCTAGCTTGCATCCATAACCATACAACTAATTAATGGAAATGTTTTAAAGTTAAGTAGAACATTATATTTTTCTTCAAAGATCTTGAAATCAGAATGAGTGTAGCGAATTAATGGAATTGTTCCAAAGTTTAAAACGACACACCTTTTTTTTGCAAAAAAGGATCTAGTTGTACAAGCAACTTAAACGAGTGGTGGGTGCACGACTGAGTCGTACTTAACTTTCTCTTTCACAGCGAGTTAACTTATCGTTTTTAACAATTTGGCCAAAATACGCAATAATATTTATTTTGATAAACAATGCTAAAAATGACATTAATAATGTCGAAATGTGAAATCGTTTATTACGCCATTGGAATAAATCGGTGAAAACAGGATAAGTGAAGCGAATGTGAATTTAAATTAATTCATAAATAATAAAGCAGCCTTTGATTGAAACAAAAACATTGTACCACTGAAAACTTTTTTATTTAAGAGATCACCTAAAGGAGTATATTTTCTTACAATTTTTCTACTTGCTAATTAAACACCGCAATATATTAGTTATATAACTATATATAAAGACGGTTTTTATACCCTATCCCATATTAGTTTTGATACACAGTTTGTAACATAGAGAAATAAAAGTATAGGGATCGACTCAGAATCGATAGCTGATTCGATTAAGCCATGTCTGTCCATCCATACATTTTGAGCTCAGTAGAATAAGTGTAAAGAAAATTGAAATCCACCCAATGCCACATCTTTGTTTTTAGAAAAACTTAGTTTTAGGCCTTAACGTTCTAGATTTTGAAAAGGTGTATATTTTTTGTCGAACAATTAACGATTTTGATAAACTGTCTGAATAATATGTTGTGACAATGACATTTTCCATATTTCATCGCCATAAAGCCGACATTTTTGGGATATTTATTTTAGTGATAGGATGGGATAGGGTATTAAACGATCCGCACAGCGGATTGTAACCTTCTCATATGTTTATATGTAGTCTTTAAAAAGTTTTCCAATTACAAAAATTCAAATTTGCTTCTATCAAACCACTCAAATCAACAAAGTCTTGAGGGATTAGCATTTCGTCATTGTTCATTGGTCATTGGCAAAAATGCTAATCTTTTTGTTTGGAATACAGGCAAGTCAGTATTATACGAAAAACTTGTGGTGGTTACACGACCGGGTCATACGCAACTTTACCAGGTACCAGTAATCCCATGACTAAAAGCAAAAAAAAATTATGATTAAAAAAACGCTGGATACGAAGTATGAAGAAAATCTATAAAGTCTTATATGCTTGAGAGACGTGTACGGACCGATGAACGGACGATTCAACCGCGACGGATGGAATTTCAAAAATCACTTTTTTGAGTTCCGCTATCATCGTCATGTTAGAATCAATCAAAATCTCGAGGTCGAACATTTTCACGAAAACAATATCTTTCTTTTTATAAGTGCGTAGCGTAAATCAAATTCAAGCAATAATTGGTCGATTGTTATAGTTTGGCAGAATAAAACCCCTCACATCGATTTGAGTAACTGATGTAAAAACATAAAAGAAAATGAAGAATATTATAAGAACTTTAATTCCGGAATTTAAAGGAAATCTTAGTCCATGTGAATAACAACGATTTTCTGTCATTGGACAAAACTGAAAATTTCATTCAATTTGACAAAATAGATAGTGAGAAATCTTCAATATTCTTTAATTGACCTAGAGCACAAATCCGCAAAATCGATTTTCTGAAAAAACCAATGGGTACGCAATTTTGTTGGAACTAACATACTTATAGGATGTGTTGAGTTTAATCAAAATCCTTATAGCAGTTTTTGAGAAAATTGAGGTTAAGTGTAATTCTGGATATTGCCGGTATCGTTATTAAAATGACTAAAAATGAACAAAAATATATAGCCTAGAATTATGACCAAAACAAACATGGATACCAAGTTTGAAGAAAATCAGAAAATCGTGATGTGATTATGAGGAGGCTACAATCCACTGTGCGGATAATTTAATACCATATCCTACCGTATTCTTAAAATTAATATCCCGATTAATAGAAAATGACATTGTCACAACATATTGTACCAAATCTTTTATTTTTCGAAAAAAACAACGTTTTCTTCTGCATATGCTATGGGGTAGGGTAATCAAATTGTTTTTGTAGGAAAAAGTGGGGGTATGCTAAAATGATTTATGGACAAAATTTTAACTTTATTAATGTTTTCGGCAATTTTTTTTTTTAATTTATTTTAAAAATTTTAGAGAAAACTATTTTTTTTTAAGAAATACAGGTAGCTATAAGGATTGTTTAAGTATCTTCTTCAGAAACTTTTTCAAATTTTCTAACGGTTTGACCAAATAGAACATTTTTCTTCAAAGTGGGCGCGGAATTGGCAGATTTCGAAAATGTGTACACTATTTCAAACAGTACGTACAACGATCGCACATACCAAGTTTATTATATCAGCCCAAAATATAAGGCCTTCAAACTGGTGAGCTACAGACAGGTGGACGGACGTATAGTTACACAGACAAGGCTCAATCCACTCAGCTAGCGATTCTGAGTCGATTCATATAATCCGATTTTTATATATGTACCTTAATTGTTTCAATATGTTTCAAACTATGTATCAAAACCTATTGGATAGATTACAGCAAGTTAAATTTTTTGTGTATGTACTTATTTTTTTTTTAAATATATATTTAAACTTTGCTGCAGTTATTAACAAATATCTGATAAATCATATTAAAATTAATACACAATTGCAAGACCAGCCACTTTTTTGTGTACATTTGATCGTATGTAGAAACACTCATTTTAAATAGGTTGGCTCATTGCACTCAGTGTATTTATACCCTATCCCATAGGGGTATATTAGTTTTGATACATAGTTTGTAACATAGAGAAATAATTGAGCTAGGTATACCTCAAAGTATATGGACCGACTCGGAATCGCTAGCTTAGTCGATTAAGTCATGTCTGTCTATCCGTCCGTCCGTCCGTCGTCCGTCTGTAGGTAACCGGTTTTAAGGCCTTAAATTTTGAACTAGGATAATGAAATTTGGTACATGTGATCCCTGTACGCGCTGTTCGAACAAGAGTAAAATTTTTTTTGGAATCCGCCTACTGCCACGCCTGAAAAAAAAACTGATTTTAGTCCAAATCGTTTAAGATTTTGAAAAAAAAAGTCTGAAGAGATATCTAGACGATCTTAATGCCTATATTTCAACTTTGCAAAGTTTTTTGCCACGACCAATTTTTGGGGGCGGTATCCGTAAAAAAAACATTTCTTTTTCCGTGGGTGGAGGAAATCTCGAAAGACACGAAGAGCACGTGCGCAAAGAAAGTGTGGGACTTTAACACCACTAAACCCACCACACTTTTTTTTTTATTGCAACTAAGTACGCGACTTAACTATCATTTTTTTTATCACGAGTAATGAATGTTTGGCAGGTAACTTTCCTGTGAGAGTTCCTGCTTTTTTCGCAATTTATAGCTCTTATCGGGCCAAATCTAAGGGCTTGGTTCTTTGAAGACGCCGCAATAAATTAGTTTCGTCAAGAATTTGGAGGACCGTTGTGTTAACGTGTCCCAATAAACATTTTTTATGTTTGCGTGCAAAATTTTTCGTTTTATCTTTAACCGCGGGAATACCCAGATCTCTGCGTAGATCTTCATTCCTTATATACCACGGCGCATTGACAAATTATCTTAACATTTTGTTTTCAAAAGTTTGTAAAATATTTAGATTCGTTTCACTGGTACAACCCCACAGTTGTATACCATATGTCCAGACCGACTTTAGCACTTGATTGTATAACAGCAGCTTGTTATCGAGGTTAAGCTTCGAATATTTTCCGTGTAACCAGTACAGTTCTCTGTATTTATTTTTAAGTTCTTCGCATTTCCCTTTTTTTGGCAGAACTTGTCTGAGCTTGCATTGACTTTGTCAAAAGCTTGCGACACGTCAAGAAATACGGCTGAGCAAATTTTCTTTCTTCGAAAACTTTCTCAATCATATCAGTAATCCGATGAACTTGGTCCACAGTCGAATGTTCTAAACCCAAAGTAATGGTCAGGTAAAAAGCATTTCTGATCAATAATGGGGTGTAAGCGACCGAGTAATATCTTTTCAAAAACTTTTGAAATTATTGGTAGAAGTGAAATAGGTCTGTAAGGTTTTATTTCAATTGGTGATTTTCCTCGTTTGAGAACCATAATCACTTCCGCGACTTTCCACTGTATTGGAATGTATTCTAATCTAATTGCTGCATTTACAATATAGAGGAGTTTCGGTAATGCTTTTCGGGGCAATATTGTAAGAAGTTCTCCTGTAATTAGGTCATAACCCGGAGCATTTTTAGGCTTTATTTTCTGTATTTCCCGTTAAAGCTCGGTAATACTTGCATATCTAACTAGATTACTATTGTAGCAGTTTCGAATAAGCTAATGTTTTCTGGACCATCAATTGGTTCAAATGTTTCCTCAAGATGTTCGGCACAAACGTCAGCTTTTTCTTTGTCGCTTTTTGCCCAAACGTGAAGTAGTATACATGCTAAAGACAACGCAAGTGAATGTATTTATGCAGACCTTTATTAGATAAGGGATGGGATAGGGTAGCTATTCAACGATTTGTAGCGGATTGCAGCCTTCTCAGAAGTAATTTTTTTTGTTTAATTAAAAACTTCGCCGCATTACTCAATGAAGTTCATGACTGGTTCGAATGTGGCTTATGTCTCTGGAGATGGCGCAGTTCAGAGGATCTGCCTTTTTGGATCAGGCGAATTCGTTCTGATTAACAGTGGAAGATTGTTCGTCATCACCGTTTAACAGTCTGCAGAAGAGTTTCTTCCATATCTTTCCCCATTCTTCGCGACAGACTTCTTTCAGCTCCCTGTATCCCCATCTTAAACGTTTCACACATTGGTAAGCTTCCCAACATCTTTTCTGGAGTACAACCTCTCAATGTATTCGATCAAATGTTTTTCTACCCCTTTTTCTAGTGTTTTTAGCTTCTTCTTTCTTCCTACAACACCTTGCCTTTATGTCTCGTTTTTGGGTGTGAGAATGCATGTTGATGGTGGTAAGGGCTGATTGGAGAGTTTTAGCCATACGCGTTCTGCAAAGGACTTGGAGGTCTAACCTTAATAGATAGGGTAGAAGAAAAATTACTAATAACTGAAAAAGAAAGTATGTATATAAGACTGTATTTGACAATAGTGGGCTAAAGCATCCGTGCCAGTCGGATGATTTTTAATATGTTTACACTTGTAATGCTTTGTTTAACTAAGAGTTTGCCAGACATATATAAATCAACTCTCATATTGATTCTTATTGAAACCGTTTACTTAATTGCTAACTAAAATAAAAGCGCAATTCATGGAAACCAATGTCGTTCTACGTTTCAATGGACGATCGCTGTATATCATACATATAGCGTTCTATAAAGCCATGTTATGTGTCTGCATATTTTATTCAGAGTGCAAATATAAAAATCCATTGTGGTACCTTTTTTTGAGTTGCCAATTAATTAATTCAACCGGTCACATACTTTTTCATAATTTCAAAAGTTGAGCGACAGGGACAGCAAACGACGCCAACTTTCTTGCCGCTCTTTTGACATATCTCTTCAATAAGGTTTGCCCTTTCATGATGGAAAGATATACGATTCAACAAAGAGTCGAAATTATTAAAATTTACAACCGGAATTCGTAGTCAGTGGCCTCAACGTTAAGAGCGCTACGTCCAATTTATGGTCGTCATAATCGTCCTAGCAGATCAACAATTGGAAAAATTTGAATCCACAGGCACAGTACAAAATGTTCTTGTGCCAGTGAGACAAAGAAGTACCCGTAGTGTCTAGAAAATTGCTGCCGCTGAGGCTTCAGTTGAAGAAAGCCCAAGTGTGTCGCTCACACGTCGTTCCAAAGCGTTGGGCATCTCTGTGACGTCGTTGTGGCGAATTTTGCGAAAAGATCTTGGCCTACATCCTAACAAGATTAAATCAACGCAAGAACTGAAGCCGCTTGACCACCAGAAGCGCCGTATGTTCGTTAATTGGGCTGAGCAACAACTTGAAAATGATTCGGATTTTCATCGAAAAATCATCTTCAGCGATGAGGCTCATTTCTGGCTGAATGGCTTCGTCAATAAACAAAATCGAGCAGCAATCCACACGTAATCTATGAGTCATCATTGCATCCCGAAAAAATTACGGTTTGGTGTGGTTTATGGGCCGGCGGCGTCATTGGGCCGTACTTCTTCCGTGATGATCAAGACCGGCACGTTACTGTGAATGGGAATCGCTACCGTTCAATGATAACCCAATATTTTTGGCCCCAATTGGATGATATGGACTTGCAGGACATGTGGTTCCAACAGGACGGAGCCACAAGCCACACAGCGAATGCCACAATCAATTTATTGGAAACCAAGTTTGGAGAACGTGTTATCTCACGAAATGTTCCAGTCGCTTGGCCGCCTCGATCGTGCGATTTAGACTATTAGACTATTTTAGACTATCTCCTGTGGCTCTACGTCAAGTCCATGGTCTATGCCAACAAGCCAGCGACGATTGATAAACTTCGTACGAATATCGATCGTGAAATTGCAGCAGTATCGGCCGACTTATGCTTGAAAACCGTCGAATATTGGGTTCAGCGTCTGCAAGCGTGCCCGTGGTGGCCATGCAAAAGAAATAGAGTTTTTTATACATAATGGCATCGAATTCACAAGAATAAAGAATTTCATTGATATCCTAAACCGTTTTTGTTTTATTAAAAAAAAACTTTTGTAGCGCTCTTATTGAAAAACCCTTTATGTTAACCCTAAAATTACATCTACGGATACGTATTATGTTCAATCAGAGATAAATAGTTGTGAAGTTGAGGTCAGCATACATACAGTTTGTCAAACAATTGTTTGCACAACGTAAAATTTCAAGAAATTATATGTTCATTTTGCTATATTATTAAAACTTGTATGATTTTCATTTTTTTTTATTACATATGTTTAAAAGACTATTTTTATACGTAACATTAACAAAAAAAGAACAAAAAAATAATAACGCAACGGTAAATAATGCAAAACGAAAACCTTCTTCATATTTTCTACTGTCAAGTAATTGATTGCAATTGCAGAATGCAAGGTGGAAAAAGAATGAAAAATGATAACGGTAGTAAATCTTTGAGGCACGGTTTTGGTTTAGACATTCCAATTGCATTTGGTTTAGCGATTCAGTCATTATTTCAAATTTCCAAGAAGTGGACATCACAGATTCTTTTTTAAATTTCATCATGCCTGGAAAACGAGTGGATAATAATGCCATACAATTGGTCTATTTTAATTACCAAAAATGAAAATCTGTGAAAGAACTTCCCGAAATGTTCTCAATTAAAGTGAGGACAATTTACAACATAATCTCAATGGCAGAGAAGGAAAATCTAAGGCATAGTGGCGGCAGGCCAGCCAAACTAAGTCGGAGAGATGAATCCAAAATTTTACGTGCAATATATAACAACCCCCAAACTAGTCTCAGACAGTTAACAACAACAATCAAAACCGATTTGGACAAAGAGGTCTCCCACAAAACAGTGCGCACAAATTTAAAACGAAAAAAGAGTAGAGTAGCCCAGAAAAAGCCGTTACTCTCAGAAGTTAACGTAATGAAACGAAAGTGTTTCGGACTGGACCTTATTTCGAAAGATATAACATACTGGGATGACGTAATTTTTTGTGATGAGAAATGCAAGCTTGACTAAATATCTCTAATCGCCTTTGTCCAATATAATTTTCTTACACAATTTATATACACTATCTCATTGGGGTATATAAGTTTTGGTAGATATTCTGAACATAGATCTTCTCAGAATCGGTAGATGAGTAGATCTTGCCTTGTCTGTCTGTCCGTCAGTCCGTCCGTCCGTCCAGACATGGCTAAATCGATCCACATACTTTGAGGTACATCTACGGTACAAACTATGTATCAAAACTATTATACCGCTATGGAATAGTGTATATAAATGTCTTAGGAAGACTATGTCATTGTCTATGTTTCATTCATATGTGTTTTTAGCCCAATTTTTTGCAGGCTTTTATTAAAAAAGCGATCTTTGCCGAAAGCTTAAGAAAATTCTATAAATTGTAGGTGAAATCATTTTGAAAAAAATATCGCCTACATGTACCATGTTTTTGCCATGCCCACTATTCGGATTCGTTTTCAGTAAACCACGATTTTCAGAACAATTTTAAGTGAATTCAATTTTTTTTACTGAAAACGCCCCCCAAAGTTGGCGTGGCAAACAACTTTGGACAGACTAAATATACAAATTTAGAATGTCTTGATATCTTGTTCAGATTTTTTTTCAATATCACTAATGGTTTGGCCTCAAACAACGTTTTTCAAAAAAATGAGCGTGGCAGTAGGGGATTTCAAATTTTTTTTCATTTGTTCTGCTTCGTCGGATAGAGAGTCTGCATATCAAATTTCAAAACTCTAGCTCAAAATTTAAGGCCCAAAAATCGGTGACACACAGGTGGGAATGGCAAAAAACATTGTATGAATAGAATAAAGACATTATGATTGTCTAACATGTCTAGACAATCATAATGTCTATATTTTGTTCATCCAAAGTTTTTTGCCAGACACTTTTTCAGCATCTCTAACGGTTTGGCCTAAAACTACTTTTTTTCTGAAAAGAGGGCGATGCTGTGGGCGGCTTTCAAAAATGTTAAAACTTGTTCTGATGGGAGCATCAACAAACAAGTGTACCAAATTTCATCATTCTAGCTCAAAATTTAAGGCCCAAAGACTTGTGACTTACGTACGGACGGACGGACAGACATGGCTTAATCGACTCCGCCATCGATTTTGAGCCGATCCATATACTTTGAGGTATACCTGGCTAAATTATTTCAGTATGTTACAAACTATGTATCAAAACTAATCTACTCCTATGGGATAGGGTATAAAAACAAGTGGTGGGTGCACGAATGGGTCGTGATTATACGATCGTTTACTCCGTAATTGAAAGTAATCAGTGTCCATGTGAATAATAATGATTTTCCGTATTTTGCCAGACCTGAAAATCGCGTTTGGTTATAATTAGGTTAAAACCAATTTTGTGGAACTCATGAAAACAGTAATAGAAGTATAAAAATTAAATTTCATTCAATTTGGAAAAATAGTTTGCGAGAAATTAACAATTTTCTTTATATGGCCTAAATGCAAAAATCCGTTATATGGATTTACTCGAGAGAACTGGGTATACAGTTTTATTGTTACTAATATACTTATTCTTTCTCGTTTTCGAGAATATTGAGGTTTTGTATGATTTTTATATGGCAGGTACCGGTAATAACATGGCTAAAAGCAAAAAACGGCCTAGAATTATGACCAAAAAAAAACATAGATACAAAGTTTAATGAAAATACGGACAGACGTCCCGAAACTGACGAACCGACCAACCGACGGACGGAATTCCAAAAAAAAATTTTTTTTGAGTCCCGCTATCGTCGTTATGTTAGAATCAATCAAAATCTCGAGGTCGAAAATTTTCACTATCTCTTTATTAGAGAAAGTTAATATCGTTGTTGTCATTTACACATGCCCCTTTTTTGGGGCACTTTCATGTAAAAAGATTTTACACATACCATAAGTTATTGCATAGCTTATAGGTGTACATAAAATAGTCCATTTTGGGGAAAAATATTTTAAAAACATATGAGAAGTCCACAATCCACTGTGTGGATCGTTTTATACCCTAACCCATCCCATCCTTAGAACAAATATCCTCAAAATGTCGGCTTTTTGGCGATGAAATATAGAAAATGTTATTGTAAGAACATATTGTTCGAAAGTTTATCAAAATCATTTATGGTTCGACAAAAAACATCGTTTTTCACTTGGTTATGCTATGAAAATAATTTATAGAAATTGTTTTTGTATCAAAACGTCCCAAAAAGTATGCGTGGGTTAAAATGACATATAGAAGAAATGTTAATATTACAAAAACCAATTATTTTGCAACAAAATTTTGGAAATATTTTCGAAACGCCTACAAAAAGTGGGTGGGGCAAAAAACTTTGTATAAACGAAATAAAGAAATAAAGAAAACTTATCGGCCCATAGCGGGCGCTGTAAGCTTATAACTAACATTTTTCTTTTGCTTTTCAGCTTAAATTTGTCATTTGTTTTTTTATTATTAATATTAAGACATTTTAATGATTTTTCAAAGAAAAAATTAGAACTTTAAACAGTAACATTTTTTTTTATATAAAAACTTAATCTAGACTAAAACTAACTTAAACTATTTAAGACTAGTTAAACCTAACTAACACTATCTACTTAAGACTACTTAACTACTTAAACCTAACTTAATTATAATCGGGGTTAAAGCACTCGTTGCATATGCCCCGAGGGTTTGCCATCCCTATTGCGTCATTGGGTCCAACAAGCATTTATGCAACAATATTAAATAAAATATGGTGCATAAGCCCAGCCCCAGACCTTGTACCTAAATTTAATTTACTTAAATACTAAGGAGTGGACTAAAAGTCCGCAAAGACCTGAGGAAGTGCAGAAATAATTTCCTCGTTTAGCCACCAAAACTCGGTGCGCTGCTTTTCAGCGTCGGTCCTATCGCGATCCGATACCGCCGTGCTAAAGCGGAGGAGCTCCGGAGCATTGTCGATGTACCCATCGCGGACTAGCCGCTTGTCCCGCGCGTCTCGGTAGCGATGGTATAAAACCGGGATACCGTTCCTGTCTTGTATTAACCCTAACGAATCGATATAAATGAATGCCTCTGGTGGAATAAAGCCGGACATGAGCGCACTCTCCATGTACATTTCATTGGGGTAATAAGCCCCGAATATCAGGCTGTTGTCGCTACTCATCGCCCTTGAAGCGTGCCTTCGAGTCACCTTAATTAGGAAATTGTCAATTCTATTCAACTGAGCCCCATTGTATAGAATCTCGTTGCGATAATATTTTATGTACTCGGAGTCCGGCGTTCGGTACAATCCTAAGCAGGATCAGAGACAACGCCTCTCAAACAGCCGTATCCTTTCCATGTAGGATGGTGATACATTGAACCACGCGGGACAACCGTAAGCGATGATCGGCCTTATGAGGGCCATGTAGCAAATGACTTTCAGCCTTGAATCAAGTTGACTGCTATGAAACAATCTTCTTGTCAGAGCATAAGCCCCCCTAGCCCTGGCCAGACAAGCATCCACATTTTTATTAAAATACAGAAACTTGTCAAGCCAGATGCCAAGGTATTTGACTTCACTTCTCACCGCCAACGGCCGTCCATGCTGCCCCATGATACACAATTTTTTCCAGTTTTTTCTGGTATCGTAAGAAGCCCTCTGCACTGGGGTCCTGAACAGAATTGTTTCGGTTTTTTGGAAATTGATCCTCGATATCCAATCATCGCAATATCCCTTAATGTGATCGAAGTCACGTTGCAAAAGTGTGTTGATGACCTCTATTTTCGGACCTGATCTGTACGCCACTATATCATCTGCGTACGCTATAGCGTGACTGAGGGAACCTACAAGATCACTTGTATAAATGTTAAACAATATTGGGGAGTTCACCGCCCCCTGTTGTAAACCGTTTTTAATTTCAAAGACTTTACTCGAAGTTACGTTGCCACATTTGGCAACGAACTTCTTTCCCATAAGCATTTCATAAATCATATATAGCATGGGTTTACGCATGCCCAGTCTGGTCAGCTTGTAGAAAAGCCCCTCTAACCATACGGTGTCGAAGGCCTTCTCAAAGTCAACCAGACAGGCCCCTGTGCACTGTTTTTTGGACTTATTC